>JBBPBK010000373.1:0-308486 GCA_039720395.1 Liquidambar formosana
GGTCCAAAAATCTAAGGCTAGTATTTGGTAAGTCCACTGAAGTAGTTATCAGGTTTTTAGTTGTTTTAATTTGGGGTTCAAAAATCAAAATTTTGGATTTGATGGGATTTTGATTTAGAATTTTTCTCCTTTTTCCCACAAAATCCACATACATTGATGGTTTGAATGCTGCTTCATTCTTCTTATTCCTTTATTTTTTTTCCTTTCAATTTATTTTTTCTGATGTTCTCCTGTGAGAGATGTAATACAAACCAAATGCTGTAAAATTTAGAATTAAGTCACAATTACGTTTCAACCAAGCTACTCATGAATTGGAACCGGTTCAATTTAAAATTAGTTTTGATAGAACCAGTTAGCTCACCAGGGTCTGAACCCACCTGGTCCAAGTGGTGGGATTCCCAAACAGGCCCTTAAAGAAGAAATAAATATGTAGTTTAGTAGTTATGGTTGAGAGAATTAATTTGAGAGAGCGAATCATATGATCTTTGACTCGAATTAGTACTCTTTCCAACCCGGGCGTTTCGAATGGGTTCGTGCAGCTCAGCTTGGATACTTTCGAACCTGACCCAATTGGACTGAGGTACTACAAGCCGGCAACCAAAAACCATTGTAGCCTCGAATGGCAAACTACACAAGAATCAGACAAACCCACCCCTCAACGAACACCCCACCCCCTACTCCAAAAAAAAAAAAAAAAAAAGAGGAGGAGGGTAAAGAAATAAAAAGAGGAGAGAAGGGTAATTTTCCCTTGTTTGTTGATAATAATTTCTTTACCTACACTTTTTGATCATTTAATATTTTAATTTTATTTAATTATCTAAGGATGCCAATAAGATTACAAGGCCTCTTATTATTTTTCTTAAATTTCAATTACGGAGCATTATTTTTCTTACCCTCTATTTGGTTCGTGAATTTTATCGTGGAAAAAAAATGAAAGAAAAATATAAAATCATATCAATCCAAATTCTTTCCATTATTCTTCTTTTACCAATTTTCTGCTACAACCAAATAAGAAAAAAATACAATTCTTCATTTTTTTTTTCGTAGATAAAATCCGCAAACCAAATAAAGCATTAAAGTTTTCAGAGTTTCCGTCATATTATATTTTAATTGTAATATATCAAAACATACAAGGATTTGGATTTGCTCAAGTTGGGGTCTTCAACTTGACGCTCAATTTAACGTTAGATTTCAGACATGTGGGGGATGCAATTATCAATGGCTGGGATGAAGAAACTTTAGCATTTGTAGGAGAAGCCCAGCCGTTGATAATTGCATCCCCCTACGTGTCCAAAATCTAACGCTAAATTGAGCGTCAAGTTAAAGACCCCAACTTGAGCAAATCCCAATCCAACATACAAACCTTTTTTTTTTGTTACAAAAACAAACCCATCCTCTGAAATAGGTACAAGTCATGTGGGACATTTATTGAACAATGGCTGATAATCAACAGTCTTGGATCTTAATCCCAAACATGGTTAATTATTCTATCCAGACTCGAATTAGAATGAAATTACAAGTACCAATTTATTGAAAGCACATTTGATGGGAAAAGACGTAGGGAGCTGAGTGTGGGTGGCCGGAGAGGGCATGCATCTTAGACATCAAACCTGAGCCAACACACTAAAATTCATGGGGGTCATCAATGGTGCTTCTCCGCCGAAGAAAGTTAGAGCTGCCAAATAAGAGGCATGCTCAGTCGGATGAAACCTGTCCCAGAACAAGCGCTCGTTCCGATCCTCGCAAAGGTTGGAAGATGGGTCACATTTGCTCTCTCCATTGTAACTTCCATTCCCACAGCAAGCTGTTTTTACGTCCTTAAAAACTAACCAAATTGGTGGAAATAAAGAATAAAAAAAATAATTAGAATTGCTACACTTCTTTGGTACTTCAAATAAATAGCCGGAATATTTGCGGCCCAAAATGAACAAAATTTGGATTCGCTAGGAAAGGGTGAATCAATATTTGGTGGAAAATGGAAGAGAATTTAGTTAGGAAGTTTGAAACTCTGTTTGGATCTCCAAAAAAGAGGGAAAAATAAACGAATGATGAAATTTGCTGGAGCATGTTCCTCCTTTTTCTTTCCTATCCCTTAACTTTTCCTTTTCCTGAGGTCGGTCCAAAACGCCCACCGGGGGGAGGGGGAGGGCGTAATTGGTAATTCAAAAAGGTTGAAATTGGGAGATTTTGGATTTTTTTTTTTTTTTTTTCTGGTAAAGGGGATTTTTTTTTTTTTTTTTTTTCCAAGCTATATTATATTTATGATTTTCACATTTTAAGAGTAAAATGTAAAATGCTTACAGAATACAGGTGGGTCTTGGATGATACGCAGGGTCATGTCCAATGTATTTCCGAGTGAATACTTCATCTCTCTCGATTCTGAGCTCAACTGAACCAAGGTGGCATTAAGTGACGCGTGAAAGGCTGCAGCAAATTCGTTTAATCCATCATTACAATCACCGTTGGGGTCTTGTGAACGTAGGGATGGACAGCAACCCAAAGGTGGAACACTCACAATGCCAAATTTCCGGGCTCCAAGGTTGAATAGATTCTGCCATGCAAATGACAAAGTTCTTAATAGGATCGTTTTTCCTAATACTGAAAAATATAAAAATACACCACTAGCTGGTTTGGTTCTATAAAAATACACGTGTTTCTTACAGGAAACAGTAAGAAATTTTAACATATTGTTTTCAATGATTTTATGTTTCCTACACTTGTTTGGATAATGGACTCTTAATTTATAGCTGTGAAGTGACAAAAGAGAGGGCTAGAGATCGAGTTTCAGACCTGTAAATGGCTATAGTAGGCGGACAGGAGAGAGTGCAAGAAATCTGGCGGGGATTGAGTTCTGTTAGCGGCGGGATCGAAGTGCTCAAAGATGTCATTGCTCCCTGTACTTATGAAGAAAAAAGATCTGGAAAGCAGGCTTGCAGTTTTCTCTGCGCCCAGTATCTGTGTGATGTTCTCTTGGACCGTCTGGAACTGTTGGACCTGCTCTTGCATTGAAATGACCCTTGTCTTTGGGGGAAATAGGAATGAACATAATTAGAAGTAAGACTTACAAATCAAATGGAGTAGGCATTTTCCTTGACAAAAACATTGAGGCCAACGCTCATGATCAGTTGTGGCCTCACCCATTGCCATACAGCGATGATGGAATATTAGTGAAAACTTACAAACTTTTGTTGTCCAGTTTCGTTGAGAAGTCCAGACCCTCCCGACGCGAAGTTCACGCCACGTTGTATATTCACCTGGAAACTTCTTGGACGAGTGAGAAGTTCGAAAAATGGTGGTGGGCTTAACTCATATCCCATAAGCCTCACTAATTACCAACCAAAAAACACATAAAGGCCTCATTAACATTAAAAACTGAAGTGTAATTAACCTTCTCACTAATTCTATCATCGTTACTATTTTATATATATATATATATATATAAAAATTGATTATGATCATATCAATGACCGTTAAGTGGATTCATACCGAGTTCGTCAGCGGTGTTAAGGCCATTGCTAAACCTTCCGGTTGGTTTGGAGTAAGGAGAGTCAATCCCATTGAAAAGGATGTTGGCCTTTGCTTGACACTCCGGTATGTAATTGTTAGTCCCAACATCAACCGTGGAGTCCCCAAATATGTATACTGCCGGTACGATCCTGTCGTCCGCCTCTGCCAGATGTATGGAAACCATGGCTAGAGATAGTACAAGAGAATGAAAAAATAAAATCCATCCCATTGCCATGGAAGAAGGGAAAAAAAAAATTATGGGGCGCAAGGTTTCCCAGATATTGGTGTTTAATTTTCTCAATGTAAGTGTCATTTTTTCAAAGCTTGGCCATACCATTTTATACCCAAAAAAGGGGCAGAATGAACAAGTAGGTAACGTTAATGGGGTCTGTGTCAACAGTGGGCTTACAAAAACTAGGGATTCGATTAATGAGCTGGATTACCCTAGTAATAATCATCCACATACGCACAGTTGGGGGAAAAAAAAACACATTTTTCTTTGTAATTACCAATCTGCCGGTCAAAATTAAAGCAATCAACATTTAATTTAGTGCGATTAATTTGCTTGAGAAAATATGTTGTTTTCCAATGATGCCCCCCATGAATGTCACGTGACGTGCTTTTAGCCCAAACTACATTAGTGGTCCTTTTAATTCCTTATTTAATTTGAGTGCACAAGTAAGGTATTTTCCCTCTTTCTCTTTTCTTATTTTTAGGCTGAAGCCAAGTAAGGAATGTTAATGCGCATAGCCATCCTCCTTGTCCTTATAATTAGAGGTAGCAATTCGTGTTTAAAAGTTGTGTTTGTAAGACACCAATATTTAAGGGTAATAAATCAATCTAAACATGACCCTTTTTTTTCTTTTTTTGATAAGAGGTAATAACAATTAATATCAAACTACTATTACAAGGACTTGAAACGAAGACCTTTTCCTTCAAGAAGGATAGAGGTGCCGTTAGGCCAACATGGCATTGGTTTTCCTTTTCTAAATTGTCCAACATTCTTTTTTAAGTGATACTACATCCGTCGGATGAATTAATGGATCCGGCCACCGGATTCATGCACATGTCATCAGGTAAACAAAACCGGTAAATGTAGCATTTTTCTTCCTTTTTCGTATTCTCTCTCCTGTCAGAAATAAGTAGTTCATCTCAGTTTGCATTTCCTTCCTCTTTATATTCTCTCTACTGTCAGAAACTAATCGTCCATAGAGTTTCAAACTAACAGAGATTGCCCTAACTGGTGAGGTACCTTCTACTGATGCTACAGTTTCACATACGAGCCTATGAGGCGGCCTCACATATATAACACCTAGCTGGCTATGTGCTGCAAGGTCACGATCAAATGGCATGCCGGCCATCACAACTAACTATCTATGATCCTACGGTTTCACCTAGCTGGTTGGGTGTTTCTTAAAATTTGATTCTGCTTGAAAAAATGAAAAGAAAAAGGAAAAAAAGGAGGCCGGGCATGCCATCAATCAAATTCAGTCATATCTAGGCAGCACCTATAGTTTCCAATTAAGTTCAATTACCGGCATATGGGACAATTCAATTACTTGAATTTGAAGGTAATTACAATGACAAAACAATAATACGATAAAATATTTGGATTCTGAGAGGGTTCTCATAGGTGGAAGTATTTTGTCTCTCTGGTCAGCAAAATAATTATGCTCAATTCATGCCGTTTTCCAGATGTTTTTGTCTTCGATCGGTAGGAACAATGTGCGTCTTTTTCAGATTGCTAAGAGGTCACACAATGCCCTTTTCATCTCAAATATTATGCCGCATTCAACAAGCAAATTTGCATTTTCATCTCAAATATTCAAAACTATCAAGTTAAATCATGTATAAAAAAAACCCCACAAACATCACGCTATAAGCAAAAACTATCACTATATGCATTTTGAACTAGGATTTTTTTTTTTTTTTTTGATCAAGTTTATGAACTAGGATTTCAAAACTAAAGAATATACTTTTCGCACAGCATCGAGAAGAAGAACGTGGTTTTGGCTTGAGCCAAGCTGGGGGTGGCCAGAAGATCTTTGAATAGCCCGGAAAAGTTGACAAAGGCCCACCAATACCATTCTCTAGGTCGAAAATGCCAGAATAATCGCCTAGAGGATCATCTTTTTCTTCCAAGAACGGTTCCGAAAAATATACGCAATTCCCTTTGCATACAGGGAAATCTCGAGCCAAAACAGAGAAGGAGCAGTCATCACCCACAAAAAATGCTCGACCACCCAGGCTTTTCACTTCAACCCATCCATTTTCCTCATCATTCAGCTTGTAAACTTTGAAATGAACCGGACAATCAGGATCGCCTTGCTTATAAACAGCACCGACGAGGAATTTATCAACCAAAAACAGATCCCCAAACGATGCCACCAAATGCTTGAATCGGCGGCCGTATTGGAGACCACATCGACGCACCGGAGACGGAACTACTCGAAACTTCAACGAAGAATCAATCACGGTCATTCTCCCTTTATAGTCAACAGCATAGAATTTCTCTTTGTGATACACAAGATCATCATAGCGAGAATTCTGTTGATCATCATCAATCAAAGTCCATTTCCTGTCTCCGAATTTCAAGTACCCCAACTTTCCACCAGTGTGGATCGTCATGACCACATAATCATCACTGGAAGCAGGACTCGACGACATAGCAACTTTCCTCATGCTAGGCGACTCGAATTCATTGATATCATTAGCAGGGTATTTGACAAAATCATCAAATAGAAGAGCATACACTTTTCTAACTTCAGTGACTCGTACGTTCAACAAGTTCAGTACCTTGGGTACACTATTGGTGGGGAGATCGACTAAGAAATTTGAGAATGGGCCCATGATGATAGAAAATATTAAAACAAATAATATTAAACTAAGCGGAAGCAAAAACAAGATGAATTGGATCTATATGACATGGCAAAACACAATTGAATAAATAATCTATACATACTGGTAAGAGTCGAAAACGTAGTCACTATAAAAATGCTTTTTCTTGCAAGAATAGAAAACCACGACGGCCGTGGTACTACACCCAACCTTCCTAACTTCTGGATGATAGGATTCCAAAGCACAATGAAATATATAGGCAACTGCGTGACGATCACTAACCCTAAGTTTTCAAATCCAACTAGGACTTAACCTATCATAAGTCCTATGGGTCAAGACACATAGAATCAAATCACCACACTCACTAAAACCCTACTAATATTACCAAATTATATTCGATCAAACGGTCAAAACATATTCACTGTAATTGACAAAAAACCATTTGATCTATGGGTCCCACTTTTACAAGATCACCACAATTAACTCAGAATTTAATCAAAATAAAATATGAGCTATGGAGTCCAAAAAATTCTTACATTCTCCCACTTGGACCATAGCAAAAGATTTTAAAATTTGAAAACAAAGTCTGAGTTAATAACAAAATTTCGAAGTCGAGTGGCCACTCATTGATTTGAAAAACAAATGATGATCTTATTTAAGTTGCCCAAATATTTAGTAATATAAGAGTTTATAAAACAAAACTTATTTACAATGATTTGATAGATACCCAATCAGGAAGAGCGTACGCATTTACGCAGTACTGGCCTATTACCAAGGTCAAAGTATCTACAAAATCATCATATTTAAGTAACAAAATGTGGAGATATGTGTCTAATGGGACAAGACATGAACAAGCTTTTCCCATGAACGGTCACTGAAACTTCATGTGCACCAAAAAAAACAGAAGCACATGTCACCTGGATCCAAAATATGATTGAGACATATCATAACAAATGTGCAAACAAAATCCAGATGAGGGCACTTCAGATGATTTCCAGTCATCCGGAATTCCCAAGTTAGTTTAAAAGTTCTAAGTCCCCAAAAGTGAGCGTATAAAATCAAATCTCACATATATTCTAATAAGAACTCTAAAGAATCAAAACTTTCAATTTGAGAGAAAACAAATACAAATCCAAATAGACTAACGCGGAAATAGATTTCCACTAATCAAACTAATAGTAACATAATATAAAATTATGATGAGAAGTAAATGTAATTTTCAATAAAACTTCTTCGACATAAGATGATAATAATAATCAAATGGTCTATAACAAAAAATTCTAATTTTGGGGGGCTCCCACAAACTAAAAGTACTAAATACAATTAAGTATTTATCAACATGATGTGCAAATAAATTTAATTCAAAATGCATACTAATCCATAAAATAATTTAATAGCATTCAAATGTGCACGAACAAAACTATTCTAAAACAATTATAGATAGCATAACAAAAAATCACAAGCACTTGCTAGAATGATTTAAAACAAAATTGAGCCTATATATAAAACAAAATAATCTCTTGCAAAAACTCCCACTGAGAAAAAACATTCATAGGATGAAAAATGTTTATAAATAGTGGGCTAGATACAAACACGTGAATAAGGGACATATAAGAGTATCACAAAATGACCATTAAATCTAAGCCAAAAGAATTTATTTGAAATGACAAAAAATAAATTGATGTTCATAAATGGTCATTCAAATTTGTATATCGAGAAAAATCCAAAATATTTCAATATAAACTAATAGTTTACTATATCTAAAAACATTGGATTTTCTTTATCTCAAAATTTATAAACTTTAAATATACTCAAAACCTCAAGTAAATGAATTTATTATCAAATAAATATAAACCCGAGATTATAATCAAATAGAGTTCTTCAAAAATTATGAGATGAATTCAAAAATTGGGCAAATAGTTTCACCAACGGAACTTCCAAAAAGAACTCATCAAAGTGTACAATATTGTCCCAAAATTGCAAGAAAATTATATAAAACCCCAAAAATATTGTGCTTGTGAGTTTCTAGATAAATAATATTTGATCTCATTCTAAAAATTTATATCTATAATCATGAAATAGAAAACAAGAGATCAATTTTAAATTTTGAAATTCTTCTATAGCCTTAATCTTAAAATAACCAATTTATTAACAGCTATAGAATCAGAATTTGTTTCACTATTAATATGGCATATTCGAAATAAATTATAAAAGAATTGGAGCAAATTAAATATGCCAAAAACAAACGTGGATAATATAATACTAAGCATATGTAAATGCAATAACATCCACAAAAAATTTGATCTTTGGGGTAGACCAAATTCTAAATTATTTGCAATTCAAGATTCCTCATTTGGGTCAAAATAACGAAGCGACTTTATCGCAAGATCAAGGCAAGTTTCCTACACATAGTGTCCTATCATTCTCAATGCCTTTGGGTCATATGTTGAAATCAATTTCACACATGCATATTTCACTTCCTTGCCCATTCCAACTGTGTTACCATAAATGATAAAGCCTTTGGGTCATATATCAAAAATGGACACGATTGAATGCAACGTAACATCATGACATTCAAAAGTAACATAAACTCAACATAAATATGTTGAACAAAATACTAATGAGCCCTCTACTAATAGTGGTAGAGATTTTTCGTCTACTTTGGTAGTCCGATAGTCTCATACGAGTGTTAGCGCAAGTCTCACAATATATCATGATGCAACAATACCAATAGTCATACCTTCCCCATAGGAGACTACTAGTCAAAACATAAATTAATATAGGCTAACATAATAATTCTCTATAAAGATCATCGATAAATTGATTCAAACATATAATAATTTTGAAATAACAAATGAGAATGAATAAAAATATGTTCTGAATCAATTAACAAAACGGAAACCAAAAATCCAAAATATCAAAAGCCCAATAAATTCAATAGTTCAACACTAATTTATTTCCTCGAGCAAAAATGAGACCACGTAACAAGTGACTAATAAATATGTTTTATTACTAAACTAGTGTCAATTTAAAAAATACATTAAAAAATTCTATAATTGACACTTATAAAATTTTACGTCTCATAAAAATTATATTTTCAAAAACTTACATCAAATATTAAGAGGAAATAACATACATCCACTGACAATTTTCAAAACCTTATTGAAAACAAATAACCATGCGGACCCCATTAGTAGGATTACCCAAGCACGTGTAGCAAGCTGAAGGCATGAGCACAATTCTTCTTCTTGACTTTTAAAACTAACAACCATAGGTTTGGAATAGTTTAAAAAATTGGTTCACAAAGGCAAAACACTTTGGGAATAACAAATTGGATCAACAGGTCCAATAAATAATAATAATAATAATAATAATAAAAAGGGTAAAATGCACAAAACCCCCCTCTATTATTACCCATTTTGCAAGAAACCCCCCTCTAAAAAAAACCCATGCAACAAACCCCCCATATTGTGTAGGGTTGCAAAATACCCCCCTCCGTCCAGCTTCCGTTTGTCAAATTAACGGCAAAATATCACGTGAGTTACACGTGATGAGGGCAAAATCATTTTATGACTGTTATACCCTTCAGCATACGTAAAATACTAAAATGCCCTTCCCACCACAATGAAAAGACAAACAAACCCTCCCATGTTTATTGTCTTTAAGTTCTGATGCACGGGTAGGGGGGGATCAGATCTAATATCCTCATTCCTCGATCGCCATTGTTGCTCCATCCTCATCGCACCATTGCTCCTCCATACTCCATCCTCTATCGCACCACAACCAGATCCAGCCATCGCAAGTCGTGCTCCTCCAGCCTCCATCGCACCACAGCGAGATCCAGCCATCGCAAGTCGTGCTTCCCAGCCTCCATCGCAAGTCGTGCTGTGTGACGATGACGATGACGATGACGTGTGACGAGGATGACCACCGGCGACGATGGACGATGGCCGGTGGAGATGGATGGACGGCGATGATGCGATGGCTGTGCTGTGTGAGTGGGAGTGCTTTGTGAGCGATAGTGAGGCTATGCAGAACCAAAACACAGGTTTGAAGGGGAGAAACGTCTGTGACGAGGATGACCACCGGCGACGATGGATGACTGCCGGTGGACATGGATGGACGGCGATGATGCGATGGCCGTGCTGTGTGAGTGGGAGAGCTTCGTGAGCGATGGTTAGGCTATGGTAGACCAGAACACGGGTTTGAAAGGGGGATAAACTATGTTTTTCCTTAAGTGGTAAATAAAGGGTAGAAGGGACATTTCATATACATTTTAAAATTTTCATTTAAAATTTATAAAAACTAATATTTTATTATTTTCCGTACAAGGGTAAAATGGTCTTTCAACATTGCCGTTAACGGCGTTGCCCCCTGGAACAATATAGGGGGTTTGTTGCATGGTTTTTTTTTAGAGGGGGGTTTCTTGCAAAATGGGTAATAATAGAAGGGGGTTTTTTGCATTTTATTCTAATAAAAATGGAGCATTTTCCTCTTCACGTTAATTTGTGTTTCTATAAAGGTGCATGGGTTTCTCACAAATTCTTCAATATATTGCTTCTTCAATATGTTGCTTTTAAGGCATCTTACAACCACAAGACTAATTATAATTAGCTACTAACAACCTCAAAAGAAGACACCCAAACAGCCCAAATAGTGTCGGTGCCAAACCAATAACAATCCATCACCGAGCAAAATCAATTCTAGAATAAAGATCAAAATTGCGCTTTTGGCTTTCTAAAAGTTAAGGTTTTAAAAACCTTCAAACAATTTTCATAGGAATATAACAAAAAGAAAATTGCGAAACCAATGCGGTATCAATATGACATCGAAAAACAAATTAAAATTAAGGAATTTTGCAAATAATCTAACAATTAAGTGATCACCAAAACCACATAGATCTGAACCGTGGCTCTGATACCACATGATAGAAAATATTAAAACAAATAATATTAAACTAAGCGGAAGCGAAAACAAGATGAATTAGATCTATATGGCATGGCAAAGCACAATTGAATAAATAATCTATACATACCAGTAAGAGTCGAAAACATAGTCACTATAAAGATGCTTTTACCTGCAAGAATAGAAAACCACGATGGCCGTGGTACTACACTCAGCCTTCCTAACTTCTGGATGATAGGTTTCCAAAGCACAATGAAATATATAGGCGACTGCGTGACGACCACTAACCCTAAGTTTCCAAATCCAACTAGGACTTAACCTATCATAAGTCCTATGGGTCAAGACACATAGAATCAAATCACCACACTCACTAAAACCCTACTAATATTACCAAATTATATTCAATCAAACGGTTAAAACATATTCACTGTAATTGACAAAAAACCATTTGATCTATGGGTCCACTTTTACAAGATCACCACAATTAACTCAAAATTTAATCAAAATAAAATATGAGCTATGGAGTCCAAAAAATTCTTACACATGAGACACATTTTCCCTGGTTTTTCCTCTCCAACCTTAACCAGCCAGCCCTTCGAAGAAGATGAAGAAGTATTTGGGTGGAGAGGTTCGAGATAGTATATTGTGCTTTCGGTGAGAGCCAAGTGGCCGCGACGGTTTGGATTGAGCGCGGCGTTGGGAGTGATGGGGAAAGGGAGTTTGATGGGAAATAGTGGGGAGTTTTTGGGAAAGGGAGTGAGAGATGATCGCCACGGCGAACAGACGGCGCAAAGTCGGAGAACGTCGGTGCTAATGTCGAGACATTTGGCGATCATATTCAATGGTTCCGTCAGAAGATGGGACCATTGGACTGCTTCTGAATCCATATCTCTCTCTCCTTCGCGTGAACAAAACCCTAGAACGGAAGTTGCAGGTGAGAAACTGAGAACTTGAACATGTAGTCCTATACATAGAGTGGATTGACGATTTATAGTATAATGAGTGATTGTAGGCAGATTATTATAGAAAATAATATGGATATTAAGATCAATCATGTGTATAGAGAAGCAAATAAAGCTGTTGATGCTCTTACAAAGTTAGGATATACTGTAAAATGTAATCGTTTATAGGAATCTAATTTTCCTTCCGAAATATTGGTTGTTATCTGGGAAGATTTGATAAGTAGATTTAGTTTGAGGGGGAATTGACTGTCATTTACCCCAAAAAATAAAAAAATAAAAAAAAAAGAGTGGATTGGGTTCGGATCCCCTCCAGTCCGCTACTGTCAAGTAGTGTCCAGTCGACGATTCATAATACACCATTTCATCCCGAGCAAATCCTACAACCCACAGATAGCCACGTCAATAGCCAATTATGGTAATTTTTAATCTATTTAAAAATGTAACAGATTGCCTTAATTGACTACGCTTCATCACAAACAGCCATCAGTTCCCTCCTCAACCACTCTTATTCACTTATTACGGCATTCAATCTTTTCATGCCAGAAATCCGACCATGCATAGTTACTTGATTTTGCTACTGACTTTGTTATGCGCCGAAATGTTTATATGACAAAGTTTGAAATTTTCTAGTCATTAAGAGTTTGTCATTTGTCTGTATAAAGTTATCAAATCCAGTCTCCATAAATAGATGATTACTTATTCATTCAAACCTTAATTACACGACTCCGAGAAAGAAGGAGAAAATAGCAAAAAGAAAACTAAAAGTTTAAATGACTCATTGTTACCACCATTGATTAAATCCCTCCACACATACATATAATTCCCAATTGACCTATAACAGATGGAAAGAAATCAATTTGCAACATATGAAAATAAAAGAAATAAAAGTTTTTACTTATTTATTTATTTATTTTACATCCATTGTTGATCTTCTCCCATACTCTGTCTTCCTGTCTTAACTTCTGATAAGTATTGATTGGATCAAACTAAACACCAATTGAAAGAAATAGCCCCAATTTGTAAAATTTTCTTTATTGCAACCATCCAACCCTCAATCGTATTCTTTTCTTATGATTACCCTCAACTCCGCTTTCAAAATCAATCACTTATGCAAGTGAGTTTTGAAAGCCGCTCTGACTACTTGTTGGAAGGGAGAAAAAACAACGTATTTTGGGATAAAACTTTACTCTCCCAGAGTCAATCTAATAGCATTTTAAGAAAGTTATAAAACACCATAGAAGGGTATCTAACGTGGCTGTCTGTGGGCTATGAGATTTGCATATGATGAGGTGGGGCATTAACAGCCATTAACTGGACACTACTGGATAATAGTGGGACTGGAGAGGATCTTCTCCGGAGTGGATTAGGGCCACGCACCATGCGTCGTACGCGGGTGCGTGTTGCAGCCTGGGCGGGAGAGTCTGGACACGCAAAAGATCGTGGAGTGATTTGGAAGTTATATAGCCATAAGCCCACTGCGTCAATAACCAAAAGCCCATAAAACATTTTTCCGTTAGAGCATCTCCAGCCATATGAGCTAAATAAGGTGTGCCATTGCTATTTTAGCACATGCTACAGTACCAAATGCTATAATTTAGCACAATGTGTTCCAATAATACAAATAAACGTAGTGTGCTATTTTTTTCCACAAGTTCAACTCTTTTCACAAATTTAAGGTCTCGTAAAATAATGAATAAGGTGTATCGTGGATCAAATGAAATGTTGCTTGAGTGGGATGAATGAGTTAAAAAAAAAGGGTATGTTTTCTGTTTTTTATTTTATTTTATTTTATTTTATATAAGATTTCAATATTATTTTTGAAAATATTATATTTATTTATGGGCTGTTTGGTTATTGAGAAAATTTTGGAAGAAAAATGGGAGAAAAGAAGTTGTTGGTGTGTTTGGTTGTTGAGAAAGGAAGAAAAGTTGACATAGCAAATATAGTAATGGCTCACCCTTGTACTAAATATAGCACAAGGGTGAGCTATTGCTATATTTAGCACATGCATTTAGCTCACCATTGGAGCATCCCAACTTGTGCTAAATGTTATAATATAGCAATAGCACACCATATAGCTCACCATTAGAGATACTCTTAAAGGTCGGTTTTGCGAGGAAGGGTATTTGCGAAATGAGAGGGAGTAAATAAGGTTTGCACTAGAATTCCACTTTTGGTTGTTGAATGAACTTTAATTCGAGTGGAATAAAATAAATGATTCGAGAAAGTAATACGAGGAAATTTTAAAATAATTTTGAAATTTTCTTTTTTTTAAGGTTGAAAGGTGGAAATTGTTTTATGTAAGTTTTTTATTTAAAATAATTAAAGAATTGAATCAATACTTCATTTGGTAGAAATAATGAAAAAGTGAAAGAAAATATAAGAAAGATGGGCTTGGGACTTGGAAAGTCCATAACTATATAGGACCTTTCACGGAAAGGAAACTTTTCTTTCTTCTCTTTGTTTTGTAAACGATATAGAAAGGAATGAAATAATCTTTTTATTTGAACTTATATTCCCTTAAAAATAAAAAATAAAGAACATGAAAGAAAATGATATTTTTGTCGAAGCTATTGGCAATAACCTTCCTTCTACAAGATTTTGGAGGGCTTGAAGAAAAACTCATTCTTCCACTTTCATTCCTAACCAAACAAATAAAAAGGTTTATTTTCTTCCAATTTTCCCTTCTTCTCATTTCTTTCTTTCTTTCTTTTTTTTTAAATTTTAATTTTAATCTTTTCCTTTGGCTTTCCCTATCTACCCAATAGTGCATAAGAGATGACATACTCTAAAAATAAAAACAAAAATAAAATAAAATAAAAGGGAATTAAGGGAGGAAAACATACAAAATTTGGTTCCTATATGAGGTGTTTGGGGATCGATGTAGCAACGAAGACCAAGGATCTGAACGAGAAAGCCCTTAATTTAAGGGGTGTTTGGCAACCTTGATATCTAGTTTTTTTTGGTACAAGGACGGTCCAAAAATCTAAAGCTAGTGTTTGGTAAGCCTAATGAAGTAGCTATCAGGTTTTTAGTTGTTTTAATTTGGGGTCTGAAAATCAAAATTTTGGATTTGATGTGATTTTGATTTAGAATTTTTCTCCTTTTTCCAACAAAATCCACATAACTTGATGGTTTGAATGCTGCTTCATTCTTCTTCTTCCTTTATTTTTTTTCCTTTCAATTTATTTTTTCTGATGTTCTCCTGTGAGAGATGTAATACAAACCAAATGCTGTAAAACTTAGAATTAAGTCACAATTACGTTTCAACCAAGCTACTCATGAATTGGAACCGGTTCAATTTAAAATTAGTTTTGATATGAATCAATTATCTCACTTGGGTCTGAACCCACCTGGTCCAAATGGTGGGATTTCCAAATAGGCCTTAAAAGAAGAAATAAATATGTAGTTTAGTAGTTACTAGCTTCGAATCTCGTGCATTGCACGGATTAATTTATAAAAAAATAATATTATTAGCAAATTAGAATTTTAACAGAATACTTATTCTCTAAAATAATTTTTGATGTTCAATCAAAATTATTTTTGATGTGATATTAGCGTAATATATCACACAAAATTTAATTATACTCTCAAAAAGATAAATTATTTTGAAAAACAATTAATTTAATGGTAGAAACTTGTAAAAAATAAAGGAACTGACACGTTATGATATTTGGTGGAAAAATATTAAAATTCTCTAATACTTAACCCATCCCACAATCATGGTTTTAACATATTGGTATATATCAAAGCAAGTATAGCCGTTGAAAGTATCTCGAAATCCAACAGTGCAGATTTTAGCATGCATGACAACGACGAATCTTAATCTTCCATGAGGTTTTGAGTGGGTTTCAAAAAGAGTGAAAAACTATGGGGAAAAATATTAAAAATTTGTTTGAGATTAGAATATAAAAATATGAGAGAAAAATCTATACTGAGAAAGAGAATAGGAGAAAAAGTCAAAAGGAAAAGAAAATAAGAGAAAATATAAATCTTTTCAACTTTATGTAATTAACTATATGGAAGAATTTTGATTAAAATAGATTTTTTTTCTTACTTTTTTTTTCTTTTTTTTCTTTTTTTTTTTTTTTGTGTCAGAAGCAAATCGGGAGAATTTGAAGATTTCGGCGGATCGCGTTTTCTTTTTTAATCCTTCTTTCCTTTATTTGTTTCTCTTTTTAATTATGACTATTTATAATTTTATATATTCAATTTTTAGAATGAGAAATGAATAGGCATAAAGAAAACAGAAAAATATAGTACAGTCTATTAAGTTCGGGTTTTTTAATCCTCACACATAAAAACAAAGAGATGTGCAGTGAATACCAAGCGTCAACTTACCTCTATTACATGAGAAAGAGCAAGTAATACCAACAAAAATAAAAAAGGAAAAAAAAAATGTGAGAAATTTATCTTTTGGGGAATTTATCTTTTGGTGATCATTTCCCAATTTGATACCAAACAAAGAAAGTTAATAGTCCTTTTGAAGCACCTATCAAGTCAATTTGTGGTAAGTTGACAAACAATATCCTTTGTTTGGTATTAAGTTGGAAAATGATGACTAAAAGTAGTTTTCCCAAAAGTCACTAAAAGTAACTTTTTGGCAAAATTACATTTTAGTGACTACTTCCCAAATTAATATGAAACAATGGAAATTAGTTGTCATTTTAACACACATTTGTAGTTAATTTGTAGCAAGTTGATAGAAAATATACTTTGTTGGTATTAGATTAGAAAACGGTTACTAAAATGTAATTTTACCAAAAAGGCAACTCTATCCCTGTTTCAGCATGTGTAAGGAAAAAGAAAAAAAAAAAAAAAATTCTCATTTTGACACTTGGCACACAAAGGGATGCAATCCTCCGTTTTAGATATATATCATAGATAGATAGGTGAGAGAGTTGACTTGAGAGAGCGAATCATATGATCTTTGACTTGAATTTGTACTCTTTCCAACCCGGGCGTTTCGAATGGGTTTGTGCAGTTCAGCTTGGATGCTTTTGAACCTGACCCAAATGGGCTGACGTACTACAAGTCTACAACCTAAACCACTGTAGCCTCGAATGGCAAACTGCACAAGAATCAGACCAAACCCCCACCCCCCACCACAAAAAAAAAAAAAAAAATGTAAAGAAATAAAAAAAGGAGAGAAAGGTAATTTTCCCTTGTTTGTTGATAATAATTTCTTTACCTACACTTTTTTATCATTTAATATTTTAATTTTATTTAATTATCTAAGGATGCCAATAAGATTACAAGGCCTCTTATTATTTTTCTATAGATAGATTGCAAGGAACTCTATAAATATTAGACAATACTTGGCTCCTCCCTTCCTATCATATTATGCCATGTATATAACAAATAAATAAAAATTGATTATATATATGTATCCCTATATTATCTTATCATAGATATGCATTTATATGTGTGTGTGTATATATATATATATATATATATATATATGTCAAAATGAGTATTATTATGTGTCTATAAATTTGTATTCACATGTCCACATATCTAATTATCTATATCTACATTTATAATTTTTTTAAATTAATTATTACACATGTCATAATATGAGTAGGAAGGAAAATGAGTTGCTCCTCCACTATGAGGAGTCAAATATTATCCATAAATATTTATTCTTTGGCTAAGTTCACGTACTTGTATCAATACGAATTAGTTTTATAGAAGGAGATGAAGTTATGGATAAACAAAGCCGAAGGCGAGCAATAATTTTAAGACTCTCGAAGGGTTTGGAAGTCACACAAAATCAAAGCATGCAAGGTGGATCCTGATTTTTTCTCAATAGGTGCACATAAGAACCTGCCAGAACTTTTTTGGATATTATATTTCAATTACGGAGCATTATTTTTCTTAAAGTTTTCCGTGCTTCCAGTCATATTATATTTCAATTGTAATATATCAAAACATACAAACCTTTTTTTTTTTCTTTTTTTTTTTTTTTTGGTTACAAAAAGAAACCAATCCTCTGAAATAGGTACAAGTCATGTGGGACATTTATTGAACAATGGCTGATAATCAACAGTCTTGGATCTTAATCCCAAACATGGTTAATTATTCTATCCAGACTCGAATTTAGAATGAAATTACAAGTTCCAATTTATTGAAAGCACATTTGATGGGAAAAGACGTAGGGAGCTGAGTGTGGGTGGCCGGAGAGGGCATGCATCTTAGACATCAAACCTGAGCCAGCACACTAAAATTCATGGGGGTCATCAATGGTGCGTCTCCGCCGAAGAAAGTAAGAGCTGCCAAATAAGAGGCATGTTCAGTCGGATGAAACCTGTCCCAGAACAAGCGCTCGTTCCGATCCTCGCAAAGGTTGGAAGATGGGTCACATTTGCTCTCTCCATTGTAACTTCCATTCCCACAGCAAGCTGTTTTTACGTCCTTAAAAACTAACCAAATTGGTGGAAATAAAGAATAAAAAAAATAATTAGAATTGCTACACTTCTTTGGTACTTCAAATAAAATAGCCGGAATATTTGCGGCCCAAAATGAACAAAATTTGGATTCGCTAGGAAAGGGTGAATCAAATATTTGGTGGAAAATGGAAGAGAATTTAGTTAGGAAGTTTGAAACTCTGTTTGGATCTCCAAAAAAAGAGGGAAAAATAAACGAAATGATGAAATTTGCTGGAGCATGTTCCTCCTTTTTCTTTCCTATCCCTTAACTTTTCCTTTTCCTTTCCTGAGGTCGTTCCAAAACGCCCACCGGGGGGAGGGGGAGGGCGTAATTGGTAATTCAAAAAGGTTGAAATTGGGAGATTTTGGATTTTTTTTTTTTTTCTAGTAAAGGGGATTTTTTTTTTTTTTTTCCAAGCTATATTATATTTATGATTTTCACATTTTAAGAGTAAAATGTAAAATGCTTACAGAATACAGGTGGGTCTTGGATGATACGCAGGGTCATGTCAAATGTATTTCCGAGTGAATACTTCATCTCTCTCGATTCTGAGCTCAACTGAACCAAGGTGGCATTAAGTGACGCGTGAAAGTCTGCAGCAAATTCGTTTAATCCATCATTACAATCACCGTTGGGGTCTTGTGAACGTAGGGACGGACAGCAACCCAAAGGTGGAACACTCACAATGCCAAATTTCCGGGCTCCAAGGTTGAATAGATTCTGCCATGCAAATGACAAAGTTCTTAATAGGATCGTTTTTCCTAATACTGAAAAATATAAAAATACACCACTAGCTGGTTTGGTTCTATATCCTGAAAACGTGTTTCTTACAGAAAACAGTAAGAAATTTTAACATATTGTTTTCAATGATTTTATGTTTCCTACACTTGTTTGGATAATGGACTCTTAATTTATAGCTGTGAAGTGACAAAAGAGAGGGCTAGAGATCGAGTTTCAGACCTGTAAATGGCTATAGTAGACGGACAGGAGAGAGTGCAAGAAATCTGGCGGGGATTGAGTTCTGTTAGCGGCGGGATCGAAATACTCGAAGATGTCATTGCTCCCTACACTGATGAAGAAAAAAGATCTGGAAAGCAGGCTTGCAGTTTTCTCTGCGCCCAGTATCTGTGTGATGTTCTCTTGGACCGTCTGGAACTGTTGGACCTGCTCTTGCATTGAAATGACCTTTCTCTTTGGGGGAAATGGGAATGAACATAATTAGAAGTAAGACTTACAAATCAAATGGAGTAATCATTTTCCTTAACAAAAACATTGAGGCCAACGCTCATGATCGGTTGTGGCCTCACCCATTGCCATAAAGCGATGATGGAATTAGATATTAGTGAAAACTTACATAATTTCGTTGTCCAGTTTCGCAGAGAAGTCCAGACCCTCCCGACGCGAAGTTCACGCCACTTTGTATATTCACCTGGAAACTTCTTGGACGACTGAGAAGTTCGAAAAATGGTGGTGGGCTTAACTTATATCCCATAAGCCTCACTAATTACCAACCAAACAACACAAGGGCCTCATTAGCATTAAAAACTAAAGTGTAATTAATCTTCTCACTAATTCTATCATCATCACTATTTTATTTATATATATATATATATATATATATGTATGTATGTATATAAATTGATTATGATCATATCAATGACTGTTAAGTGGATTCATACCGAGTTCGTCAGCGGTGTTAAGGCCATTGCTAAACCTTCCGGTTGGTTTGGAGTAAGGAGAGTCAATCCCATTGAAAAGGGTGTTGGCCTTTGCTTGACACTCCGGTATGTAATTGTTAGTCCCAACATCAACCGTGGAGTCCCCAAATATGTATACTGCTGGTACGATCCTGTCGTCCGCCTCGGCCAGATGTATGGAAACCATGGCTAGAGATAGTACAAGAGAATGAAAAAATAAAATCCATCCCATTGCCATGGAAGAAGGGAAAAAAAAAAATTATGGGGCGCAAGGTTTCCCAGATATTGCTGTTTAATTTTCTCAATGTAAGTGTCATTTTTATAAAACTTGGCCATACCATTTTATACCCAAAAAAAGGGCAGAATGAACAAGTAGGTAACCTTAATGGGGTCTGTGTCAACAGTGGGCTTACAAAAACTAGGGATTCGATTAATGAGCTGGATTACACTAGTAATAATCATCACCATACGCACAGCTGGGAAAAAAAAAAAAAAAAAACAAATTTTTCGCATTTGAAATTACCAATCTGCCGGTCAAATTTAAAGCAATCAACATTTAGTGCGATTAATTTGCTTGAGAAAATATGTTGTTATCCAATGATGCCCCCGTGAATGTCATGTGACGTGCTTTTAGCCCAAACAACATTAGTGGTCCTACTAATTCCTTATTTAATTTGAGGACACAAGTAAGATATTTTCCCGCTTTCTCTTTTCTCATTTTTGGGCTGAAGCCAAGTAAGGAATGTGCGCATTAGCCATCCTCCTTGTCCTTATAATTAGAGGTGACAATTCTTGTTTAAAAGTTGTGTTTGTAAGACCCCAATATTTAAGGGTAATAAATCAATCTAAACATGACCTTTTTTTTTTTTTTTCCATTTTTTGATAAGAGGTAATAACAATTAATATCAAATTACTATTACAAAGACTTGAAACGAAGACCTTCTCCTTCAAAAAGGATAGAGGTGCCGTTAGGCTAACATGGCATTGGTGACCCTTTTCTAAATTGTCCAACATTCTTTTTTAAGTGATACTACATCTGTTGGATGAGTTAATGGATCCGGCCACCGGATTCATGCACATGTCATCAGGTAAACGAAACCAGTAAATGTAGCATTTTTCTTCCTTTTTCGTATTCTCTCTCCTGTCAGAAACTAATCGTCCATAGAGTTTCAAACTAACAAAGATTGCCCTAACTGGTGAGGTACCTTCTAATGATGCTACAGTTTCACATACGAGCCTATGAGGCGGCCTCACATACATAACACCTAGCTGGCTATGTGCTACAGTTTCACCTGGCTGGTTGGGTGTTTCTTAAATTTGATTCTGCTTGGAAAAATGAAAAGAAAAAAAAGCAGGCCGGGCATGCCATCAATCAAATTCAGTCATATCTAGGCAGCACCTACAGTTTCCAAGTTCAATTACCGGCATATGGGACAATTCAGTTAATTGAATTTGAAGGTAATTACAATGATAAAACAATAATACGACAAAATATTTGGATTCTGAGAGGGTTTAAGCCTCATAGGTGGAAGTATTTTGTCTCCCTGGACAGAAAATTAATTATGCAGCAAGCATGCTCAATTCATGCTGTTTTCCAGTCTATATTCAAGTATGTTTTTGTCTTCGGTCGGTAGGAACAATGTGCGTCTTTCTCAGATTGCTAAGAGGCCACACAATGCCTTACGCATCAAAGAATTCCACCAGAATATCCTAGTTTGAAAACAGTAACATTTTACTTTCTTCATAATTTGATAATTTTCACTGCTAGCATTTTACTATAACCCCTACTTATATTTTATCGACATATGTTATGCATGGTGATTAATCTTTGGCTTGTTTTGTTTTGTTTTGTTTTGTTTTGTTTTTTGGTTTTTCTCTAACTGTACAATGAAACAATCTGGCTCTTATATATTGAACTCTTCTTCTAACCATTAAAATTTTGCCATGGCACTCGCCAATGTTAACATCAAAGAGATATGATCAAAGATTGACTATTTGATTCATCCCAGCCATTTAATTGTAAGTACATAAAAACCCATCTCGATACCATCGTTTCAACTATTTTATTTTTATCAAATTATTTTTATTGTTGGAAAATCCTTTGAAAATGTTTTCATAATTAAAACAAGTATATGTGAGTCATTTAGTTCAAAACTTCTCGCTCAAATCAATTTTCTATAAATTTTCTTCACCAAAATGGTAGTACTAGTAGTCATGAAGAATTCCTCGCGCCAAGCTTGAGTTTCTAATTCAAAATTAAACAATTCAATGCACAAATGCATGTGCAGGCCCACGCCGGGGGGGGGGGGATTCTGACCATTGGTCCCTCATTATGCTTTTTGTGCTTCTCTTTTAGAATCAATTTTGGTCGGAAGTGTTCGAAAAACCCACTCCAGAAAAGGGCCGCCGTGACATTACCACAGAATATCTGTCGTTGCTTTCCATATTCTATATCAGTGGCTGTGTTATCTAGACGAAGATACTTGAACACATGGTGAGCTATACAAGATTGATGTCCACAAAGCGCATTCTGCAAGATTTATTTATTTATTTATTTATTATTATTATTTTTTATGGGTCCCGATCGAATCTGCTAAGGTTTTAATGAATCGAACCAATCATCAAAATGATTATGGCATAAAGCCATAAAATATGCAGTATTTGCATGACTGATATAAGTAGCTGCACATGCGTTAGGCATCTTGATGATACTATATATATATATATATGGCACATTGTCACCCGTTAGTCCGACCGATGGAAGATTTTGTGTTTTATATCAAAAAGGATGTCACAAATTTTTTTTTTTTTTGGGTACAAAAGATAATAGGATCTCACATTCACATAAACCATGCACCCACAAGAGGAACTCCACAGAAAATTCCAAAAGTGTACACGATCTTCCCGATACCATTTTTGACATTTTTTTTCCATTTCCATCATAAGCTAGCATATTAAAAATAAATGTCCATGACTTGCGACTGTGCCAATTTTATTTGATCCATATCGAGAATCGAACCGAAATTAGATGGCTTGAGTTGGTTTGATCAAATTCTTGGGTTATATGAGTGTAATATATCTGGGTTTTAAAATAAAATAAATAAATAAATAAGACCTCTATTTGATTTAGATTTGGGTTGAAAGATTAGGCAAATCGACCCCATCAGATAATTAACCCTATATATAAAAAGTTATAAAAATATGAAAAATTACCAAAATATATATATATATTTTTTTTTTCCTCGGCACATGGAGACGTAGATTATTTGCCCTATTTTTAAATGAAAATAATTAAGTCCTGCCGCGCCAAAAAAATCTTTGTTGTCCTTGGTTTTGCGTCGTCGTTTTCAGCATTAGCTAAGAGGTGCTTCAGTATCACTGTTTCACCTTGGATTCCATGTATTCGGCAAGAGAATCCTTGTGACAACGATATTCTTTTTTATTTGGTAGAGGGTAGACACAATTCCATTAATTATTTCCTTTGATGTGTTGCTCAGAGACAAAGGATTAAATAAATCAAAAACGCAGCAAATAGGGAATTCAACCACGCAACTTTCTTTTTGTTTTTCCTTTTTGGTCCGAAGCGCACACAACTCACAGCACAATAATTTATGCGCAGCAAATGGGAATTCAACCACGCACGCAACCTTTCTTTTGGTCGGAACCACACACAGCTCACAACACAACAATTTATATATGTTGTTTGACAGTATGCATTTACATCCCATGCTTAGAGAGAAATCTACTATGTACGAAAATCTATGTCATGCCTCTTTTCCCTCAACCCTTCCAAGAAACGGATAACATCACTCATTTGTTTGTAACCTAAACAACACGTTTTTTCATTTAAGGGTTATAACCAAGGATTTTAATATCGATATTGATGGATATATCGAGGATCCAAAAATGTGGATATATCAGATATATCGTTGGATATATCGACAATATCGATATCGTTTTAAAGATATAGTGGATATTATGAGTTAAACATGGATATTTTTATTGAAACTCTGGGAAACAATGATTTAAACTCTAATACACAATCTAACATCAAAATATTGCAATTTAAATATGTATAATACAAGTATGTGTTGCGTAGGGTATAAAAAATATACCGCGCTAAGTAAATAAATACTAGAAAATTTTACAAATTCAACATTTAGATGTTATATAACATTAAAATAGATTTTTGTAACATTTAAATATAGAGTGCTATTAGACCAAAGGCCATTGGTTTGAAATAATATTTTAAATTATGTGAAATAATAAGCTGTACATATATATGTGAATCCTAACCTATTCTAATGTGTAAAAATTTCACCAGAAATCAGCAAAAGGGCATTTAAACATGACAGTGTCGATATCTTGAACGATATCAGCGATATATCTTCGATATCAGCGATATTTCTTCGATATCTTCGATATTTTCGATATATCTTCGATATCTTCGATATATCGCTGATATCGTTTGATATTTTGTTTTTTGAAAATTTTTCAATTTCGCAACAATATATCGTATCGTTACCCTCTGATATGACGATATATCGCAATTTTTAAGTGCCTGGTTATAACTTCAACTACTCTTCCTAGGTGCATGTGTTAGGAGGAATGAGTTATAGGAAAGGCAATGTATTACTCATTGTATAGCCCAAAAAATTATTGGGCTCTCTTTTGAACTTTAAATAAATAAGAGAAAAGGCCAGGAGGGGCCCTCTAGAAATCATCTACGGCGTGAGACTTCATCCCAGGAGTTTTACTAATGACAATCTTTGGATGGGGCAGTGGCTTGTTAGTGTTAGGAGCTGAAGAGGTTGAAACTGATGAGGAATTTTGAAAGCAGGGTAGGGGTCAATTCTCCTACTGGAAAAGAATTGCTGTGTGTATTAGTAAGGTCAAGTGTCGAAAACTTCAAAATTTCTCAAATCTCAATCAAAATCCCCATTCAGACAGAGAAAAGATTTAAAACCCTTTAGAAATCAAACAGGAAGACTACAAGCAACTGGTACATCCGTACATCATACCCATTCAAAATTAACATTTTAAACTGTAAAGAAAAATTAACGTACAAGGCTACAAAGCCCTCGATTGAGAGAGAGAGAGAGATAAGAGAGAGCGAGAGAGACGAGTGTTACCTGATGAAGGCGGCCGCGACGGCATAGGGATGAGACCGGCAGATCGCCGAGTGCGAAGGACGGCGTGCGAGTACGCTCATTGTGGGAGAGGGGGTGTCCTCAGTAAACAGGATTTTACCATTTCATTCGAAAATAAATAATAATAATAATAAAAAAAGCGGTGTTGATAACACCGCTTTTACGTTTTTTTATTTTTAAAAAAAAAATTTTAAAATATGGCTTCTTAACAATGTTGTAGCACCACATTGTAATATCTCAACTAAACAAAACAATCCCACCAGACCAAAAAAACAAAAAAAAAAAAGGTAGGGAAGGCAATGAGTGGGCACACAAGAGATCGTGAAGAGATTCGGTAATTTATAGAGGGGCTTCATTACGTTAATAATCTGTCATAAATTTTTTGTTAAACTTTTGTTTTACCCTCAGGCAAAATATCACCTCATTTAAAATGAAAGGTATTTTTAGAGTAATAATAAATAGATAAGGCTAGCCTTTTAGACTCGACATTCCTATCTTGGTAGTGTAATGAACTCGAATCTAAATATAAAGAAATGATTAAAAAAAAATGTAATATGAGGAAATTGAAATTCCTACTTCATCTACTTTAATCATTCATCTTTCACCATCCACATAGGCAGATAGAAATAGATGTCATAAAAGATAATGCTTAAAACCTAATATAGACATAGACCCTAAAATAGAAAAGGCAAAATTACTGCATATGATATGTAGTGAGAAGTAAGTGATTTAAGTGAATGACATAATGCTAGTTAAAAAAATTTGAAAATAATTTATTTTAGAGTAATGCACATGTGAGTTTAGCATACCATTTCAAAATATTAAAACCTTCTAAAGAAATGCGTTTTCAAAACATTACTTTTAAGAAGAAAATAGATGTTTTATAAATATATATTTTAAAAGTCCTTTGGTGTAAAAAATGGATGAACATAAATATTTTTTAATTTTATTGCTTACACTCTTACCTTTTTCACAAACGTCATTTTGAAAAATCACCCCTATTAGCTTTTACTAAATTGTCTTTTAAAGTAAATGATTTTTTTCTAGAAGAGAGTGCGAGTGACTCACCAAACACTCCTAAAATAATGAAATTGACTTTTACCCTTCAAAACTTGTAGAGGCCTTCCAAAACGGTAGGCCAAACGCCCACTATTTCATCTCTCTCTTATTTCAATACTCAAATCTTATTTCAATACTCGATCTTCCCCACTACTCTTTGATAACTTTTCAGCATACGCCATGCACCCTAGTTCCGTATTTAGTTACCAGGGGCAGATAGAGTTCAGAGGGAATTGGATCTACCTTCACTAATAATTCAAAGTCTACATAATTTTCACACAAATAGTAGGGATTACATCCAGTACATTTCCAAAACAAGAGAAGGCAGAAAGCACATGAAAGCACCAAGCTTTGGTCATAATATGCTCCAAAAACAAAATTTTTTGACTCAACCAACCATCGAATTAGGCTAATAATTCGTGACATTAACGATCAAATCCGTCAAGCAACACAACCTAGAACCCTTCCCTCACGTGAATGTGAGGGCAAATCACTCACCCCTCTTTCACATATGGTCTTCTCTCCTCCGAGGGGCACAAGTGATGATCTGGTCCACCCTAAGTATCATCTCTGCAGCCTCAGTTGCTGAGAGCAGGACAGCCTGTTTAACTTTAAATGACTCCGAGATACCAAGCTTCCCCATATCTCCTACCTGTAAAATCCCACAAGATATGAAAGAAAGTTCAATATAAAAGCCAAAACCAAAACCAAATAGAGAAAAACAAAGGTAAGCACACTATTGAATGCAACAGTCCCAGCCCAAACCCAAGGTAGGTAACCACATTACAGATCCACAGATTGGTTTACCAAGAAGTGCGCACAACAGTTTCAAGCAAGAAGCATTTAAGTGCAATGCTCAGACAGACTCAAGCTAATATGAGCTAAAAAATTAAAAATTAAAAATTAAAAATTAAAAATAAATAAATAAATAAATTTTTTTTAAAAATCCATTTGATTTGAACTTCTGTCTGCAGTCAACCACTCCAAACACTTAACAAGCTTAAGGTGCGCTAGAGCCTATTTGGCCATCACCCGAAATCAATGCCTTCCATCTAGAATGTATTTGAGAGCGGACAATGTATCCAGATCCGTTGATGAGTGTTATTCCAACAGTTCACAAAGACAACAAAATTTAAATTGATAGAATAATCAAACAGGCAGAATTTCGGGACAACAAGAACTCCATAAAGGGTCTAATTCAACTGGCAGCAAGCAGAAGAATGTTACAAATGCCAACTTGTATGCCAGGCCTTGATTTTCAAGCTAACTGCCTCCAGTTTAAACAATCTAAGCCCACACAGAAACCATATGCTTCATTTATTTCTAATTTCACCACTTACAGTTCCAGAGATGACGTCAATGCCTGCAGCGCTCCCATCCCTGTGGTGCTCAGCACGAAGATGAGAAATCAACTCTGCACTGTCCAAACCAGCATTGTCTGCTATGGTTGTTGGAATGGCCTGGAGGGCCCTGGAGAAAGCTTCTATGGCATGAGACCTCTTCCCGGGAGTTCTCCGGGCCAGTTCATCCACTTCCTTTGCCATCACCATCTCAGGCCATCCACCACCAAATAAAACCCGGCTGTCACCCACTGTCTGAGACAGTACACATAAGGCATCATGCAGGGACCTTTCAGCCTCGTCAAGTACATGAAAACTGCAAGCAAAGTGTAATATGTGAGATGGATGAGAGTCCGTTATAACCAGAACAGATCACTGGGCAACAGAAGAAAAGGGAGAAGGCATCACTAAAAAAAGTCGATGCAAAGTTTGGTGCAAAATTAAAATAATAAATAATAATTTATAATTTAAATCCAGAATATTTATTTATTTTTAAAAAAAGGAACAAAATGATCTACCAACACTAGCGAGGTCACCCAAGTAGAAGCACGGAACATGCCATGAAGTGGATCTAGACTTGTAAACCAAACAAATATGGGCCTTTTTAAGTAGGTCACATATTAAAACTCCTACGTCTAATTAGCTAGTTGGTGAGACAGTAGCTTACCAACAAGATATCAGGAGCAGGAGCAGGTCTGATAGGATGACCAACCACATTGGGACTGAAACATGGCCAAACTCCAATGGGAGACCGCAGAATCCCATTTGTTTAAATTATCATTTTGAGCCATTCAACATTAATTATTCTTTATTGCCTTTTAAGTCAACCAAGATTGACTAAGCAAGTTTCACTGGAGAAGGGGGCATGGTCCGACTAGATAACATAAGCAATATCTAGTAAGTAAATTAACACCGCAGCAAATAGATATTTTAAAATATTAAAATTGTAGTTAGTACCATGGATTTCATCAGGATCAATGAAGACAATAAGACTCCATTTGTTTTGACAAAAATGTAATATTATAACAAAAAGAGGCTTGAATCAATATAATTGTGATGTTAGTTTGCCATACCCTGCCCCCTCCTTTCCAAACCCAAATTATTATAAAATTTTTATCCTACCCAGACTAAAGTAATATATCATTAAAAGGAACAAGAGAACACTTTGTTTTCTAGCATTGATAGATGATTGATTAATTCACCATTAGGAATTGAACATACAGAGGAAAAGACACAAACAGCACCACCAAAACTGTCAAACTGAGAATAAGAGCAAGGAAAACAAGTGACGTACCTTGCACCTCTTAAAACAATAGTACAAGCCTCACCCAATGCAACCCCAGAAAAGTGGATCAGCTTGTCCTCGCCTATCATTATTTCTTCAATAAGCTTGCAATGGCCAAGTTTAACCGACTCCGGATTGTCGAAGGTTGATGCAATTTCGCCTCCAGTTACCAAAGCAAGGCGCTCAATTCCATCAAAATCAGCATGCTCAATTGCAAGTATTCCAGCATCTGCAAAGAGTTCCTCTGGGAAATTGTAAATCAACTGTCTATTCACAAAGCAGTTGATGCCATGAGCTATGATCTTCTGGACCTTCTCCTTCATTTTTTCCTTCTCCGCCCCTTCAATCTGAGCAACCCTAGACATTGAATCAACACGAACACGTGCCCCATAGATCTTCACCTTATCAGTGTCCATGGCAGTATTTGCCACCAAAATCTTTGCATTTTCTATGCGTTTTGGTTGGCCAATGCCTATTTTCTTGTCAAGGATGAATCTGGATACAACAAAAAAAGAAAAAATGAAAAAAGGCAAGTAGCTGAGCATGTAGCCAACAAAGGGTAAAAATAACAACTAAGCAGAGTTATTGTTTACATTAATAATTCTACTGGCTGTCAATATTTAACGTGGCACAAGGAGATCATATTACCATATAGTAAGGTCAAGTGTCAAAAACTTCAAAATTTCTCAAATCAATCAAAATCCCAAATTTTCAGAGAGAGAAAGATATAAAACCTTGGGTACACAAAATACACACACATTCCTATGCGCTGAAAGGGGACGGGAGCCGTTTAGAAATCAAAATACGAACTTCTAATACAAAGAAACTACAAGCAAACTGCTTATCCATCCAGTGTGAAGTTTATTCTCATTTCTAGCAGGGACACACTTTTTACATTGAGGGAGAAATTTATGTCATACAAAGACTCATCTATAAAATCATCTGGTATATCATACCCATTCAAAAACAACATTTATAAGCAGTAAAACACTACACGGGAAAAAAAAAAAAAAGAAGGCGGGGTGGGGGGGATGAGAATTGCAACCTACTTTCAATCACCAGACAAGACACCTAATTCAGCAATGAATTCTATAACCTTAAATAGGAAACCCCATAAATGAGTACGGAAAGACAATATTGCACAGGCATTTAAATTTAAGGGAACACAGAAAGGTAGAGGCCAACTTTAAACAGATCGGCAAAGACAGTACCTCAGCACTCAACTTTCAATTCAAGGTTTCCTAAGATAATGGTTGAACAAAGTTTTTAGGAAACTGATGGGTTAAATCACCCAAGGCTCTACAAAAATCCATCAACATACATCTCAGTGTCCAACATAAATTCCATGGAAATTTATTAGTTGTGAAAAATAAAGACTGAAAAAGAAAGAAAGAAGAAACGCCTTTCAAGATAAAAGTCAAGTTGGATCTACTCACTCAGTAAGAGATATTTTTCTGTCACAGCCATAGCATTAATAATAAACAAATGTTAAATAGTCCCAAAGTACGAACATGTGAGTCATGAGATAAAAAATAATAAAATTTTCAGTCAACTCTGCTAGTCAGTCAAGTTTCCAAATTAACATTTAGCGTTACCAAGTTGGATGAGTACATTTAAACATTAGATTTCAGGCCAAGTTTATAACTGAGTGAAGTTGGTAAAGTACTGGGAAGATCTGGCAAGTTTTAGAAGTGCAAATTGGAAAATTCAGCAACAAGGTTATACTTCTTAAACTAGGAAAAAAATTATTGCAGTGACAGTCCCCCACCCCCACCCACTAAAATAAATAAAAATAAAAATAAAGAAGAGAAATCTGATCGATCCAAATAAGGACGAAGGGGCTCTGATTAACATGAATTATAGTTCCAATATCTCTTACATCATGAGAAATGTAATGTGCAAGCAGTCCATAGTAGGATCTCAAAGAAAATAGAAGTTGGCATCCCTACCCCTCATCAAGAAATGAATCTGTCAACGACCCTCCAGGCTTCTTAATAATTTGGATGGATTCTAGATTTGTGCTGCCCTGTCATAACGAGGAGATAATCACTAGTTTAGAGTCAATACACAGTTATAAATTGAATCAATGAACAAGAAAAGGTTAAGAGAAGAAAAGAATTAAAGGATCTAATGAAGATAAGAAAAAATTATAAGGCCCGGCATACCAACAAATAACACATCATCTATACCCCACTCAATATTCATGGAAAATAATTATATCAACAGTGCGGATGAGAATTGACCATTTGAGGGAGAAAAGATAAGGATTGGGGGGGAGGGGGAGGGGGGGGGGGGGAGAGGAGGAGAAGGAAACATAGTAATTAGTACAGATAATGGTTATAAAAACATAGTCTCTTACTTTGCTCAACTAATTCCAACTAACTCAACATCCCAAAAGGCGAAAGCTAAACCATGGCATTGTTTGCTTATAATCTAACCTTAAGCCTCAAAACAGCATCCACAGCAAGTTTTGCAAAGTGGTCCTTGTCCTGGGAGAGAATTTTTGAACTCAAAGTTGTCATCGCAATTTTCATCAAGTCTGACTTGAACTTCTCTACATAATCAAAAAGAGAGAATGCATAAGTATATAACAACAAAACTTCAAGGAACAACCACAGCATCAAAAAGAAACACTCCACAAAGCACAATTATGTATTTAAATATGCCAACACTGTTTATATTTGGTAAATCCTACAATTTACAGTAAGAAACTAATTTTATAATTTTAATCCATTTTCTTAAATAGAGATCCTGCAATTTGATTTCACATCTGACAATTGAATCTTAAATTAACTGAAGTTCCATGAGGCCATGAGTTTAGAAACAAAAGTTCTAAATTTCTACAATTTGATTTCACATATGGGTTGTGAGGTCTTATATGGGCCCGGGGTTTGCCTAAAGGGCTTCCTCGTTATAAAAAATAAATAATTCTTCAAATAAAAATTTTGTGATGATTATTAAACACCCCCCCCCCCCCCAAAAAAAAAAAAAAGGAAAGCAAAAAAATAACAAAAGAAAACAGAAGCCCTAGGAAAAGAAAGATAATAACAAAGGCAAAACCATACAATAGTAGTGTACCTTCACAAACATGAATAGTGAGAGTGATGATGTCAAGTTCTATGATAGTATCAAACTTTTTCTATCTAAATATATATGCCGCAGTGTGATAGCTACCACTTTTGTATATACAGTAAACCCTTTCGTCATCATGTGTCATTTTTTTTTTCTTTTTTGATGAAGTAAAAGTAATCATGTGTCATAAACTATTCATATCACCCATTTCATCATTCCAATAGGTGTTTTTAGTATTTCTGAATCTCTCACAATATTTCAGATTGTTTCACACTATTTTTGTGTGACGCAGTGCATCAACTGACACAAAATTGTATCACTGATTCCGAGTTGTACTAGCAGCCTACCAATGACCAATAATCTCACCAAGTAGAATACTTAAAAGGCAATAATATGAGACCCCTCCCCCAAAATATATATATATTATTAAAAAAATATTTTCACTGTGCACATATTATGTAACAAGGGGAAGATTTGTGGATAACAAGCGGAAGATTCAACAGGGATAATGTAAATCATCAGTACTGAAAACTTGAAAAGTAGTTTCCCAATTTATAACACAGTCCAAAGCTTACGCAGCTAATAAACTTTAACAGATTAAACACTGAAAAATCCTCAAAAAGAATTTTTTGAACTTCTAACTATAATACCCCAAATATACTTGCACAAAAACAGAATCCATAGTAAGAAACAGTACAATGGGAAGTTACTTTAGTTTCCTTCGCTAGACGAAAAAAGACATAGAAACACAATGTAAACCTAAATAGACTTGATTATGGATGCTATGAGTGGTTCTCAAAGTCACAATTGTCTAACCCCTGAATTCTAAGGCATGAGGACAAGGCTAGATTGTTGACGTGTCCATTTTTCTTCTTTTATATCCGAGGGTAAAATGCACTATTAATGCAGTATCAATGTGACACAGTGTGGCCACTTTAGATACTTCAATTAATTCAAACATCCATGTTCCATTGGAACAAATTCAAAATCTATCCTAGGAAATTTTAGCAAATAAGGTGTGCATTAATCTCTTCCTTTATTAGACATGCTTGTCAAGCAGGTATGTGTCCAAAATCTGGTGTCTGTCACATTACCCATAGCAATACCCATGTCATGTGAACAACAAGGCTGATTAACAGATTGCAAAATACATGTAAAATCCCATACCAATGACAGGTCTATGCACTCATTCTAATAATTAAGTGAGCATAACAAATATTACCTGCATCCTCTTTATTATCCATGACCTTCTTTAACAAAGCATTTCGTGCACATTCAGCTGCCATCCTATAACCTAGTAAATTCAAACAAGACATGCTAATTAAACAATCAAAGGTTCCAGCAGAGATCTGGTATAAAAAAATAAATGGATTCATGAGGATAAAACAATAGCTGTACAAAATGCGAAAAACAAGATCTAAACATGTTGGACAAGTGTTAGTGCATTTTAACTAAAAGAAAAATTGGTCATGTTTCAGTGGCTTAGACAGACAAAACTATCAAAATTTTTATTTTTGAAATGAAAAAACAGACATGTTTGCAACAATATAAGCTTTTTATCATAAGTTAGACACAATTTCTTTACATTTTTCAAATATCTCATACAGAAATTATACTTCAGGATCTGAGGGATAGCAACAGACACATACTAGGTTGCTCACCTGCTCCCTATCTCAACAGGTTTGGGATTTATTTAATAAAGGTTGGTGCATGTACAATGCAACTGATGCCGAAAGCATATAGCTTCCAGATTATGTAAATCCTGACAACAATATCTGAGAAATAAAAAATTATGTGATCTTCCCTAAGGATCCACCCATTAATTTTGACAATGAACTTATTTAAACTAGATCAGACACTCCATCAGCAGTTGAAAATATATCTGGACAATGAAGGTTCAAGTAGAAACCTGTAACAAACCTGAAATTATCGTCATTGGGTGGATCTTTGAAGCTACCAACTTCTCTGCCTCCCTAAGAAGTTCTCCAGCCAATACAACAACCGATGTCGTCCCATCTCCAACTTCATCATCTTGAACTTTTGAAATGTCTGACTCAATTAAGTTAAGAAGAAGCAAATCACCAGATACTACGTTTTTCAGCTTTCACCAATTAATAATAGGTAATAAGACCATTCCATTAATTATGCTAACAACTTAGAATGAAAATAGTCCATCGCCTTCGCAAGCTTGGTGAAAATGAAACTAATTCGGGATTAACTTTTTTATATGAGCCACGCATATATAATACTAGCTGAGTAAATGTAAATCTGACAATATGATCTAAAATACTAAAGACAAAAGCATTAAAGTCCATGCTTAAATATGGTGGCCCCTCGAACATAGGATACCAACAAGCACTTTTGCAGCGGGGTTGTCAATATGGAGGGATTTAAGAATGGTTGCACCATCATTTGTAACAGTGACACTGCGTCCTCTGCCTGTTGATTGTAAAATCTTATCCTGCATCGAAATTCCATTACCAAGCATGTTCATAGCAAGATTTAAGCCGCGAATGCCTATAATTTGGTAGCAGAAAAAAAAAAGGAAAAAAAGAAAAAAAACGCAGTGTTACCATTCCTTTAGGCCCTAAAGTGGTCTTAACCAAGTCAGCAATTGCCATAGCACCAACAAACAGCGCCTGAATCAAAAAATTAAAACTAAATGAGCATTAAACAAACAAAAAATAAATCTTTCAACATCCAGACTTTCGTACTTACGTCAATATGAAGAATAAATAACACGACGCACACGGAAAATTTCCGTCGAAATATATGGCTCAAACATGAGAAACTACATAGTCAAGTGTCATTATTCACTTCTAGGTGTTCAGATAACTAGATCTAAATTCACGAAAATTCATAGCATAGGTAAATGAAACTATACCATTTTCGCGCGTTCTCCTTTCTCTTCAGTAGCTTCATCTTTTAGCAGTTTCTCAACCTATGAAAGCCATGAAAATTTATATTTAAAAAATAATAATAATAAATAAAAGAAAAAAACGGAAACATGGAAGGATTGTTAAGAAACAACATACCGCCATGTTTGCAGAAATGTAGCTGGAAACTGGTTGTTGATTAACTGAAACAGTTCAAATACGAAGATTTAAGGGACTAATCTACAACGAGTAAATACAGCATAAAAAAATGAGTAAATACAGCATAAAATAATTTGGGCGGAAAAGTAAATAGCGAAAGCGATTGCATCAAAAGCGAGTGCTGTAAAACCCTAGCAGTACCAGAAAGTTTGAGAAAGAGAGAGAAGTACCAGAGAAAAAGGAAGAGAAACCCTCGAAAACGCAGAGAAACAAATTGTGTAGGCGGATCGGTGCTGAGTATTAGTAAGCAGCGGAAAACAAAAAGCAAATGTTCCCTCGCTGGAAGTTTCTAGGGCTGGGCACCTGGTGGGCTGGGCTGGCCTGGCCTGGCCTGGATTTGGACCACGTCAGTTCTTAATACGGAAACGTGTTTGAAACCGCGCTTTTAAGAGCGCTTTCTGTTTAACCGACAGTGTCGCGCTTTCAAAAGAGCTGTTAGAGAAAAGCGTTTTTTATTTCATTAAAGGCGTGTTTGAAAGGCGCTTTCAGTAAAATTAAAAATATCTGTTTACAAAACAGATGTTTTTAATTTTACTGAAAGCGCCTTTCTCAAACACGCTTCAATGTATTTATATTTTTACTGTTTCACTGAAAGGGCCCTTTTTAATTACACTTTCAATGTGTTTTGTATCTTTATACGCTCTTTGTTCCCTGTATTTCGTTTTTTATTGCCCATTTATAGCTAATGAAAGCGTGACCTCAGACCCAGAAAAATAAGTCCCAAAGACACATGGTTCAAAACCTACTAATTGGATGACCAAGCTCGTCACGTTAAGCCTATTGTAGTGTCCTGCCAGCGAAGGGTGTATTCTAGCAAAAATAACCCCCCTTCTCCCTTTTAGGCACCAAGTATAATGACTAAGCTAAGGGGTTGTTTGGAAAACCTGAAAACTTGGCCAGCTGAAGATAAATATGATTAATTTTGATTTTATACTATTTGGTAAGTTTCTTTTCCTGTTAAACAATTCAACTTTGTTTTGAAAATAAGACATAAATACAGTTTTTTTAAAACCAACTGTGAGTTGTTTTATTTAAAAACCAAATAACAGTTATGGACTAGACCTAATCTGATCTAGTTTTTGAAATTCCCAAATAGGCCCTAATTGAATATATAAAAGTAGGATACTATCAAAAGTAATACTATACCATATATGTTGTTAAATCAAATTTTGTATAAAAAATCATTAAAATTTTGATTAATTAAGCATACTTTGACAAAGTCGGACTAGGCCTGCCCGGTCATTTGGGTTTTAGGAAGCCTCGCCCTGTCGGCCCCTATGGGATTATATCACATGCCAAAGCCCATCTAATTGTTGGGTTGGGACCTTTGTGTCCTGGAAGTCCCTATTTAGAGTACCTCCAATCCAATAGAGTTATTTTAGTGAGCTAAAAACTATTTTTAATTTAAAAAGTATAAAAATAGCCCTTTACAATAAAAATAGCTCTCTGTAGTAAAGTGGATACTCCAATGCAACAAAAGCTATTTTTTAACTCACCTAGTTTTCCCTCTTTCCAACTACCCTTCCCTACATAACTAAATAATTCATAACTAAATTGAGAGCCAAATTTAGCTTTCAGTTTAGCTTTGAACTATTTTAGCTCACTATTTAGCTCTCCCATTGGCAAAGGTTCTTCAGAGCTAAAATCTATTTATAACTTTAACTCACACTATAGCTCTCCCATTGGAGATGGCCTTATTTATTTTATTATTTTTATTTTTAGGGGGCGGGGGAAAGCGTCTTTGCATCCTTTATCTTTGCATCCTTTATCATGCTCTCAATATGATTGAAACTTATCAACAGAAAAAATTTATTGGGACCTATCAGAAGTGCATCTTAATAAATGCATTATATCTTTTGAAAATGAACTCAGCTGTTAATTTTAGCTATGAGCAATATTATATGTAACACCATATGATGGCACACGATGTGGTGATGGATCTCTTGTGACAATACTGAACGATTTGGAGGGTATTTTTGCCAATCAACTTATAACGCATCAAGCGATATAACTAAGTGCTATAATTAGGAACTATTTATAACATCTCCCTTTAGCTATTTGATTGATTTGATTTTAATTAAATTGTTTAATCAATGACAAGACTAACAATATATATTTGATCAAATGGCCAAAATCATTCAAAATCATTCATCTTTTAAGAATACTATACACACAATAGCTGAAAGAAGATTGTTTAAAGAGATGAGAAGTTTTGTGAGAGTTACATGGAATGACAAGAAAAACGTTAGTAGAAAATTCAAATGCACCAAGGTAGAAATTATTAGATATTCATGCTGAAATCCTTTAATTTCTTACATATGAAGATAAAGAATTAAAAAATATATATATATTATATATATTAAAAAAAAAGAAAAATGAAGAAGAAGAAGAAGCAGGATTGGTAATTATACATTGTGCATCATATCATATTAAAAAATTTCGGCTTAGTTATTTCACATGCAGAGGGATTGGAACCATCAACCATCAAACATGAAAGGCAATCAACCTGGATTGTGAATTTTGATATTTGTTTTCAAGGCTAAGATGTTGGTTCCAATAGGATATAGTATGATGCAAATCTTGAACCGTCAAATTTGAATTAAAGGAGGCCTTTCTAGTCGATCAATAATACTAAAAAAAACAAGGCAATAACCCAGAAAACAAGCAAACGAAGAAAGGAAAATTGGAAAATAAAAAATATCTTGTACAAATTAGTGATGGTATGAAAAACCCCTACATGCACTGGAGTGCTCCATCCAATCCTCAAATCAGCATTTAGCTCGACCAACCCCTCACCCAAAGACCATATTTGTACAGACTATTCCATCTATCTCTTAATATGCGAAAGGTAAATCTTCAGTTCAGGCAGTAAATATGATTGGAACGACAGAGATTTTTCGAATATTGTCCTAGCTAGAAGTTTTAAATTTTTTTTAAAAAAAAAAAATGGGATGTCCTACAAGTTTTACACTACATGAAGTAGGCTAAATCCTGCCAACTAATGCAGTTTCTATATGACCTTCCTTCTTTTTCCAATTTCTTCTTCCTTTTTTTTGCTGCATGCCAAATTGTGAAACGGCAGTAATGTAGTTGCAGTAAGCCAAGGAAACCTGATCACAGTATGGAATTGATTGATGCATGTCTATGGCAACTACATGCATTTCCATTAATTCACTCCTCGTCCATGAGATCGTTCTTGGAATGTCTGTGTCGTTGAATGACCAAAACTGACCCCCTAATATCGAACTCTGGAGAAGCCAAGAGATCTCCCACTGTTCCAAGCTCAGGACACTCTTCCCAGTCACTCATTCCAGTTGTTACAGGTGAATGCCCTCGCCCGCCCTTCCCTACTATGAACAACGAGTACATGTCCCCCATTTCTCTTAGAGCCGTTGCTGTCTCCGCCCCGTCATTCACAAGTTTCTCTACATACCCCACTTGACCCGTCGTCACATACCTAATTAAAAATTGGAGAATGACGAATTTTAATGGGGGGAATAACCAAATAAGTTCTACAAGAAGCCTATCAAACCCTTTGAAAAAAATAAAAGAATACTCTATGTACATCAACATTTTGTCCCAACAATATCACAGTTGACATATCAAGCTGAGAAAGCTCATTTAATTTATTTTTGTGTTTTTCTTTTTTCCTCTAATACCTATGTCACTGTCACATGGTAGAAATTAGCAAAAAGTGGGGGCATTTGACATTTTTAAAAAGGGTTTTAAAAATGAAAAAAAAATGGAAAAAGAAAAAAGAGTCTACTTCCTGTTTATTACGAGTACCTGCTATAAAAGTCTGACAGGAAGGCATTATCGACCTCATTTTCGGTCCCATGACTTGAAAAGCGCATCAAAACGTGATCGTCCTGGTGCGATGCAACATCAATCCCAGCATCCCTCGACGATTCATGTAGGAACCTAATCACTGTCAAATTTATACGAGAATGCACACCAATGCGTCTACCAAATGCCAACGCTTCCCGATCATCCGGTCCACCAAAAAACAGAGTGGCAACATGTTGGTCTGTATCCAAGCTCGAATCCAAGCTCGACGCTTGCGGTGTACCACCAAGCCCTCGGTCAACCAGAAGCGCCACCGAGCACGGTGCATGACGGAGTACCCTGTGATTAGTCGTCCTTATCCCTTCCTTTCCATTCTCCATTTTCCCATCAATCCGCTGATGCTTGTGAAAAGGGATGAGTATGATCGATGCACGTATTTCCTCCGCTGTATTGCACACATCCTCAAACATGGTCTCAAAGGCTGCCACAGCTTTCATCTGGAGGGAGAAAGCCAAGAATTTAATTCAACGTTGGTGAATTTTGGTTGGTTGCTAGTACTTTATTCTAATTCAAAAATCAAATAAATTTTAATACAAAAATTTTAGGTGATGAAAAATCGGGGTGAATTGGGGGTTTTATATAGAGAGAGAGAAAAAAAAAAAAAAAAAAAAAAAAAAAAAAAAGATGAGAAGGATTGAAAAAATTCAAGATCACAAATCTGGAAGTTTCAAAAAAGTATAAGATATAAAATAGGGAAAAAATAAAAAATAAAAATCAAGGGAAGCAACTGCCTCCTCACACCCATGTAGCTTCGTCCTTGCATGTTCACCTGACGGATCAAAATTCCGGTCTCGGAACTGAAGGCGTCGACGGCATCATTGATTTCCACTTCATCATTCACGCCATACTCTTCTGCGTCGCTAAAATCTTCGTTTGCGTTTTCTTGTTGGTGGTACGTCAAGTCCGTCCTGGGTTTATCTGGGAACTCGACGAGGTGCATCAAGTAAGGGACGATCGGTGCGTCCCGTGACCCACTCAATGCTCCGATGAGCTCAACCATGATGGATAAGTTGCGAACGCCGTGCACGCAGGCCAGCATCCGGAGTTCACTTTCTGGGTCTTGGGATTCAAGCGCCATGTGCCTGTAGCCGAAGCTTTTTCTTTCTTTGTTGACGATGAAAGCTGCAATTGGCCCCACTATTAGTGTGTTAATCACTATTGTTGTCAGCAACACTGTGTAAACTTCGGGACCCCATTTCTGCAAAATTAGCCAAAAGCATGTCCAGTTTACGAAAATTCAAGAGGATCATCGTACATGTGCATTTATATGAAATAAAAGTCGTTGCTATTCACTTAAAATCTCAATACTTTATTTTTTTATTTAATACTGTAGTAGTCGAAACACCAATATACTCAATAATAAAAAAATTAAGAAAATTTTTTGATGGTAAATATATAAAAAGCATCTCAAATCATTAGAATCAAACTCCCGCACAAATTAACCACCCATAAACTTGTGCATGTCACGTATCTTATAGAAGATCGAGATTTTGTGTGTGTATATATATATATATATTTATGTATAATATGATATAATATAAAGTATAAAATCGTTCTGATAGAGTGTTTTTTCTTGTTTTCTTTTTTTTCTTTCTAAACAGTGGTCCTGATAAAGTATTGAAACACGGAAGGCTTACATGAGTCTCACTGGCGATGCTTATGACGAGGAGATCAACAAAGCCCTTCAAGTTGAGTAGGAAAGCCAGGACAACCCCCTCACTCAGTGGAAGCTTTAGATAATGGCAAGCAGCAAGGGTGCCACTAATCTTGCCGCCAATGCTCAAAACAACCATAACCACAACAACACTGATGCTGCGAATACTCCCCAACTGCGTTAAATCCATTTGAAACCCCGTGTATCCAAAGTAAATCGGCAATACAAAGTTATGAACAAAAAAACCGAGTTTGTGCAGCAACGTCCGAATCGTTTTGCCTTCCCTAGGCAACATCACGCCGAGGACAAAGCAAGGGATCATGCTGTTTTGGCCATACGCTTCAATAGCCATCGACGTACCAAACAAAAGGGCCAATATGCAGTAGACTTCAGCGTTTTTCAGGTATTTCCGGTTTCGGTTCCTTCGGTTTAACCAGAACGCTAAACGGTTGTTTACAATGACAATTACCACAACAAAAATGATGACTCCAATCACTTCCAAAAGCTTTCTCCAAAGTGTCTCATTTCCAGGCTGGAAAAATCTCAATATAGACAGCAATAACAAACAAGCCATGTCGTTGACCAACGCAGAAGATATGGCTAACCGACCAACGTTTGAAGTTGCGAGCTTGAGGTCAGTGATGATACGGACTACGACGGGAGAGGCGGTGTTGGCTATCATCATCATGAGGACCAAGACGAATGAGAACATGCTACCTTGGCTATCAAACTGTCTGTATATAAATGGGGAGATAGCGGCGGCGAAGATGCTACACATCACGCCACCACCACATGCGATGGTGCCTGCTAGACGTAAGTGTCTCATGATGTAAGGAATGTCCAGCTCCAGGCCGATCAGGAACATGAAAACTACACGCGCCATGACCGCCATGGTTTGGTAGTAATTTGTGGCAGAATTTTGAAAGAAGAAATCTTTTAAAACCCCGATACGTGACAACCCTGAGGGACCTAGCACCACCCCCGCCTGTTATCATCAAGGAATTGATGTTTAGGTTGTGACATATATATCTGGAATCAATATCAAAGACAAGCTTCAATGAAATGCCAAAAAAACCCCCAAAAAAAAAAAAAAAAAATTTCTTTGTGCATTTGGGATATACGCCAAGCAAGTCACAATCATGCCAACATATGCAAATCACACGATGGGCCGATGGGGTATTGTGTCTTATAAGGCAAATACGCCTAAAACATGGAATAAATTTTCCTTGTGATATGCGCTTTTTATAAGTGGGAATTAAGATCCTTTTTGGGGGGTCTAATTTGGGGCAATCTAGTGTGAAATGTGAACCCTCTTCCAAACATCCTCCAAAGAAAAAATTATCAATAGTAACCATAACAACGAATTTATTATTATTACGATCGTCATAATCATCATCGTCATCAAATGCCAAACACATCTAACAGACTAATGAAATTATGTATAGAACATCTGTTTGGCTTTGCATAGGCATGCATGGGTACGGATGTAAGGAAATTATGTTTATGTAATTAATCAAGTTGTTAGATGACATACTTACGAGAATCTGAGCAATGGGTCCGGGTTGGCCGAGGGGCTTCAATGCGAGGTAGAAAAATTGGGACATGACAAGAATGCAAGAAATCTGCGTGCCCATCGTCACCACAGGGTTGAATATCAAACTCTTCTGGCACGATTCCCACATATCCGCCATTGTGTTCGTTTAAGGTAAGAAGAAGAAGAAGAAGAAGAAGAAGAAGAAGAAGAAGAAGAAGAAATATTATTTGAAATATAATATAAAATTATGCGGGAGAAGGTAGAAGGTGAAAGGTGGGAGTGGTGGCCCTTCCTCTCTTCTCTTTCCCGCCCACTCTGTGAAAACCTGTCTCTGGTATCTGAGTCTTCGTCAATACGGCCATGGATAAGATTGATAGAGAATTGAAGGTGGTTTGTAATTTTGTTTTTTTTACCACTCCAAATTTCCTGTTATTGTTGGAGGACCGTTGCTTACGGAAAATGATAACACAAATCCAGCGCTTATTGTTTTAAAATATGATAATACCCCATCATGTTTTACTTTATTTGTCAATAAACCTAGTATTTTCCTTATATTTATTCATATACGTACTTTTTCAAGTTGCATAGAATGGCATGACTCACATGCAGCTAGCCCCTATAGAAGGTTCTCAGGTTTTCTAAAACGAGAAGAACTTGTGTGTGACGGTGAATGAAAGGAATTGACATATCAAGATAAACATAAGACATTTTTGGAGCATTTCTATTAGCGTGTGATCAAAAAGACATGACGTAATATTTTTTGAATTATTCCAAACAATTACGAAGCAAGAATACATCCTTCATATTAAGTTAAATAAAATCGCAATTTTTTACTCATAAATATTTCATAGATTGTTTTAAATTACTCCCTACATTTTATAAAATAATTTTGTAGTACGAACAATTCCTACACCAAATTCCCGAATTTTTCATAATATACACCGTTGTTATACCCAGAATGGCCTGGATATTGTTGCTTGATTCCTCACTCATTTATACCAAGCCTTTATAAATTCTTGGGCCAACAGTTGATCATAATTTAAAAGAGGTTTCAATTGACACCCCAAAACTTACTTTATATCTCACTTATTTTATATTTTAAAATTTTATGAAAAATATTAAAGGTTTTCTTAAAAATTGACCACACAATTCACTAGAAAACATTATTTTGAATAACTTTGTAAGAGAAATTTTTTTCAAAATCTGTTATTTAAATGAACTTTTTAGCCATTTATTGAAATAGAGATTATAAATGGTTAAAAAGTTTACATAAAAAATAAATTTTAAAAAAACTTTATTTTAAAAGGTTATTTAAAATGATATTTTCAAGTAGATAACATTATCAGTTGTTATGAAAACATTACATATATTTCATAAAATTTTGAAATATAAAACAAATAAGAAATAAAATGCAAAGTCTTGAAGTGCCAACAGGGGCCTATTTAAAGTGCCGATAGAGGCCTATTTGAAACCCTTTTGATATCTTTTGGGCCCCAACCTTAACAATGCGTCCAAGCAAAAATCCACGAGCCCACGAAGCCCGGTAATTTTTTCCTCGAGCTCTCCACACCCTTCAGATGGATTTTTCCTTACTTGCGCCAGCAATGACGTCATCATTTGCATCTCCTTTCTCCATCATCGTACTTGACGACTTCGTCCAAGTAACGGTGTTTGAAGGCAAAAAAGAAGAGGAAGAGAGAAACAGGAGAGACAGGAGGGAAAGAGAGAGATGGAGCGTGGAAACCAATGGTTCGATCTTCTTCCAAAAGAACTACTGGTACTCATCTTTCAATGTTTAGATCGCATCGATGTTCTTCGACTTCGCGCCGTCTGTAAATCATGGCGATCCTTCACCCTTGACTTCCTTAAGAATGAGGACCTGCTTCGTTCTCCTCTGAAACTCCCAGTCCTCGTCCCTCCCAATCTGAAGAAAGCGGAGCCGCTTCGATCCCCTCCGAAAATGCGATTATTCACTCCCTACGGCCCAAGCTCTCGCCGTTACATCACCGTCACAGAATCCACAGTCTATCGTCTTGAACCCTCTCAAGATCTAGAAAACCCAAACGCTTCGATAGTCGTCGGAGAAGGTTCTTCTTCATCTTCTAAGGGCATTTTGGTTGAGGTTAAAGCGAAAGGACCAAACGTGGTGCGTCTATTACCTCCATTCTCAAAACTCCGAAATCATTGGTATAGAAAGTTTCTGAAGAGCCTCAACTTATTGGAGCTTCGGTTCTCCGAAATCTGCAAAATTTATGAAGTTGAAAGATTCTTTTTCTCCCAGATTACTCCAAACAAACTAGCAGTATTGTCTTGGAATCCTCCGAGGGCTACCACTGATGGTTATGTAGTCATGGCGATATTTGATCCCAGAAGATTATATTTCTTAAAATCAGGAGATGAGGAATGGACTGCTATAGACGAGCAGAATTCTGACTACAAGGACCTTATTAGTTATAAGGGGAAATTCTACGCTATCACCAGCAATGGGAGTGCTATTGTGATTGATTCATTTTCACAAGTGTCAGAAATTGCATATTCGATACTTGATGCCGGTGATGGTGGTGATAGTGATCACCGAATGCAATTAGTCGAGTCTCTCGGCAATCTGCTGTTGGTTGATAGACATACATTATGGGATGATTTTGAAGTATATAAGCTGGATGAAGAGGAGCGTAGATGGGTTAGGATGAGAAGCTTGGGTGGTCGAGCGTTGCTGGTGGACAGGAACCGCTCCTTCTCTGTTTCTTCTCGAGATTTCGCTGGATGTAAAGGGAACTGCATTTGCTACTTGGGTTTCTCTCGTTGTGCATATGCCAGTGTGTTCAACTTAGAGGATGGTAATTACCAAAACATGGATTTGGTCCCTCCGCTTCAAGAAGTTTTATCTTGGGCGTTAGTCCCTGTTATGGGCAAGAAGAAAAAAAAGAAGATAGAAGAAAGTAAAAGAGAAAAAAACAAAGACGAGGAAAGGAAAAACGCAGAGAATGGCGGTAGACCTCAACAGGACAACAGCTGCATCTTGTCTTGGGGCTAAATTCATGCTTATCCTGATCCTGATTGTAAGTGGGAGCCATCCTATTTTTTATTTTTTTTTCTTCCGATAAGTGCCACTCTTAAGTTCTCCACTGGAAAAATGTTGCTCATTTTATAGTCTAAACAATTTCATGATCAATTGAGGCCACCAATTAGATAAGCAAACCATATGTTAGTGGGAATTAAGGCTTAATGCCTGTGATAGATTGGCTTCTAGGAGTATTCTATTTCGAAGGAATATCATTAGCTCTCCCTCTTGCCCCTTTTGTTCCGGTGAGGAAACCGTCCTCCATGTCCTTTGGTAACCATCATCAAGCCTTTGGTCTGTTGGACCTCACTAGGTGTTGAATTGAGCTCTATTATGTCACTGTATTTGTTAATAGACCTTGTGTTGAGCTCTATTATGTCACTGTAGTTGTTGATAAACCTTTGTGTTTTTAGTCAGATTAAATTATATCCATTCTGTAGTTGTAATGGCATAATTTTACATGCAGCTAGCTAGTTCCAAGAGTGCAGGTTGTTGGGTTTCCTAAAAATAAATGCTATGTAGGAATGGGGTGGGGCAAAAAAAAGGAATGACACATGACAGTTCCAAAATCAAATATATAGAGATTAGAGAGAGAAATATCTGCAAATCGGATGGTTAACAATCATGAGCAATTGATCGAAGTTCCCCATCGTGTATTTGTGCTAATATTTTTTCTTCTCATATATGGACTCTGTGACTAATCCACTTGTATGCCAATTGCTCATTTCATTTGCAATGTTCTTGTACAAAAATGCTTCAAGTTCTTGATTTTTATAGTTGAACTTTGAAAAATATAAAAGATTGTTATGTAGCTGGAGCGTATGTGCGTGTAGCACATTGGTTTCAATCTTTAAAACATTTTTTGGGCGAGGATGACTTCTGTTTTTCTCCATTCTCAATACCATTCAAATATAAGCTCCACATTATCTACTCTATTATACCACCGAGGGCAATGGTCTAGTGGTAAAGACATAGGAGGCTAGGTAGTTAAGGGTTTGAATCTTGGATATAGTGATACAAATTTCCTGTTATTGTTGGAGGACCGTTGCTTACGGAAAATGATAACACAAATCCAGCGCTTATTGTTTTAAAATATGATAATACCCCATCATGTTTTACTCTATTTGTCAATAAACCTAGTATTTTCCTCATATTTATTCATATACGTACTTTTTTGAGTTGCATAGAATGGCATGACTCACATGCAGCTAGCCCCTATGGAAGGTTCTCAGGTTTCCTAAAACGAGAAGAACTTGTGTGTGACGGTGAATGAAAGGAATTGACATATCAAGATAAACATAAGACATTTTGGAGCACTTCTATTAGCGTGTGATCAGAAAGACATGACGCAATATTTTTTTGAATTATTCCAAACAATTACGAAGCAAGAATGCATCCTTCATATTAAGTTAAATAAAATTGCAATTTTTTACTCATAAATATTTCATAGATTGTTTTAAATTACTCCCTACATTTTATAAAATAATTTTGTAGTACGAACAATTCCTATACCAAATTCCCGAATTTTTCATAATATGCACCGTTGTTATACTCAGAATGGGCCCGGATATTGTTGCTTGATTCCTCACTCATTTATACCAAGCCTTTATAAATTCTTGGGCCAACAGTTGATCATAATTGAAAAGGGGCCTCAATTAACACCCCAAAACTTACTTTATATCTCACTTATTTACATTTTAAGATTTTATGAAAAATATTAAAGGTTTTCTTGAAAACTGGCTACACAATTCACTAGAAAACATTATTTTGAATAACTTTGTAAGAGAAATTTTTTTTCAAAATCTGTTATTTAAGTAAACTTTTTAGCCATTTATTGAAATAGAGATTATAAATGATTAAAAAGTTTACATAAAAAATAAATTTTGGAAAAACTTTATTTTACAAAATTATTTAAAATGATATTTTCAAGTAGATAACATTATTGGTTGTAATGAAAACATTTTATACATTTCATAAAATTTTGAAATATAAAACAAATAGGAGATAAAAAGTCTTGAGGTGCCAATAGAGGCCTATTTGAAACCCTTTTGAGAACTTGGGCCCCAACCTTAAAAATGCGTCCAAGCAAAAATCTACGAGCCCACGAAGCCCGGTAATTTTTTCCTCGAACTCTCCACACCCTTTAGATGGATTTTTCCTTGCTTGCGCCAGTAATGACGTCATCATTTGCATCTCCTTTCTCCATCATCGTGCTTGACGACTTCGTCCAAGTAACGGTGTTCGAAGCCAAAAAAGAAGAGGAAGAGAGAAACAGGAGAAACAGGACTACAGGAGAGAAAGAGAAAGATGGAGTGTGGAAACCAATGGCTCGATCGTCTTCCAAAGGAACTACTGGTACTCATCTTTCAACGTTTAGATCGCATCGATGTTCTTCGACTTCGCGCTGTCTGTAAATCATGGCGATACTCCATCCTTGACTTCCTTCAAAAAGAGAAGTCAATTCGTTCCCCTCTGAAACTCCCAGGATTCCTCCTTTCCAAAGAGGAGCTGCTTCGATCCCCTCCGAAATTCCCATTCCTCATCCATCCCTTCCACCCAATCTCTGGCCGTTACATCACCGTCACAGAATCCACAGTCTATCGTCTTGAACCCTCTCAAAAAAACCCAAACGCATCGATGGTCGTCGGAGAAGCTTCTTCTTCTTCTTCATCTTATAAGGGCATTTTGGTTAAGGTGAAAGCGGATGGACCAAACGAGGTGCGTCTATTACCTCCACTCTCAGAACTTGGAGATATTTGGCATAGAAAATTTCTGAAGAATCTGAACTTATTGGGGCTTCGGTTCTCCGAAATCAGTAAAGTTTATAACATGGAAAGAAATAGTCTTCTCCACAATATGAAGAAACTAGCTGTATTGTTTCCGAATCCGATGAGGGCTACCGCTGATGGGTATGCAGTCATGGCTATATCTGATTACGGAAGATTATATTTCTTAAAATCAGGAGATGAGGAATGGACTGCCATACACGAGCAGGCGGAGCAGCAGTCTGATTACACTGACGTTATTAATCACAAGGGGAAATTCTACGCCGTCACCGATACCGGGGGTGCTATCGTGATTGATTCTTTTCGACAGGTGTCAGAAATTGCCCATCCGATACGTGATGGTGGTGTGCTTGCTTCTTTTCAAATCGCAAATCCCCAACATGGTAGTCACCAAATGCAATTGGTGGAGTCATTAGGCGATCTGCTTTTGGTCGATAGACATACATTTTGGGATAAATTCAAGGTATATAAGCTGGATGAAGAGGAGCGTGAATGGGTTGAGATGAGAAGCTTGGGCGATCGAGTGGTGTTCATGGACAGGCACAGCTCTTTTTCTGTTTCTGCTCGAGATTTAAGTGGATGTAAAGCGAATTCCATTTATCACACGGGTGTGCGTGTAGTGGCTTGGAGTGTGGTAGATGCTAGGCCTTTGCGAATGATGCCTACGAGCGTGTTCAACTTAGAGGATGGTAGAGTTCCAGACGAGGACTTAGGACTGCCAGACGAAGAAGCTTTATCTTGGGCGTTAAAGGCCCATATTGGCAAGAAAAAGAAGAGGAAAGAAAAAGAAAGGAGAAGAAGAAAAAAAAAAACCAGGGGATGGTGGTAACTGGTAGGATTTCAACAGCTGCATCTTGCCTCTGTTTCTATTGTAAGTAGGAGTCATTGACTCATTCTTATCTCCAGCAACTTACGTACTCTTCATTTTTTTTTTTTTTTTTTTTTTTTTTTTTTCAAAGGGACTGGTAGATTGTAACGGTCGAGGTATAAGGGCAATTAATTCCAAACCACTCCGACATTTTGACGTATTGGCACAACAGATTGCAAATGGGTTTGGCACTGCTCAATGAAGGTACAGCTCCATCCAATCAAAACCCGCGGGGACAAATAAGATGACTGACGTGGCAATGAGGGTCTCTTGTAGTCCACTTTGACAAAATTCCAGCCACTCTTCTCCAAGTTCGTGTTTTCTATATTATTGTTGTTGCTATTTATTGAAAAATAAGTTGTAGATTAGTTAAGTGGTGTCAACTTTCTATTCCTGTTTCCTCCCTTTTTTGTTTTTTTGTTTTTTTTTTGGGTTATGGTAGTGTTGTATGTGCAAGTTAAATGCATGGATGTTACTCAGACCAGTTGGTACGAAATTAATTTTAAAAAACTTCTAGTAGTTCATGCATAGTCCAGGGGACTTAGATCTCATTTAAGTTTTTTTCTTGCAGAGATTTTCATATCCTACCAATGGCGGAGCCAGAGTAGGTTTTTGGGAGCACGTGCCCCCACTGGCGTCAAACAAAATTTTTTTTTCTTTTGGGAATAAGTTATCATTTGATGATCATTCACCAATATAATGCCAAAAAAAGAAAGATAGTAATAATTTTTAAGCATATATATATAGTCCATTTGTAATAAGTTAAGACAAAAATCCTTTTTTTGTTATTACATAAGATAATGATTACCAAAAAATGTAATTTTTTAAATTAAAAAAAAAAAAAATCTAAAGCTTTAGTTCCCACTTCACATAATTATAGCACGGTGCTTTTATAAGAGATAACTCCTGACTTCGCCCCTTGTATTCTACAAGATTTCATGATCTAATCATTTTATGTTTTTCTTATAGGACCGTTAATTTTGCCATTGTCTTTTAAATTAAATTATTTTTAAACTATTCCCAATTTGCTTTTGAATAAAGTTCGTATTACAAACTATTTCAGTAACAAATAATGAAATAACTTCTAAATCTCGAATTTCTCATATATTCGCCATTGTACCCAATAATGGGCCCTTAGATAAGGCTGTCTGATTCCGTCACTCACTTATACCCAGTCTTTTTAAAATTCATGGGCAAGCAGGTGATCAAAATTCAAGCCCAATTGAGATCTCGGGCCGTAACCTTTCTTACTTCACTTCAACCCCATCTTCCCCAATAATGCGTCCCTGGAAAAAACCCACGATAGTTTTTTCCTCGGAACTTTCCAGTTTCCACCCCTTTTTAATGGTTTTTTCCTTGCTTGTGCCGGGGATAATGTCATCTTCTGCATCCCCTTTCACCCATCATCTCACTCGACGACTCCCCTAAGTAACGATGTTTGAAGCCGAAACGAATTGAAGAATTTCGTTGGATATACCCAACAACCGGAGAGAGAAAGATGGATTGTGGAAACCAATGGTTTGATCTTCTTTCAAAGGACCTACTGGTACTCATCTTTCAACGTTTAGATCGCATCGATGTTCTTCGACTTCGCGCCGTCTGTAAATCATGGCGATCCTTCACCCTTGACTTCCTTAAGAATGACGACCTGCTTCGTTCTCCTCTGAAACTCCCAGTCCTCGTCCCTCCCAATCTGAAGAAAGCGGAGCCGCTTCGATCCCCTCCGAGAATCCGATTATTCACTTCCTATAGCCCAAGTTCTCGCCGTTACATCACCGTCACAGAATCCACAGTCTATCGTCTTGAACCCTCTCAAGATCTAGAAAACCCAAATGCTTCGATGGTCGTCGGAGAAGGTTCTTCTTCATCTTCTAAGGGCATTTTGGTTGAGGTTAAAGCGGAAGGACCAAACGTGGTACGTCTATTACCTCCATTCTCAAAACTCCGAAATCATTGGTATAGAAAGTTTCTGAAGAACCTCAACTTATTGGAGCTTCGGTTCTCCGAAATCTGCAAAATTTATGAAAGTGAAAGATTCTTTTTCTCCCACATTATTCCAAAGAAACTAGCAGTATTGTCTTGGAATCCTCCGAGGGCTACCACTGATGGTTATGTAGTCATGGCGATATTTGATCCCAGAAGATTATATTTCTTAAAATCAGGAGATGAGGAATGGATTGCTATAGACGAGCAGAATTCTGACTACAAGGACCTTATTAGTTATAAGGGGAAATTCTACGCTGTCACCAGCAATGGGAGTGCTATTGTGATTGATTCATTTTCACAAGTGTCAGAAATTGCATATTCGATACGTGATGCCGGTGATGGTGGTGATAGTGATCACCGAATGCAATTGGTCGAGTCTCTCAGCGATCTGCTGTTGGTTGATGGACATACATTATGGACTAATTTCGAAGTATATAAGCTGGATGAAGAGGAGCGTCGATGGGTTAGGATGAGAAGCTTGGGCGATCGAGTGTTGCTGGTGGACAGGAACCGCTCCTTCTCTGTTTCTTCTCGTGATTTCGCTGGATGTGAAGGGAACTGCTTTTGCTACTTGGGTTACTCTCGTTGTGCATATGCCAGTGTGTTCAACTTAGAGGATGGTAATTACCAAAACTTGGATTTGGTCCCTCCGCTTCAAGAAGTTTTATCTTGGGCGTTAGTCCCTGTTATGGGCAAGAAGAAGAAAAAGAAGATAGAAGAAAGTAAAAAACGAAAAAAACAAAGAAGAGGAAAGGAAAAACGTAGAGAATGGCGGTAGACCTCAACAGGACAACAGCTGCAATCTTGTGTGGGGGCTATATTCATGCTTATCCTGATCTTGATTGTAAGTGGGAGCCATTCTATTTTTTTTTTTCTTCGGATAAGTGCCGCTCTAAGTTCCTTCACGTGAAATATGTTGTTCAATTTATAGTCTAAACAATTTCATGATCAATTGAGGCCACCAATTAGATAAGCAAACCATATGTTAGTGGGAATCAAGGCTTAATGCCTGTAGTAGATTGGCTTCTAGGAGTCTTCTATTTCAGAGGAATACCATTAGCTCTCCCTCTTTTCCCTTTTGTTGAAACCGTGCTTCATGTCCTTTGGTACCATCATCAAGCCTTTGGTCTGTTGGACCTCACTAGGTGTTGAATCGAGCTCTATTATGTCACTGTATTTGTCGATAAACCTTTGTGTTTTTAGTCATATTAAATTATATTCATTTTGTAGTTGTAATGGCATAATTTTACATGCAGCTAGCTAGTTCCAAGAGTGCTGGTTGTTGGGTTTCCTAAAAATAAATGCTATGTAGGAATGGGGTGGGGCAAAAAAAAGGAATGACACATGACAATTCCAAAATCAAATATATAGAGATTAGAGAGAGAAATATCTGCAAATCGGATGGTTAACAATCATGAGCAAATGAAGTTTCCCCTTGTGTATTTGTGCTATCTTTTTTCTTCTCATATATGAACACTCTGGCTAATCCACTTGTATACCAATTGCTCATTTCATTTGCAATGTTCTTGTACACAAATGCTTCGAGTTCTTGATTTTCATGGTTTAACTTTGAAAAATATAAAAGATTGTTATGTAGCTGGAGCGTATGTGCATGTGGCACATTGGTTTCAATCTTTAAAACATTTTTTGGGCAAAGATGACTTCTGCATTTCTCCATTCTCGATACCATTCAAATATAAGCTCCACATTATCTACTCTATTATACCACCGAGGGTAATGGTCCAGTGGTAAAGACATAAGAGGCTAGATAGTCAAGGGTTTGAATATCAGAAATAGTGATACAATGTATTCTTGTCTTCTAATGATCTTATTCATCCGAGGAAGCCAGTAACCCTTAATGAGGTCAAGTTATAATTCAACTGATTTAATTAAAAAGAATCCTTGTAATTCTCTTATTTTAACGTGCCTATTTAGGTCTCTTTCTTCCACATTTCCTCGGCGTGTAGCAGCTACTTTGATCTTGCCCACATAGATAGGGGTTGCCATGACTAGTTTAACCCTCCCGCCCTTTTTCCACTAATAAATAAATAAATAAATAAATAATGCTTCACATTCTCATTAAGTGACAATGCTCATATTAGCCAAGAAGCGAGAGTTCAGATATCTTGTTTACCAATATAAAAGTCTAAGACTAGGGATGGCAATGGGCTGGGTTTGGGACTGGACCCTCTATCCCAACCCCGACCCTATAAAAAATTCCTAAACCCATTCCCTGCCCAAACCCTACACGGGACAGGAGCCCCTATCCCAACCCCAACCCTATAAAAAATCCTTAAACTCATTTCCCACCCAAATCCTACGCGAGTAAGGCATTAATTTCCCATTTAGCTACCAACCTATGACAATTCAATGAATGCACCCGTTTAAATATGCTTAAACAGTGAATACTTAAGAGATTTCCATCCTCTTACAGAGACTAACATCTTTTGACTTCAATCAAAATATGAAATAAACTGAGATAAGGGAACTAATAGCATAAGAACCTAATGAGTAAAAAGAAAGGAAAAAAAAAAATCACTCATATGAAATGATGGAAAACTAGTTTGGTAAACACAACATATATATATATATATATCTATACTACCTATGAAAAGATGAATATGAGAAAAACTTTTGATTGACTAATATACCCTTATTTTAATTTTTAAATACACAACTACCCTTCACATATATAGGAAATATAACAATATAAAACACATACCTTAATAAGAATTCTAAAGAAACTATACAATTACCTTTCTGCATATATAGGAAAGATTGCAATATAAAACACATACCTTAATAAGAATTCTAAGGAAATTATAATTATCAGAATTTAAATTATTTTTTAGTTCATTCTTTTCATTAATTGACAAGGAAGCAATAAAAATAGATTCAAACTTCACTTCTCTAGAAAAAAAAAAAAAAAAGACTCAGATTTTACTTGAGACCCTAAAACAGGGCTAACCTCATGTACCTGATTATTTGGATTGGATACATCAAGAAGAATATCATGTTTGGACTTTAACCCTTTTTTAAATTTTCTTGTGAGTTATTGTAGATATTAGTGGAGCAGGCAGTGATCTTACCCATGTTGTAAGAGATTAGTCAAACTAAAGATCAACATGTACGTTAATTTTTAAAGCATAAAATCATTTTGTTAATAAATGAAAATTCACGTGCAACGCACGTATGCAATATCTAGTATATATAAATATATATATATAATTATGCGGGGCGGGGTAGGGCGGGGACCCAAACCCGCCCGTAACCCGAGTCGGGATTTTCTATAAAATACCAATCCCGTCTTTTTTCTATTTAAAACAATCCCAACCCCGACCCAATAGGGGATGGTCGGGACGGGATACCTAGTTTAAGTGATCCATTACCATTCCTAAATCTAACCCTCTATTTTGGTTCTTGGATTCTACCAAGGAAAAAAAAAATTTAAGGGAAAAAAAAATAAAGAGGAAAGAAAATAAAAGGAAAAAACAAAATCATATCAAGTCAAAATAATTCCAATTCTTATTTTTCTTTTAATTTTCTATTGCAACCAAATAAATAAAAATACAATTCTTTATATTTTATTTTTTTCTTTGATAAAATCCTCAAATCAAATAGAGTCTAAAAAAAGAAAAAAAATCCTGCAATCTACAAAATGTATTTTTCTTATTTTATGGTTGTGTTCGTAGAAGTGCCATTCCAATCTAAAGTTTTTGCAGGAAAACAGATTGCCAATGGAAACTAGAAAGGGACATAAGATTGCAGTGGGAATCATGAGGGTCTTCCAGTCCATGCCGCCAAATTCCAGCCACTCTTCTCCAAGCACGTGTTTCCAGTACTTGTTATTTATTGAAAAGTAAGTTAGCTGGCTTAGTTAGGTGTGTGCAACCGGCTTTTTCTTCTCCTTTTCAAGACCTGATGAGGTGCGTGCAACTTTGGTGGATGCTACGCAGACCCGTCGGTGTGAAATATATTTTAAAGAACTGCTGCTACTTCATGGACCAAGATGATGCATGATCACACCCAATCAGATCCCTTTACCCTTTGAAATTTTTGACCCAAAAGACCATTTTTGATTTTTTTTGTCCCTACTAATCTTATCTTCTATCGATCAGCCGACATCAGCGTCGTGGGCTTGAACAATGGGCAACTGCCTAACGCCCATCTGACCGGCATTGCTGCACATGATTCGGGTGGCTAAGGTTGTCCAGATTCGGGATAATGCCACCGAATCCGATTCCTATCAGAATGCACTTGCTTGATGAATTTGAATTGGCTTAGAGTTCTAATCTACTCTTGATGTTTACTTAATTTAGTAATCTCAATTTATGATGAGTAAGGTGGTTATCTTGTCGCTCTTATCATCATGAGTTTTCTCAGCGTATTTTAATGGGAGTTATCCTTAAGATGCGTGCCAAAATCAACTGTATAGTGGGTCCTTTTGGGTGCATTAATTACTTGATATATTAACTTTATAGAATAGTTTTTCGGCCCGACTCTAATCAATTTCTTCAATGATAGCAATTTTTTTGTGAATATTTCATACTAAAAACAAGAAAAATATACCTGTTAATTTCCAGTTTAAATTATAAAACATAAATTGATCTTTAGGATAGTTAATGTACTTAAAGACCGGGCAGCCCAAAAAGTTTGGTAACTATGATGTGGTCCGCTTAAAATAGTTAGGTAAATAAATCTAGAGGGTTAGTGCATATTAATTTAGTTTTTGTAAATTTAAACATAGAGAGAGAGAGAGAAAAAGATACTCGACCGATGAGATAAGAGGGGGGAAGATTATTATTATTTTTTTTAAAAAAAAAGGAGGAGGAAAGGGTAATCACTTGGAGTTGGGTCTAGGGTTTTAAGTCTCACTAACTAAACATTAGGCTACACCAAACATTCCATGCACAATGCCCACATCACACATAGTAACAAAATTCTTGAATTTATTCACATTTTTTCATCAAACGAATGAAATCTTCAATTTATGCCCCATATTTCAACAATTTGTAACAGTTAGAATAGGTGTTTGGTGGGGGCATAATGATGAAAGTAACTCTTGAATTACAAATTATTTCAATTTAATTTAATGTACATTGATTTTCTTACTTGCTAATTACATGATAAATTTTTGTTGAATTTTTTTACTCCTATTTTTCCAAATAATTTTTTTAATTCAAATTATTTTAATGTAGAATAATTCTAAAATCTCGAATTTGTTAATATAATGTGCCACTTGAAACCAAACAACCAATAAAGGAAGCACAGATAGCAAATGATCGCAACTTAGAAACCATAAGACTCAAATTCATTTACATTTTCTTATCATCAGATACACAGATTTACAAATAATTTGTGCATCACAGAAGATTAGTTGGTCTAATGGTTTTAATATACACTTCCATTGTTTAAAAAAAAAAAAAAGGGCCAACTCCCCTAAGCCAAACAAGGAAGGGTATTAGCTTCGTATTGAGCAAGGACACCTACCTATCTCCCCGTCTCTCTTTCCCTCTGTCCCCACTGTCCATCTTCAGCCTTCTCGTAGCTGTTCTTCCAAGGTTTCCTATATTCCTCCTACGTATACAGAAACACAAGCACTTCCTTGGAAAGTTTTCTCAAAACTGTTTTTCGAATACATTTTTGGTCCTGTGATGCAACTGTTTTTGATGTTGCGATGAAAATGGCGGAATTATGTCGCCCCTTTCGGGACATAAGGGATCGAGTAGTAGACCGATGCTATCACCTGTTCCCATGCCTCTCCGATCCTGGTACTCTCTTCCCATTCGTTTTCCCGAAATTCGCGTCCCTTAAATCTCTATTTGTTTACAGAGAAGACAGAGAAAAGGAAAATAATTTTTTTTTTTTGGTTTTGGTTTTGTTTTTTGTTTATTTAGCATGCTAGATAGTTGCTTTCTTTTCCTCCCTTTTTCTCGTCAGCCAAACGGGGGCATCCGAGTACTTTTTTTTTGGGGGGGGGGGGGGGGACTTGTGTGGTGGTTTTACTGTTTGATTTTGAATATCTGGGTTTTGGGTTTCAGCTCGGAGATCTTCGTTGGGGTTGAAGGTGGCGTTGGTGATGATGCATCTGATCTATGTGGGTGTTCTCTTTCTGTTTGATAGAGATTTGATAGAAAAAACAAGGAAAGAGCCATGGTATTCACCCCCTTTTTCTTTACTTAGTTTCTGAATTGGGTTTAATTTCAATGTTCCTTATGTTTGGATTTGATTAAAGAAAAGAAATTTATCTCTCAACAACACGACACGAGTGCACCATTGAGTAAAATCAATTCATTGGGTTGTAGGGGCAACATATGTTGTTTGCAACAAGTGATGTCTTTAGATTATCAAAATTGGAAATTTAGTAGGTAATTAACTGTATTGCCAACTGTCAAATATTGCACATGGCTTAAGAATTGTTGCATCCATAATCGTAAAAATGCGAGATAAATTTGTCCAAACTAGTAATTATCAATGATATCTAGGGATTCATGATAAAAATACTGATATATGCTGCTTGGCAGTTCTTTGTATTTGTTAAATTAGTGAATTGAGCTTCACTTATTGGAATTTCATCATTTAATAGACATATCTATTATATAAGCATACCCATTTACATTATACATCTAAATGTATTAAGGTTATGTTATTTTCACTGTTTTGTTTCATGTTTATTTCATGTATCATCCATTGTGATAATTTAATAGACCCATCTATTATATAAGTGTACTACAAAATTTTCAGATTGTCAATAAAGAAACAATGAATATTTTAGTTAATCTACAACATGAGTTAAGGAAAATATTTTTGAGGGGAATCACTGTGTTAGCTCATAGTGTCTTACATTAGAATTTAAAACTACCAATTTGCCACTATTTTATTTCCAATGTTTGATTGTATCTTAATCTGAAGGTGTACCACAGAGTGTAAGGCATGAGTGTCATAAATGCCTAAAACTTAATGTAGGTCTTGTGGGACATAAACAAGCAGTGCCCTGAGGTAGTTTCCTCGAGTGTCGCGAGCAACAGTTTGGGGAAAACCTTGAGTCATAAGTCTCAAACACCTTTTAAAACTGGGATGAAAGTGGTATAGTTTCCAACTAAATACACTTACTAAAAAACCTTATATAAATTATGTCGTTGTTGAGCATACTAGATGTATCCACAAATTTTTGTTTGAAAACTGATTCTTTAATTTCTCAATTATTCATTAATTCTTGCTACTAATTCTCTTTCTCTCCAGGTATACTGCGTTATATTTATTACTGTTTTTTGCAACATTGGCTCAGTATTTCTTTACCTCTGGTTCTTCCCCTGGGTAAATGTCAATGTACTTTGTTATTGCGTAAAGATTTAATTTAGAAGTTGTGCATATAATGCATGATATTAGTTTTCCATATTCTATAATGATTTTTCACTCTTTGTTCTTGTTTTTTTAGCTATGTCCTTGATGCGATGAGGATTGCTAATGAAACAGATGCCAGGATTAGAAAGGCATCAATGGACTCAAAGTAAGCACTGATGTCTATATATTTTTATTAGTTTAAAATTTAAATTATATTAAAATATGGATCAACGTCTGAAGCAAGTATATTTTTTCATCCCTATTGTAATTTTCTTATGAAGAGAATTAATGATATGGTATTATATTTTGTACTTCTTTACTTCTTGGTAACTGTACTTACCAGTTACCTTATTTTTATAATGATCAAGCAAAGACAACCTGCTTCAAGCAAAAATGGAAACTTTGTTGTTACTGTGGATGGAAGTCAGTTGAGTAAGAATCTTCTGGGAAACAATGCAGCATCTTGGACGAAGATGGTGATGGACATGTATCCACTTGGAACATCCGTCAGGTAGGAAATAAGCATGTTCTTCTCGTGGCAATACTTCTTTTAAAGCAATTAGTTAGTGTATGCAGTTATGGACATAAGCGCAAGCGCAATGATGTGTACATACATCCTTAATCAATGCACATCATATAATTTTTCTCTTAAATGTAGATATTTTAACTAATAACTTCATCTTGACTTTTGCAGAAATTTGACTTGCACCTATTGTAATGTCATGCAGGTAGTATTATCTTCTCATGTTTACTTGTTTAATTTTATTTATGTTATTCATTTTTTTTATACGATATACTTTAATGCATGAATTAAGAACTGTTACCGGAGTCTGGAATGCATGATTATGTAAAACTCTAGCGACCTTAGCATTATGATTCTTTGCAACCAATGAGATTTTCATATTGTGGTTGACGTGGTTAATTACTTAATTCATGGTGTCATAAGAGTACCAAAATATTTGTTTCTTAGTAAGCACGTATGTTGATGCCTTTCCCAAACACCTTTGATAATAGACAATGCTGATATCTTTCCAAAAAACCATGTCAGTTTATTTGGAGACCGTTGTAAATTTTTTTTGACGGGGAATATTGATGATGCCTATATGATTTTGTGTTTACAAAAGTGATAAGGGGCTTTTGTGAAGTTCTATTGCTAACTTAGACCACTATGTCGTGTATGATTGAAAGGCACAAGAAAGAATGAATAATTCTCAAGCTCCCTTAGCACTCCTTAGCTTGTATGATTAGCCATCTTTCTATTAAAAGAGGAAAGGAGGGGGGCAAGGAGCTTCCAAACAGCAAGACGAACCACTCAAATACTGCCAAGGTGGAGATTTTCCCATGTCAATCAATATATAACATGCCCATCCTAAAACTTTGAAACTGGGCAAGATAACTCAATTGAAAGGTCACCCTTAATATTATCCAGCACCTTAACGCAATTTAAAGAGCGCGCATAACTTATTCTTGAATCTTTCCTTCAAAATGCTCTAACACATAGCAAAAAGTAAAGATTACAGAGAAGCTTTCCTCAATAACTAATATTGTCAATCCATTTTCTTTTTCATTGATAGAAAAGAATACAATAAGCATACCTTAATACCTTGTACTATATCTTTATCTCGATGATTTATTCCCCCTTGATATAATTACATAGTTGAATTGGTTATATGTACTTTGTCCTGGAAATGCAGGAAGAGCAAAGAGCTAGCTTTTCAGTGTTTTTTTTTTTTTTTTTTTTTTTTTTGGTGGCCATTTTTTCATGCATTAAGTCATTGTGATTGCTTTATGTATCGAAATTCCATCTTCACTTAGAAGTTGTACTATTTCCCATGTGACATGTTTGCAGCCTCCGCGAGCAAAGCATTGTCATGATTGTGACAGATGTGTTCTTCAGTTTGATCATCACTGTGTTTGGCTTGGAACATGCATAGGCCAGGGTAATCACTGTCGATTTTGGTGAGTTTACATTATTATGAACTCTAATTCCCCTACTTTTATAATCTATTCTCATTTTCCTTCAGCAGTGACCATCCTTTATATTGAATCTTCACTTCCAAAGTTTCTTTAGGTTTTGTTTTTTTGTTTTTATAAAATAATTTTGGTGAGTATTACCTCATTTACCAAGAGGTCTGCGTAATGCACCTGCAAGTTTGCTTCAGTGTCAAAGCAAAACAATAATGTATTGTAGGATCGAGAATATTAATGATAGGTGGAAACAACAACAAATGGCTAATTTGACCGGAATTCTATGTGTTTTGTTTGTTTAAAATTTGGGAATGCTATTTGATGAAAGAGTTTTTATTCTTTGTTGGGAGCTGGTTGAAGTTGCCAAAATGATGGTATTTATTCTGTTTTTACTAAGAAGTTTGCCAATTATATCCTTTCTCCCTTGTCTAATATTATGCTTATGTTACTTAATCTTTAACTAATATCCAAGTGATATTTTATGTTAATGTCGAGGGCGAAATGGACCAACAAATGACTAATTTGACTGGAATTCTATGTGTATCCCAGGCTCATATTTTTTTATGTGCCTGAAGTGTTTTTATATTGAAATTGGGGTATTCAAATGATTTATAAAATTTATGATTTGATTTGGATCACATTTGCTTTCATATGATATTATAATATGATTTTTATTTAACTATGCTTTGACTTCAAAAATATGGAATTGGTCAATCAGAAGTGGTAATCCTATTTTATTGTCTATAATTAAAATAAAATAAAATAAAAAACTGAATCGAATCCCACAATTTACAACTTAAATCCAAGTCCTCCGATGAAATTAACTATGGTTAGGAATAGTATTGATAGTATGATTATAAGACTTATCATTTATCAATAAAGAAATGATTGTTGCCATTTTTCAGTTATGTGTACTTAGTAGTTTAAAACCCTGCAAGTTCTTGTCAGAAATGATGTTTATATTCCTTTTGGTACTCTTTAATTCTGCCATTCCTATACATTAGCTGATTTTTGTTTTCATATGTTTTGAAGGAATTTTCCTAACTGTGAACCTTTTCTGTTATCTGTCACAATTTGTTATAACAGGTGGTATATTTGTGAAGAGACAGCATTGTGCCTCTGGACTGGCATCTTGTACATTCAATACCTTAAGTCTAATATATCAAGGGCTTGGTATTGTATTCTAATTTTTTGTCTTTAGGTCCTTTCATATTATATGGGAAGTTTCAATTTCTTATGGCTAAAACTAAGCGCCACTTAATGAGTGCAATTTCTAAGAGCTTAATTCTTTACCAAAATAACCCCCTCTCCTTCCCCCCACCGGCCCACCCCCCACCACCAAAAAAAAAAAAACTCCCCAATTTTTTTCCTTTTCCTTCTTCAAGTTAGCCAGCTATGGGTTAATCTTAATTTTTCTTTCACTTTATATCTTTATTTGGATTTGGAACTGATTCCTGGAATGTTATTATTGTCAGGTGGATGGATGCAATCATGATAGTGCTGCTGATTACTTTGTCAATATCCCTGATCTTTTTGCTCCTCCTACTGCTTTTCCATAGGTAAGTGTTGTAAATCTACAATGTAATTTCATTCTCAGCATGAGATTTATGTGATTCATTAGCAGCAGGTTTCTCTGTTACTGTAATTGTAACCATGGAAACCTTGGAGAAATTAGAATACTTCACCATGGGGTTGATAAAGACAGTAGGAAATCCGACCTGAGCAGTGGATGCTAGGACAGAGTAGCCCCCCCCCCCCCCCCCCCCTCTCCCTCTTTCCCTCTCTTTTTAAAATCAGAACTCAATGGCAGACATTTAAGTTTTAAAAGCACAGTAAGGGTCCCAACTTGACCTGATTATACTACACATTGGCTTGTTATGTTGCTTACAAGAGCCGTGGGCCTAGTTTGCTATTAGCTTGTGCTTATAGGCAAATAAATCCGGTTGCCAACTGGGTTATGGAGGCTGCTAGAATGAGAGATCTTTCCCCAAACTCGTTTGCAGCCCCCCTGCAGCTATGACTTCACTTCTTCAGGAGAGCTGGTTAATGTGTTTAATTCTTTGTTGTTTTCGTTCTGTTTAAAAGATATAAAAAAGGGAATGTTCATAGTGCATAGGACTTGTTTGTCTGGAAAAAATTATGTAAAGTGGACAAGGAATCTGAAATGTGTGTGATGCTCTTCTTATGATAACCTAATATTGCAGTTGGAAAGCATGAAGTAGTTTATGGCCTTATGGATTGGCTTTCTTGTGTTTTACTACGTAACTAAGAGTGAGGTAATCTTGGGGGAGCAACACAGTTGTCTTAATTTTAGCTATAAAATTTGTATCAATAACTTTGTATCTTTTGTTGCCCACTGGAAAAGAAAATCATTGGTATGTTTGTGTCAAAATGAACTTCTAAATATGTGTTGTAAACAAAAAAAGGCAATGATCTGTTATAGTAAATTATCTGTAAATCACCTTTTTACTTTGAGGAGAATTGTGATTCTCACAATCATGCATGGAATGTTAAGAGTTGAGTAAATGATGCTGTGCTACCCTTTTTACATACAAAATATTATCTCCAGTTCCCACAACTTAGTGTGGTCAATGGGGCCGCCACGCGGTGGGAACCTTAATGCCTCCTATAAACTGATCAAAAAATGCCATGCTTGCCATATGGCCTGCATGGAGGATTGAAGTATCCTAATTGTAACATTATTTCTGCTACAGCTATCTCGTTCTGACTAATCAGACTACATATGAACTCGTGAGACGTAGACGCATCCCATATTTAAGGTTAGTTATTTGTTTTTTATGCTTCATTTTGTAAGCTACGATTGATATTTGGCTTTCCATTTAATGATAAGTGCTCCCTAAATCAATTGCATGCTGGCTGTTTTAAGAAATATATAACATAATAATATGATGCATATCCTGGTCTTAGCAAAAGAAAAAAAATGATGCATAGCCTGGTTTATAGATACCTTAGAGGAAAAAACATCATGATTGCATGGTCTTATTAAAAGCAAGGACAAGTTGTGCGATTAAAGTGAAAAAAAAAAAAAAAACATTGAGAGAAGAAAACCAAAGCTTAGCTCTTAACTTGGCCAAAAATTGAGACCCAGTTAAGATGGAAGGACTTATTGTTCAATAGAACCCATATTATGTTGAGTTCGTACTTAAGGGTTGGGCTTTTGGACAGAAAACAATGGACTACTATGATCTGTTTCTTTGCTATTTCACAAAATACTTTGTGTCCATTTGCAGAGGGATTCCTGAAAGAGTTTATCCTTTCAGTCAAGGAGTTTGCAGAAATCTGTACAATTTTTGTTGCGCTAGAAGCAGCATATATAATATGGAACCGTTGCCCACAGCAGAGGAACTTGCTGACAAGTCGAGACCGTTCACATGCTTGGATGTTTTGACCTGTCGTTGTTGCTAACTTTTTGGGCATTTTATGTGTTAATTTACAATTCTTTGCTTTTAAATTTATTGTGAGCTCCTTGTAAGCATGCCCATGCTTCGTTTTGATGACTAATGTGGTTGATCCAATCGATGGATGTAATAGCTGTTGTACAAGTTGTGTTTTTTCTTTTTTCAATGGAAAGTTTTGAGTACTGCTAGAACGTGAGCATTTCTGATCATGTCAATTTTATATCTGAGCTCTGTAAATTACTGGTCAGGTCAATGTTATTTCCTAGTACTGATCTCTACCAACACATGAAAGGGTCACATGAGGCATAAGCTGAAGTAATTGGTGAGCCAAACATTTGCAGGGCTTAGGGAATTCTTAAATGTTGGTTTCATCTTGGAGATTGTCATTTACCAAAAACTTACCATGGCCTAGGTGCTGAGTTCTATAAACTGTAATGTTCTGATCTTAATAAAAGAGAATAAAATAAAATAAATTATAACTCTACTCCTTTTAAGTTTGGTCCATTTTCATACCCTCTATAGTATGAAAATTACATTTTACCCCTTTAGTTACAAGTGGATATGTTATTTACCATTGATTTCACTCATCTTCCTCATTTGGAAGGTGGGATATAGTGTTATTTGCTAAAACTGTGGAGCAAATGAGCAATTTGTAGGAAGAAAAGAAAAATCTATAAGAGGGTAAAGATCAATCTTGGAGGTGGTAAATATTTAATATCTCCGAAAAACGGGAGAAATATTGAGAGAGATTTGAACTGAATCGTATACAATTAACTCATAGCCATGCCCCCCCCCCCCCCCCCCCCCCCCCCAAAAAAAAAAAAAAAAAAAAAAAAAAAAAAAACTATAGAACATTTTGTTACCTTTTCCTTTGGAAAATAGCAACAAAATTGCAGATTATTGATATATATATATATATAGAGCATTCCTATCAAAGGCCGAAAAAAACAAAAAAAAAAAAAAAAAAAAAAAAAAACATTTACATCTCTCCTTAAGATTTTCTTACTTGACGTGGTGGGGGTTATTACTTATTAGTGAGGTTATTAGTGAGGCTTAAAGAAGCTGACTTCAATACCAGTGTCGATCACAACATAAACCCCAGCTGCAATCTAAATGCCACTCAGAGCCATGCCCACCACCCCAAGTCCTCAATTGAGCCACCACATTCCACTATACATCTTCGGTTTCTTAATCTTGAGCCACATGAAGCAAGGATATGCTAAGGTGACAGGCAATGCTATCCCTCCAATCAGCCCAGCCAGGCTTCCAAGGAATGGAATTGCCACCGCCACAAAGAAGCACCCGTACCCAAACATGAACCGGAACAAGGAGCGGAGCCACCATGGGCATGGCTGCTTGTTTCTGACGGTGTATTTGGACTCCATGTCGTCGAACATTGGCATGCCGTAGATTTGAAATGAGCTTACTGCGTTTATTATGACGAATAAGCTTGTGAGTCCTAGCGCAAATCGTGACACGTCGCGCGAATGGAATTGGTAGAGGGCTGTTAGCATCCCACCATTTGCTGGTATCTGTCAATTTAGAGCAATAGACTTTGAGTTTGATCTTAATAATAATTTAATTATTTTTGGTGGTTGGGTATAATTGTGCTTACCATGTGGCCATAAGCCCAATAGCCACCAATTGCGAGAGGAAATATGCACGTAGCTATGACAAGATATGCAAATTTCACTCCTCTCCACATTGGAACGTGCGATGGATGCTTCTCACTGGAAGGCATGGTGGCCTGCACACATATAATAAATGATGATTAAAACTTGAAAATGAAATAAAAGTTTCCAATATCAACCATTATTGGATGATCCTTTCAAAAACAGTGAATAGAGGACCAAATCGAATTGAACCAAGAGAGGGAGAACATTTTACAAGAGGGAACCTCCCCGTACCTGAATCTCAAGTATAAGATTATGGCCTCTGAAAGCAAAAGCAATAATCCCCAGGGCGTTAAGGACACCAAAGACCGTAGCAATGTCAGTGTTGGCACCCACTGGATCGTAGGACACCCCTGGGAGCCTTCCCTCTGCCACGGACACCACCCATATCGACGTACAGTACCCTATCGCCGTGATGGCTCCGATCAGCGGCACGCCGGCTATGGAATTCAAGTTGGGTAGCTGAGATAATAGGACGGCGGCGGATGTAAAGACCAAGTATCATTCCACCGTCGTCAATGGCTTCGCGGTGCATGTGGCTGCACATAGGATCTGGAAGAATAGCTTCGAGGTGGAGCCACCGATGATGATCAGCGCTACGCATGTACCACCTGATAGGTACATGATTGGGAATAAGGCCAGCATCTTCGCTAGCTTCTCACCTGAAAATTTTAATTTTGCACCACTAGCAGTCAATTACGCTACCATAGGACCATATAGGATTCAAATTTAAAATGTAGACGTGTGGACGAATCATACCGAAAGTTGCGCTGAAGAGTTGGATGTATCTGCTGTAGCGCATCCCAGTTTCTCCTGATTCGTGGAGATGGACAAGTACCCATAGGGTGTAGAGCTGCCATACGAATGCCACAGTCAAACCGATTATTCCCCACGTCCTGCAACCAATCACAAACCAGAATGCCCAAAAGACCCAGAAGAGTCAGGAAGATGAAACATAGGAAATGCTTTAGAAATGAGGTGCAAAAATAAAGTACTTTAAATGACTCTCCTAATCCTATCCCTATATATATAACATTCTGTATCGAGGGTTGTAACCAATGGATAGGTGAGTTGTAATGTACAACTCTTGTACAATGAGTATAATCCCTAATAGATGGTGATGCTATGCCAACAAAATCAATCCATACTGACTTAAAAATCATTATATGAATGAAAGACTCTTATAGTCCCATACAACTTTAGAGCTAGTGAAATGAGACAACGTCAAGTAGACTAGTGGCCCAAGGCTAAATTGGGTCAATATGTCTTTGTTGGATCTCCACTTGTGAGGTAGTGTATCTTCCCATTGATTGCCTGGGCAACTAGGGAAGTAGGGATTGTTACCCACCCTCCTAACATTTTTGTTTCACCAAAAAAAAAAAAAAAAAAAAAGAAAAAAAAGTAAGGAAAAAGGAAATGAAAAAAAAAAATAAAAAAGTGGAATTATGAGTTTTAGTGGGCTCACCAGCCAAGTATGGTGAAGGCCACGGGGAGTATAAGAGCTTGGACACCAATTCCAGAGCACAAAGTATGAAATGCTGCATAGTAGGCGTTGCCATTTCTTGACTCAGTAATTGGTAGCCAAGCATCTTGAGGATCAAGCTTTGTGAGTCGAAGAGCCTTCCTGACAGGACTACCTAAAGGAGTAATAAACCTTGGAGTCAGAGAGGTTCTTGGGGTTGAGATTTTTGGGGTTCTTGGAGTTTTGCTTGGAGCTGGGGGTGCTTCAATGTGGTCTGTACTGTTAAGAAGTGGTGCCTTAGACAAAGATGGCGAGTGATACTGAGAGGGAGGACAAGAGATGGGTGGCGGCACCGGCGCAACTCTCCCCGGTCTCGGCGTTATGGGAGCTGAACTTATTTCCGTTGCCTCACTCATTTCTTCCTTCACTACTAGGATTAATTTCTTCCCTTGATCGAAGTTCTTTTTTTTTTTTTTTTCCTAGGCTTCTTTGGCACTCCACTCTTGTTGCTTACAATATATTTTCGTATACACATCTATATATATAGTTGGGTCATGGATGGAAAATGATGTGAATTAGGGTGGTTTCATGGAAGATGCAAGTGGATTTTACGATGGATACAGTGTCTAAGTTAGACCGAGTTTTAGGGTGATACATTTATAGGTGGTGGATACAATAATAAATGCATTAATTTTGATGGGCAACTTTGACTGTTAATCTTATCTTCGTTTTTTCCCCTCAAATATTGAAGAATCTCATGGTGTGTTTACGGTGGATTATGCTGAACTATGGACTTAGTCAGCATAAGACGACCAAATTAAATGGGGAAGAAAGAGAGAGCGGGGAGGAGAGTGGGGGGATTTTAAAAGCTTAGTCAATGTTGGAGCTCAATTCTCATGGTAGGACCGTAGGAGTGACCATGCCCACATGGCTTTTCTCTAATCTTTTTATTCTTTTATATCTCTACTTTTCGGGCCCCCAGCAGGCTTTTCTCTAATCTTTTTATTCTTTTATATCTCTACTTTTCGGGCCCCCGCTGGGGGCTGGGGGATGCCATTATTTTTATTATTATTATTTTCTAAGTTATGGGGTCAATGCATTTCTTCGCTCCCCTCTGTAGACTTTGCAGGCCATCCCTCATTTTCCTTCGTCTTTTCAATATTGACAAGTTTTATCGTTTTTTGTAGGTTTTTATTTATTTTTATTTCTTTGTTTTCTTTAAGAAGACTAGCATGCGGATGTTCACATGCTTAGGCTGTTAGGCTTAGTTACTTGGTTCGGGTTCAGGGTGACAAAATTATGTACCTACCTTTTCTAACTGTATTTTGAACATGACACTAACCAACCCATTGCTGGCCCTAGTTGCCAGTAGATGGGCCATCGATTTCCAAGACCATGATTGTCCGTCACTACAAATTGCCATTCACTACAAATTGCCATTAAACGATAATAATCACCAAAAAAATGAACACTGGCCTTCATTTCCATGCATAACAAATACGGACTAATAAAAATACGGTTCAATTAAAGATGAATTTAATCACTTCTTTGGAGGGTGTGAAATACCCTTTTATTAGATAACTCACCATACATATGCAGTACAGCAAAAGATTGATCAAATTTCTCTTTTCCCTCCTTCATCTTAGTGAAGTTTCCCTTTAGTAGACAGAACAAAATTGACAAAATGACATACTGGTTTTCTTTCAAGAGCAGAGCAGGTACACGAAAATAAGTACGAGTTATATAGGATCTGTAGGATAAAATAAAATGGATGGATGTGTACTAGTTTTTAGGTTGTGACTTGCGATACTTGAGAGCTTCAAAGCGAGCAGCAAGTGTGTCATAATCTGGCAATTTGGGATGTACACGAGGAACCGGATCCTTTTTGACATGAGAAGCTGGTACTGCTGGTGGAGGCTGGTCAGGTGGTAGATACATGCCACCGGGAGGAGGTTCTTCCATCTCAATTTCTTCATCACAGTCCGATTCATCAAACTTCATATCTGAATGAGCAGTGGGGGCATTGTAGCTGTGTCGCCTATACGCCTTCCTAGTGTCCATATCGGTAGGCCTGGCCATATCATTGTTTAAATAATAAGACCTGTCGAAGCTCTGTGACTCGTATATCCTCCCAGGGGCTTCAGATTGATGACCAATATTCCGAGAGTTATTTTGGGGATCATTTGGCATGAAATGACCAGTAGAATTGCCAGAAAGGTTACCACCAAATCCACGATTGATGCTTGACGCATTCAAATTACTATCAAAACCATGTGCCTGAGTGAAATGACTAGGGTCTTTGTTGGCCAGATAGGCAGCAGCTTGTGCAGCAGCGATTGCTTTCTTTGCAGACTCTGCAGCCGCTTCAGCAGCTGATGCCGAGTTTTCAAAATGCAGAGTGTCACTTTCTCCACCGCCTGTTGATCTGCTTAAATGCGTAATAAGAATAAAAAATTATGAAACAATAGATGGATAATTTTTCTGTCTAAATCTTTTGTGGGTATAAAAGCAAGTCTACCTGGTAATGGGATTGTTGGGTTCAACAGGTTGCATAGCTTTAGGCTTCACGGGTATACTGGTAGCACTAACAAAAGTTTTTGGTCCTTCCTGAAACAGAAACACAGATTTTGTAAATCAATACCGAAGTTAGTTTCACATGAGAGAGAGAGAGAGAGAGAGAGAGAAACACACTATAAGCTCTTCTGGAGGCTTGAGAAGCTCCATCTCAGATTCTGTTGTATCCCAATTGATCTGGTATTCCTTGGCTATTTCCTTCATTACTTTCATTTTCACTTCACCAGTGGGGGTTCTAACCGAGAGCTTGTCAATCAGCTATAAGAAAAAGCAAGCATTTAGTTGAGCCTTTCAAAGTAATGGAAGCGTGATCGAAGTGTCCATGAGGGAAATTAATATCATATGAAACTAAATTGATGTCTCCAACTATCCAAATAAGAAGCTCAATAAACCTATTAAGTATCTGTGAGAGATCTATTTGTTATGCAAGCAAGAAAAAGTCTTACCATACGATTTACACCACAACTGGGTCGTAGATCAGTAGCTGCAGATGCAAAATCTTTCCCATATTTCTTCTCAAAAATATCCCGAATTGCCAATAGTTCTGGAATATCTGAGCACCTTGGGGCAGCAAATATTAAACTAGCTATCCCTTCTTTCAGATCTGCTGGGCATTCCCTGGAATAAAATGGATTAACATCAGTAGCTAATTGTTGGAGAGTTCATAATGCAATAGAGATACTGCCTCTATTAATACCTTCGCTTTGCAATGATGGAAATCCTTGCTACAACAAGTTCACAAAAAAGCTCAATGAACTCATTTGCAGCCATGACATTCTGTTCTCTAATTACATGTTCAACCTACAAAATACAACTTCATCGGTGAGACACATCAATCTGAAATTTCATTATCTTGGGTTGCATGAAAATAATAATCTCTGACTGTCTGAAGATATTATAATTTTCAATGCCACTGAAAACTTATAGATCATTAGACCAGTTTACACGTTCCTCTTCTTACATAATATTCAATTTAACATCATAACTGACAGTCAAGATATTATAAGACCTGCAATGGAAAAGGTAACATTGGGGCAATAGCTTTGTGAAAGTTAATTATAATTTCTTCTATTGTAATTTGGTTTCATAACCTGATTTCCTGCTAATGACCTTTGGTAATGCTTTCATAAGGTCAACAACAATGTGAGAACAGAGCAAATTAAAGAAAAAATATACAAAGCATAAATGTAAAATCTACATCGTCTGTCAAGCAAGTTACTATGTTGATTGGCACAGATAATCGCATACTTTCCATGATATACGACTACTTGAAGATAATAATGATACCTAGTGAGTCCAAATCAGGGCAACTCCCCCAATTTTCTTATTTAGGCAGGGAAGTAAAAATATTTGTTTGCAATTGAGATACTGAAAATAAACAGCTATATGACTACTAGGGGCGTTAATGGTTCGGTTTGGTTCGGTTTTAGAGGAGATTTCAAACCAAACCATTATATTTCGGTTTTGTTCCTCCCAAACCAAAACCAAACCATACTATAAAAATACCAAACCAAACCAAACCATTATATTTCGGTTTGGTTCGGTTCAGTTTCGGTTTTGGTTTTAACCTATCAAGTAACAACAAATAATTGACAATGAAAAAAATGACATGTCAAACTCCAAATAAAAACATTTTTAATAAAAGCATTACCTTAGCAACTAAAATAACAAACATTGTATCAAAATAAAAACATAACATATTGACATATATCAATATGTCAATATCACACACAACATTAATACATATAACATTAATAGCTAGTTTAATACATGCCAATCCAAAAAAGGGAAAACAATAAGAAACTTAAAATCAACAAAATTAAACAAGCCCATTACCTATTTTACCCTTATTAGAATTGGGAATTTACAAACTTTAAGTTTATATATATATATATATATAGGATGATGATCAGGTAAGCACGTGCTGATATAACTTATATCAAAACCTGCATTGGGAGTTGTACCTTGTGCATTAGTGAGATGTGAGGGAAATTGAATCAATGCAAGGGGTACAACCCCCAATGCATAGTGCTGATGTAACTTACATCAACACGTGTTGATGGGATCGCCTCTGTATATATATATATATATATATATATATATATATATATATTTCGGTTTTTTCGGTTTTTCGGTTTGGTTTGGTTTTTTAAAACTGAAAACCAAAACCAAACCAATTGAGTTCGGTTTTCTAAAATTAAAACCATAATCAAACCTAACAACAAAAAAACCAAACCAAACCGTTCGGTTTGGTTTGGTTCTCGGTTTTAACCAAAACCATTAACACCCCTAATGACTACTATGGATTTTCCAGCTATCAAAGCTTACAAACATTTTCAGATTAATGTACTTCAACATATAATCTTTGTTCCTCAAATGAGTGTTGGACTTAAAATAGTTGGAAACCATATAAGACATGAAATTATATAGTTGGAAACCATATGCATCTATGCGCGTGAACCTTAGGGGATCAAAGGGTGAAATGGGATGAGATGAATACCCGGATCCGAGCAGTGGCATCCTGACCAGACTCGAGAAGCAAGGCAACGTCTCGCCTCATCTGCTTCACCACCACCTGCCTCTTGTTCCTCAGCAGCTTTATCCTCGCCATCGCCATCTTCGCCGAAGTCTTGCTGTTTACATATCATTTTATTCCAAAGAAAACGTAAAAGAATTACCAAAAGGAAAAAGAGAAAGGCTGTTGCCCCGTTTGGTTGCTAGGATTGTGCTAAAAACCCACTTAAACCCCAACCCATTATAAGATTCTAACAATTCCTCCACTTTTTCACCTCTGTTTTCCAATACTTTCCCGAGAAAATTAAAAAGGGCATTAGGGTTTCTGAGAAATGTTAGCAAAAAGAAAAGAAAAGAGGGACTTGATATGAAGGAGGAAAATACCATTTGGAGGAGTTGAAGCCTCTGCGGAAGATTGAGAGACCGAACTTCATAAGCCTCTTACAGTGGCCTCTCGCCGCAAATGTGGCTTTCTCAGCAACGCTCATGTCATCGGCCGAACTGAGACTGTGTGTGTCTGCGAGTGTGTATGTGAGAGGAGAGATGGGGGTGTTTTTCTTGGGGAGCGTAACGGTCTCCTGCGTTGGAAAGAAAATATAATGGTATTTTTATATCTTCATCGGACGGTGCAGGGCCCATCGAGACACCGACATACTTTACGGGGATGCCTTTTCTTGGTGAATCTTGTTCGTAGGATTGTAGGAGAAAATATAGCCGTTATTTGATGTGACACATGGCGGTAGATGGCCTTTGCCGAGGGTTTGATGGGTGGAAAGGATCTGCTGCAATCAATAGTTGCAACAAACTGCTGCAATCAATAACTTCAATATGGCTCAACCAGTAAAGATCTCTGAGTCTTTTCTTTACTTGTCTTTGAGATAAAATCTCACCAAATTTTATTCTATTTTTGGATATTAGAAAATTCTAAATAACTTAAGCACCCGACTAATTCTTTAGGAGTGAGGATTCAATGCTGAATTGATAAAACTTAACGCGGTGCCAAGGTAAAATGGATCCTTGGATTAACTTTTGGACGGTTTGGATTTAAAAATCAAAAGTTACCACTAAAATGACTAAAATGACTTCAAAAGATTTTTTTTTGATCTTTAAATCCAAGCCGTCCAAAATCTAATCCAAGGATCCATTTCACTTTGGCACCGTGCTAAGTTTTGTCAACTTAGTACTGAATCCTCTCCCATTCTTTAGACATATGTGATCATCAATCGCATATGTACAAGGGTGGTTTTAATGGAGAATAGTAAATTGTACCCAAAACCTTTTTCTTCGCATGAGACCTTAGGATCACTTGGTCAATCATATAGGATTCTTTCCATTATTTCTTTTAGCAAGAAAGTAGTGCTATGCATGAATTTTTTGCACCAATTCTTGTTAAATCACATGCAAAATTATATGGTTCTATCATACTAACCTAATTTAAAAAAATAAAATAAAATAATATCTATAGCATAGAAGGGCCTTATTTTACACCATTTTTGGTTTCATTGACATCCGTCCATAATTAAAGGAAGTGTGAAAATAGGTCATAGAGAAGTGTGGGTGGAATTAGATCCTTCTTTACATCTTTACATTATTTATTGCGCGTGATTTGGCATAAAAAGTTGATAATAATAATAATAAAATAAGATAAAAATGGTGCAAGTAGCATTTCTTACCAAAATATCTGTGGAGAATCAAAATATTACAAATTTACAATACACATGGGATTTCATGAAATTTTTTTTTTACCATTTCTTACTAAGAGAAAATGAATATCTCAACTTAGATGTCAATATTCAGACATTTTATTTAATGATGTCAAAAGTTTCAATCTGTGAGTAAAGAAGACCATCTTGTCCTAAATATGCAGTCCGAACCTACAAAGATTTATTTCATCATCAAATCGAGCCTAAAAAATTTTGAGATCTTTTGTTTTTTATTTTTAATTTTTATTTTTGACCTTGGCTTTTTTGGCTCTTGGTAGTCCCTATTGATTGGTGCTCTTTATATGCCCAGCCACTTATTTTTTGCACTCTATACCATACGTAGTATCACATACTCGATCTATCGATATTTTCTTTGCGGTTGATATCTTCGTATCTCAATAGCCTCCATATCTTTCTCAATATTAATATTTAATACTAAAATATACGAATAGATCACTTCATATACCTTTAATTACTAGTTGGTGCATATGTGCGATGTACGTGGTTTTTTTATTCTAAAAAAAGTTATCATATTTTGTAAAGAAACATTTATCAAATAAGGTAGAAGATGCTATTAATGGAAAAAGAAGAAGTCAGAATCCTACTGTTAATGGAAAGTAGAATTTAGAATTATGTAGATAATATATGTTAAGGTTTAGGATTTTATACGAATTTGATTTCCTATTTATGTGGTTTTACCAATTAAAGTATACGAATTATAATATTCTTTGAATTCTTATTTATATTTATGTGTTTTATATTCTTATTTCCTATTCTAATCAATGCATTGTGTATAAGGGTAGAGTTATAGTATACTTTGAATTCCTATTTATATTTATCTGCTTTATATTCTTATTTCCTCTTTATGTGTTTTATATTTATATTTTATATTCCTATTTTCTCTTCTAATCAATGTACCGTGTATAAGGGTAGTGATGTATTTAAAATATAAGGGTGTATTGGTCAATCAAAACTTTTCTAATATTCAGCATTTTATAGGCAGTATAAATATAAATATTTTAATTATTTACTTTTTTTTAAGTATTCATAATACTTTTCTTAAGAAGAGTTGTAATTAAGCAAGGTGACTTTATATCAGATGACATGCAGTGAGACAGTAAATCCTCTTTCTTCAAAATGCTGACTTCGCAGAAAATGCTGACATGGCAGTGAAGTGGCAGAAAACTTGAGAAAACTGAAAACTGGGTGATGAGGAACCTGAGGAGAGCCCAACATCACATGGAGAATCCAATTGCAGGGATTTTACCCATGTCAAAAAATGCAGACACCTGGAAATCATGGAAGAGTTTGTTTGTTTGTTTGTTTTTATTTTTTAGAAAAATCATGGAAGAGTTATTAAAGCTTCAGATAACACAACATGAAAAACATTAAGAAGCCTACAAAACCATATAAACTAATTTAATAAATTTCACAGAGATACAAATCCATCGCCTTGTAATATTCATATATTCGGATGCCCAAACAGGCCCTTAAATATACATTTTGATTTATACACATAACTATACATTTAAAGTTGAGAAAATTAAAAGAGTAAAAAGATCCTCTAAAATTCGGATGCCATTGGTGGTCCTTGGATGAAAATAGCTCTTCAAGATCGCCTTAATGAGAGAGTATGTTTAGAAGAGAGACTCTGGTGTGGATCAAGTGCCTAAACAAGCATTCCAATCCATTTTCAAGGCTGTCAATGCTACAATTCAATGCCTCCAACCTTTCATGGGCAGACTGAATCTTCTCTGCCTCAAAAAATTTGCCTGAATTCTGCATCAATAGGCTGCTAAGTGCGAAATCCACACTTCCTACCTCATTCATGTCCTCCTGTCGGCTTTCACACGCTAATAGCCCTTTGTGCACCAGTTTTGCTACCAACGACCATTTAGTAGGCTTTGGATTCAACACCGGCACAGACAGGAGTAACAAGAGTGATTGAAAGATAGAAATAGTGATCAAACTTGCTTCTCTAAGCACTCTAGTCACTGCGGAGAGGTGGTGATCAAGATTTAAGGGTGGAGAGGCCCCAATTTTGTTATCCATTTGCTTCAATGCTGCAAGAGACTTTGTGATCTCCTTCTTCATATTCTTTCTAGAGCAAATATAAGCATTGACAGTGCTTTCAATGCTCAACTCACCGCCCTTTCTTCTTCGAAGAGCCGATTGAAGTTCTCCAACATTTTCTTTCATTAGCAAAACTGCATCCCTTGCCTTGCTGCATATATCCAAGTATCTTACCAATCCATCTAAGAACTCGTTGACCCATTTCTCATGCTGATTTTGGGCAAGTAGTTGTTGGGTCAGCGGCAATTTTAGAAGATCCTCTATGCATCTGTACAACACTCCAAGGCCTGATAGACGGGTGCAAATTGTCTCTGCCTTTGAGGAAGATGATGCCTCCCAAGATTTAAGCTTGTTAAGCTCTTCTTCAACTCTAAGTGTGCTAGGATGTGATCTGGTTGGCATGCTAATGGATCGAACATCGTAGCGTTTATTGGGTTTTGTCAAGAAACCAGCCATAGTTTCTCACTTTCTCTTCTTTCTTTTCTTTGTTGTTGTTGTTGCAGATCGAACGGCTCAAACAAATGATGGGTTCAATGAGTTTTGTGATCTATCACAGCTTTATTTATACCAAGACATTCATAGAAAATGGGACGGCACCAGAGGAATCTCTGGGTGTTGACGTCAAAGCATACGCATGTGAATGCAGTGTGGGCTTTCCTCTGTTATTGGTCATCCTGTCACCTCTTACAACAGCAAAGATGTAAACACTCCATATTCTATTGTCCTCATGACTCTGATTTGGGGACGGTACATTGTATTAGACAATGTTCGGTTCACACTATCATAAATTTATTAGCCTCACCTCCCTCGTCATCTCTCCCCAACACCTCCCGCCCCATGCATCACTGCCACTGTCACCTCATGCTTCTCAATGGCTAAATTCATGGAATTCGGCCACCAATTATCATTAATAATTGGTTGTCTTCCGAGGTTGTTTGGGTAGGAAGAACCTTTGAGTCACCAAGAGAAAGTAAAATTATACAAACGTGACATTTGAGGGATCGAGTGTTCTAGAGAGGCGAAGAAGTATATTTATTATTAATTGAGATCTCAAGATCTAGTTAGAGATGATGGTCTAGAAAATTAAAGATGACGATATCATTTTATATACATGTGTGCACGAGTGGCATGTTGCCGTCATGTTTCCCTAAGGGTTGCAATCTGCCAATGTAAGAAATTTTCTGTTTAGTACTTGATTATATTATTAATGGAATACAGATAATAGGTTCTGTATTTAATCCTGGATCATACTGCAGCATGCCACCATTGACCTGAAACTTTGCTTACAATAAATATATGCAAAGGGATCTGTGACTAATGATCAACATTGTATGGAATGCTAACTTCTATGAGGGCCATTTTTATTTTTATTTTGGTTTTGGTATTTGTTTTAATTGTAATCTGGTATTGCTTCCTTCCATTTTATCCCATCTTGGATGGTCTTACTCTGCATACTCTTTGGGGAATGTGCAGGGCGACCAACTGGCTGTGATCCAATAGAATGATAGAAGACTGTAAGACTCGTTTCCTTTATGCTATGTTTGGTAGGGAGGATGGAAAAATAGAAGAAAATGTAGGAAAATCCCCTTAGAAGGGAAGCTCTCTTTCCTTCCTATGTGTCTGGTAGGATGGATGGATGAATATTAAAAGGTATGATTTTACTTTAGTACCCTCACATGAAAAAAAAAATTGTGAAAATGTGAGGATAATATAATCATTTTAACAAAAACTCATTCTTTCCCTCCACCTTTGCTCCCAAAATTGGATGGATGAGAAAAAGGTGAATTGAGGGATTCACTCTCCCTCCTCCCTTTTCCCTCCTTCTCCCTTTCCCTCCTACCAAACACACCCCTTAACCCTTTTCCTTCCTACTTTTCTCTCTCCCCCTTTTCCATCCTCCCACAAATCCCCTCTACCAAACATACGGTTAATGAAAACAATTAAAAAAATAAAAATAAATAAAGATTTTGACCTTAGCTCATGTATAAACACGCGTGGTTGTGCTGACACACACTTCTAAGTTTCCTTTGCCTACTCTATATTTGACACGTGGTGCGGCAGAATAATAGAACTTTGAGAATTGTACATCAAGAAAAGAAAAAGCTAGAATGCAGTAGCTTCATCCCCAGATAATTGATCTTTTAACTCAAATTCCAGTAAGAGTTACGTTGAGATTCATGCTCATTCAACCATTGTAGCATTTGAGATATAAGAGATAAACTTCATTTTTTATTAAAAAATCGAAGAAATTTGCTTGTTTCATCAAATGCGTCATCGTTGTAGCCACCCACACAATTTTCCCCGAGCATCCTCAAAATTCAACCATTTTAAACTTTTATGAACTGTTTGTATTTTGGGTTCAAAACAAATTAGAGAAGCAATTGAAATGAACCTTATATGGTTGAATCTCTAGTCTGCAACAAAAGAATTACATGTTAGCACTCCTATAATTAGAAAAGAACTTGGATGAAACCGCTTCACCAGGCTAGCCATGAGACCAGCCAATCAGAGGCCCTGCATGTGGGTTTGTAGTGTACTTATTGGCCCCACAAACCCACATGCAGGGCCTCTGATTGGCTGTCTCATGGCGAGCCTGGTGCAAGGGTTTCATCCAAGTTCTTCTCAATTATAATTAAGATAGTTTTGCTTAGACATGTTGAACAAACTTTATTTTGATGAACTCTCTTAACCATCATACAGCATCAGTGGAGAACACTTGAAGACATAATTGACCTAATTGAGGAGAGCCCAAAAATCCTAGAATAATAATTTTAATATGTACAATTTCCTACATTAGAGACCCTTGAAAACTAAAAACTAGATCACAAAAACACTGTCCTTTAAGTTTAATTGAAGATTTTGCAGGGGATTGTACCAAGGGACATAATCTATGCAAAAGGATTTTAAGATATGGATATTTAGATTCCATTATTTAGTTTAGTTAGGCTCTATTTGGTTTGTGGATTTTATCAAGGAAAAAAAATATATATATAAGGAATTCTACTTTTCTTTATTTGTTTGCAATGGAAAATTTGGAGAAAATGAAGAATGGGAATAATTTTGACTTGATATGATTTTATATTTTCCTTTCATTTTCTTTCCTCCTCATTTTTTTCCCTTCGTTTTTTTTTTCCTTGGTAGAATCCATGAACCAAATAGAGGGTTAATGAAATAATGAATGTCACACTTCTCCCATCTTCTTGTTCCAAGTCTGAAATTTGTCTCTTCAAGTTATATATACATTAGACGTTATGCATGAGAATTTTTTCAAGTATTGAGACACGAAATTTTCTAATAATCACATTTTTAGTTTCTTGAAATTGAAAGAAGAAAAGAAAGAGACACTTTTGAGTTGAACATGAAATTTTATGTTACTGAAACTATAAGTTTTGATTCATGTACATTTGAAAATTGAAAGCCCTCTAGCAGATCCTCTAAAATTCGGTTGCCAATGCAGGACTTGTGGGGACAAAAATGGCATTTGAGAGAATCCTAGTGAGAGATTATGTTTAGGAGAGAGGCTCTTGATTTGATCAAGCGCCTGAAGAGGCCCTCCAACCCATTCTCAAGGCCTTCAATGCTAATCTCCAAAAGCCTTCAGTCTCAGATGCACATTTTGCATCTTCTCCAAGTCTGCCACTTCACCTGAATTGTATCTGCATAAGGCACTTAGTGCAAAATCTACGCTCTCCAACTCGTTCACATTCTCCTGTTTGTTTTCACATGCTACTACCCCCTTGTTTATCAATTTTGAGACCAGACACCACCTAGTAGGCTTTGGCTTCAACACTGGCACACACAAGAACAACAAGAGGGATTGGAAGATGGAAATGTTTATTACACTAACTTCTCTAAGCACTCTGATCAAGCTTGAGAGGTGGTAATCTGTATCCAAGAGTGGCGAGGCCCCAAATTTCTGATCCATTTGCTTCAATGCTGCAATCAACTTTCTGGCATCCTTCTTTATCTTCTTTCTGAAGCAAACATAATTGGCGATGTTTCCTTCAGTGCTCATATCTCCCTTTCTCCTACGAAGAGCGGATTGAAGGTTTAGAACATGTTCCTTGATTTGCAACATGTTGTCCCTTGTAATGTTGCATATATCTAAAAGCCTTACTGATCCATCCAACAATTCATCAACCCAGTCCTCATGTTGATGGTGGGTAAGGGCTTGTTGGGTTGATGGCAAATTGAGAAGATCATCCATGCATTTATACAACTCTTCCAGTCCAGAGAGACCAATGCAAATGGCCTCTGCTGTTGATGTTGATGATGCCTCCCATGTTCTGAGCTTATTTAGCTCCTCCTGGATTCGAAGAGTGCTAGGATGTGACCTGGAAGGCAAGCTAATTGATCGAACATGGGATCGAGTATTGGTCTTTGTAGAACAAGCCATTGTTTCTCTTTTCTCACAGAATGCTCAAATGTGAGATGGTTGCTACAATATCTATGCAGACTCTATATATAAGAACAGCTATAGAGATGAAAAGGAAAACAAGATGAGTTATAAGCTGCTCTAAGTCAATGTGATGAACCATGTGATGCCAGTGTGGGCTCTCCTTTGAATATGGTTACCTTGTCACATCTTTGGCAAACATTGCCCTAATAATTGTTTATTTCTTTAGTCCACGGCGGTTATGAAATGGGTATTAGGTGTCTTACTGTTTTGTCTTCTCTTTGTTTGTTATACAAATAGCTACCCAAAGAGTCATTCCGATTTTGCCTCCCTGTCTGCCACCTTATCTTCCATTTCTGGAATTATACAAATAGCTACCCAAAGAGTCATCCCCATTTTGCCGCTCCTTCTGCCACCTTACCTTCCATTTCTAATTATAAAATTGATGCTTGCCTCACCTCCCAAAATGTGAACTGTCAAGGTTGTCTCAATGGGAAGAACCTCAAGTCATCAACAACAGAAACACATAATAGACAGAATATTTTGGGAGAGATTGAGATCTAGATCTGTTGAGATAAAGGATAAACTATATTTGATTTGTGGATGGTGATTAGAAACTCTAGTAAATTTAGTTTTATATTGTATGCACGAGCAATTTGTCGCTGCCATTTTCAAGGCTCCGTTTAATTTATTCATCGAAAGAAGGTGAAAATTTTCTTTTCTTTCCCTCGATCTTTTGGACTCGTGTATTGTTATCTAGACACGTATATTATTAGTGTTCCTTTGATTACATGGAAATCAGTGCATTTGGGGACAGGTGGTGCTCGCTCATGACCCAAATATTAACATGGCTTGTATGGTAGGAGGAAGAGATAATGCTAATGGATCAGCCAAGGAAAGAACTTCCAGTTCTTTAGACAGAGGGAACTTTGGAAATGGCTTAAAGAAAGAATGGGATGTTTTCAGCAAGCTCTAAGGATCTATCTGGCTAATAGAGCAACACATAGAACATAGATGAAAACTCTGGAACTCTTCTTGTCAGTGCATGAAAATACATTATTTCACTTGGATATAATTACTTGCCCAATTTTGAAACCTTGGCCATCTATACACAAATTTTTATTTTTTTTCCTAGGGAAATTGCCAACAAGAACAAGATGAGAATCATCTGTAATTTTTACTCTCTTGCAAATATAAGAATTGTTTGTAATTTTCATTTTCTCGAAAAGTTTTTCTCTTACCTTGTATTTGGTTCATGGATTCTATCAAAGAGAAAAAAAGAAGGAAAAAAAAATGAGGAGGAAAGAAAATGAAAGGAAAAGATAAAATCATATCAAGCTAAAATTATACCAATTCTTCTTTTTCTTCTAATTTTTCATTGCAACCAAATAAAGAAAAGTACAATTCCTTCTATTTTTTTCTTTTCCTTGATAAAATCCGCAAACCAAATAGAGCCTTACAATTCAAAAAAATGGAAAATGTAAATGAAAACAATTAAACACTAGGATTGTAAGAAATCAAATTCCACTGTAACCCTATTTTATACAGTTTGATTCTCAATAGAAATGTAGTCTTCAGAATATTAGCAAATCCTTAAAATGCTGATGCCATGATCCATTCGAGATGTACAAAATTTAGCCTTTAATGATTGAGAATGTTGAGGAGAGAGACGAGTGTTACTTGTTGATGGCGGAGGACGGCAACGGAGGAGGCGGAAGCGCGAACCCTAATCCCGGGAGAGATAGGGGGCTGATGGCGTGAATTGGTTCTTCTCTTCAAATTTTAGTAGCAGCTCTGTATTGAAGGCGCTATTAGCAAACACACTTTCCGATATGTTCTCACTTTCATAGCGCTATTATAAAAAATGCTTTCATTTGTGACAAGCGCTATTATCATATACGCTTTTGGTTGCATAAAAAGCGCTATTAGCAAACAGCACTTTTAATATAAATGAAAGTGTTTGATGATAACGCTTTTAATGCAATTTTTTGGAAAAGAAAGATCACGTTTTCTATATAATTTTTAAATATATATATATATATATATATATATATTTATACGTCTTCATCTGGAGATTCTGAACCATGAGGGTCAGTGCCTTGTGGTACCGCGCGTGTCTAGCAATGTGACTGACGCATCTAGTGCCTCTTTCGGATTAGTTTTTTAAGTTGATGGTGAAGAAGAGCTTGTTGGGTGAGCAGGAGAGTGAATGAGTTCCTCAACACAATTGTACAAATCCACAAGCCCAGCTAGACCAATCTGAATAGTCTCAGCTCCTAGAGGAACTACTGTTGAAATTGATGATGCTTTGCCAGGTTTTTGACTTGTTGAGCTCTGCTTCAATTCTAAGCTTACTGGGTACGTTGTAACCTGGAGGCCAGGGCAAGCTAATGGACCTAACAGGATGATGCACACCAGGAAATGCAGATGAGTCTACCATCATTCCTTTCTTTCTGAATATTGAAAGTCACTCAATATTCAATTGAAGCTCGAATGCTAATGATTTCGATCAATGCATATATAAGAACACAATATAGGGAATCTTGGACAATGTTCAATGTTGAAGCAGTAATGTATGTGATGCCACTGATGGGTTTCTCAACTTGTTTGATGTCTTGTAACAATTTTTGCCTACAACCTTCAATCTTTAATAATCTTATGGTCATGAGATGGGCAACATATAGCTTTGATTATTTTTCGATTATTACCCTCAAATTGGGAACAATGGGTACAGGCTGTAACATGCCCGTAAGCCTCCTTGCCTCCTCAATCATTGCCGGCCGGTACCATCCTTTCAACCATGATTGATTCGTATTCGCTGAATAGTTCGTATGTCAAAATTTTTAACAACAAAGCATGGCGACGTCTCAGAGGTTTTCGATTACTTAATTGTTTGGCAAAGTCACGACGACATGTTCTACCCCCGGTATTCAGCCATAGGCCATGAATCTAGCGTGGAGTGCTTGAGACACAAAACTTATCCTTATTCCAAATCGCTAATACTTAATCTCAAACTGGCACTGAATTTATTGAAATTATGGTGCATGGCAGTAGGAGTTCCTGGTTTTGAGAGACAAGGAGGCCACTAGGCAGTATATTTTATGTATGTCTTGGAAATTCATGTAATTGGCCTGATGGAAAACGACAATAAAGAAAATTTGCAGGAGCGGTGGCTTGTTGGCAGAGTATGAGAACAGAATTTATCCGAAGGAACACACACAATGGCATCTATCACATGCTCATTAGATAACCATAGGAAGGCCATGATCGATACTCCTTTGTCTCCTATGGTTTTCTCCATGTGGGTGGTTCATGAACAAAGCGGAACAACGTACTTGCAATGTAAATCAAAATCATATTTTCCAAGAGAAAATTAGTTCAGGCAGAAATTTTTTATATTTTCCAGCCAAATGAACAAAGGGGCCTTCCTCTTCTACTGTGCCCAAAAATGATTGTAGATACATGGATTTATCTATGTGTGTCCCTGAAAAATGATATGTACACCAATCCTACCTTAACGAGTAGCCAAAAGTCAATTGCTGACTTAGTCAACGGTCAAAGGTCGTCATTGTATCTCAGCTTGACGCATGGCCCCAATGATCGCATGCAGGGTCACGTGTAGGTTAGGCAGCAATTTTTGATATTTTCCAGCCAAACGAACAAAGGTGGCCTTCTCTTCTACTGTGCCCAAAAATGATTGTAGATACATGGATTTATCTATGTGTGTCCCTAAGAAATGTTATGTACACCAATCCTACCTTGACGAGTGGCCAAAAGTCAATTGTTGACTTAGTCTACAGGTAAGGGTCGTCACTGCATCTTAACTTGATGCGTGGCCCCAACCATCGCATGTAGGCCATGTAGGTCAAAAGCACATCGCATGGGCATATAAGTCCCACAAAATTTTATGTTTCTATCATACTCGGGGGGCATATAAGTCCAACCATCGCATGCGGGTCACTTGTAGGTCAATTGTTGATTTAATCATTTGTTTTCAAATCTATTCTTAGCTCTTGCAGCGATTAATCAAGAAGGAAAAACACCGGATTATTCCTGCTGCCACAATGGATTTGGCAACTTTGAGTATAAGACATAGATGCTTCTGCTGGGGTTCCCTACAGAACTCTGATTTTACTGTTTGCGAGGTAGAGGTTTGGGAAGCAGGGGAGGATTCGCAAAGATAAGGATCTTTATCCTGCCTGGATCTGCCCTTTCTTACTTCCTTACTAAAAATGATTAATTTTCCTAGTGATAATTCCCCTGGTTCTTTCATCTGTCCTCCGCATATTTACTGGTTCCCTCTCGCATGCTACTAGCCCCTTTGTGTATTGATTTTTAGAGCACGATTATCCTTGGTTATCTGGCTTTTTGGCCATCAGTATGGTGGTGGTAACATTCTTTGTCCATGTTTGGCTTGGCACAACATGTTCGATGAAAATATTTACAGAAGTCCGTCAATATTTTCCCATACAAAAACTGTAACCTGTGTCTCAGAGGGCCTGCTGACCCATCTAGCGCAACATGGAATGGTTTGTTATTCTACTGATGGGCATGGGCATATTCTCCTGGGAAAATAATTCTGTTGCACATCGCAGACACACTGTTTTACTTGCTTATTCATATAGAGAATAAGCATGGTGAGACAAGGAAAATCCTGGCCTCCTCATGGTTACTAATAAGCATGTGATACCCATATGGGTATTCCTTTGTATATGGCGCTTGTGTTACAGTTCTACCAACAAGCTGCTGCCCTCCTTCCCTTCAAATTATTTTCTCTATTATTATGCTTAGGCTTACATCGATTTTCAATAGATAGAAAGATAATACTCTCGATCAAAAAAAGGAAAGATATACTACTTAATGCCTTCCTGTCTGAGTTGTCTCCCAAAAATCACAAACTGTTTGCCACCTTAATATTCTAAGATATAAATTACTGTGGAATTCGGGCATTTTCAGATTTAAGTATTACGAATTTGGAATCACCTTTGGAATACAACCATTATAATTTTACCAACCCTAATTGCTCTTCATTGCAACCCTAGATTCTTGGATTTTTGGCCTATGAGGCTATGGTGATTTTTCTAATGCTACATCATGTCTCCACTTTGTCCTTTCTCCTTCTATACCTTATTTTATTTTGCACCCGACCTAGTCAACAGGCTCAATAGTAGTTCTCCATGGTTCTTTAGGCAGTGTTTTGAAGAAGGAATTTGAAAAAAAAAAAATCATGAATTCCGACTTGAACTTAAGAAATTCCAAATGTAGCTATCCAAACACAAAATTTGTTTCTTAGAAATTTGAAAAATCTCTCTTTTAAGAGCAAATTAATTCACCCTACAAATTTCTCATCCAAACACAACCTTCTTTGAAAGTAAGACGCATTCATTGTCTTTGGAAATAAAACTGTATACATTAAAACATAAACTATTTAAAAGATGCGGTTGAATTCTGGTTGAGTTGATGCTACCAGTAATGATTGGGGAGGCAAGGAGGCATACAGCTAGCTTGCATGGTCTGTACCTCCATTGCATACAACTTGAGAATCATTATCAAAAAGTAATCAAACGTATACGTTGCCCATCTCATGACCATGAGATTAGAGAAAAGAAACAGAGTTGGCCGGTTGTTGACCCAAAATGGTACAAGATCATCAAAAAAATAGTTTGACCTGCATTGTCATCACATGCATACTGCACCTTGGCATGAAGAGGCCAAGGCTCCCCTCATTGTATATAATTCCTATAAATTGAACAGAGAAATCACGACCCTTCAAGCATCACTTGTAAATTGAGTGATTTTTCAGTATTTCCAAAGGAAGAAAAAGATGGCAGGGTTATCTGCAATACGTGGTGTAAATCTTCCTGTTAGGTCCATCAGTTTGCCTTCCAGGTTACACCCTAATTCTCTTAAGATTGAAGCAGAGCTAAACAAGCTAAAAACCTGGGAATCATCATCAGCATCAACGACAGCTCCTTTAGGAGCTGAGACTATTAAAAATGGCCTGGTGCAGCTTGCAGGGTTGTACAATTGCGTAGAGGAACTCATTCACTCTCCACTCATGCAACAAGCTCTCTTGCAGCATCAACCTGGAAAAGTAATGGAAGAGGCACTAGATGAGTCAATTGGATTGCTGGATGTTTGTGGCAATGCAAGAGACTTATTCTTGATGATGAAGGAACATGTCCAAGACCTTCAGTCAGCCTTACGTCGAAAAGGTGGAGTTTCAAGCATTGAAAGTGATCTTCAGGCTTACATTTGCTTTAGAAAGAAGGTGAAGAAGGACATTGGCAAGTGCCTTAGAGCATTGAGGCGAACAGAAAACAATTTTGGGTCATTTCCTCTCTTGGATGTCAATAACTCTCTATCAATGGTGATTCGAATGCTAAGAGAAGTAAGCACCATCACCATCTCTATCTTTCGGTCCCTCCTGTTATCCCTGTCCATGCCTGTAATGAATACAAAAGCGGGTGGATGGTCATTGATACAAAAGCTCATGCCCACAGGGCTGATAGCTTCTGAGAGAAGCCAGAAGATCATCAATGAGGTGGGGAGTGTTGATTTCGCTCTTTATGCCCTCCATGGACGCATAAGGAAAAATGATACCAAGAAGATTGATGTGCAAATGGAGCAAAGGAGGTTGGAGACACTTGATGCTAGCATCAAAGGTCTTGAGGCTGGATTAGATTGCCTGTTTAGACGACTAATCCAACATAGAGTGTCCCTCCTTAACATTCTTACACATTGAAAACATTTCAAACTTCAGTACATCTGAAATTGGTGATGGCATCCGCATTTTAAAGGATGTGCCTGTGTTCCAAAACCTGGCTCTTGCATGAAAATTGTAGCTTGTGCTATTGTATAACAGTGAAATTTGAATACATAGTCTCCATTCCTTACTGTTTCCTTACAAAAGAAATTTGCCACGAGTTTAATGGTTATCATTTATCTATTTTGTTGAACCTCATCAAATTCCTCAAGAAGTTAAATATCGACTCATTTACTATTCCTGGCTTAACACACAAAATCAACGCCTCTCGCTTCCTCAATCAAAATTTAGTTACTTCCTTAAATTTGATGCATGAAGATGTTGAATGCTTGGAGCTTCTGATAAGTATATAAAAAAGGCAAAGACACAAATATGGGCATCATGAATGCCACACTTAGCATGCAAAATTAAATGCCTCACTTCCCCAATAAGATTATAGATATTTCCTAAATTGTACACAAGAATATGTCGTGGTTATTTCAGTGCTTGGCGCTGCTTGCGCTGTCACACCTTGTGATAAGCAAGTGTATCATATAAAGATTACAGCAAAGACATCACAAAGTTTTCTGTATTGCAGTTTCAAATTCACTGATGAAACAATAAATACCATATTTGTGTGGAGACTGAATGACTGATACAAAACACATAAGTCTACTTGCGTCACACCAGTGACCCAAAGGGTCAAATCAGCCTGTGGCCCTGTGCAATGGAGTTTTCAACAATTTTCAATGCTGCAGAGTTCGTTTACACGGCTCCCCTCCCTGAGGTGGCTAAATTGTGCTCCCAATTCAGATAAGCATAACCCTGCAAGGCCTTGATAGCACCAGGGAGTTTATCAAGGGTCAACTTGGAGATGGTTTGGAGTAAACTTGTTGCTTGCAGATGTTGTAACTTCTCCAGGAAGTTGTTGGGTTTGATGTTGATGATCCAAAGGTCTACCATAAAACTGGTGATTGAACACACATGCAATTTCATCGTTTGGCCAAGGGAAGCTTGCTGACAATATTCCACCAACCAACAGAGCCTACAACAGGTGCAGGACCTTGCAGTAAGAAAACCATGTCAAGATTTATTTGAAGAAATGGAACAAAAGCCCCACTTAACATGACTAGCCTTCATGCCATAGCCAATGCAAGAAGCTCAAATACCACAAAAAATGGGCCATTATCATTGTTAGGCATAAATATGATTTATAAAATCGAATAGAGCTGAGCATCCAGCTCCATAATGTGAGATCTAGTAATATTTCTACCTAGGTGAGTTTGTATTCTGACAAAGTTTTTTCTCTTATTATTTCTTCCCTACGTCTTTGTATTTTCAGCAACCAAACGAAGCATAATTGAACTACAGCACTAAGTCCTAAATAAACATTATGAAAACTATCAAGCCTGAAGCAGGGGCAACACAATGGGAGCTGTGCTTGAACCCATTATGAGCAATTATTAAGCAATAATAATGAGAAAGTCGATACAGAAATAAGATGTATACCAGTTAAATAGTACGTCCTTTTTCCTTAGCTTTCTTTAGCGACGTAAGTGTACTCTCCAAAATTGCATAAGCAGCAAAATCTTTAAGACTCTTACTCTCCACAGCATAATCAAACACTTCGTAGGCCTCTGCAATCCTACCATCCCTGCAAAGTGCCCTCACAAATGTAGCATAGGAACCCGAATCAAGCTGCATACCGCCTGCTTTCATCACCCCGTACAACTCAATCCCTCGCTCAAACAGTTTCAACTTGCACAGCCCTTGAAGCAATGTATTATAAGTGCACGAATTGGGGCTGCACCCCTTAGCTTCCATCTCCCCCAATAAAGCCAAAGCTCCCAATGCATTCCCCTCCCTACACATCCCATTCATCAGTGACGTGTACGTAATAGCATCTGGAAAATGACCCATTTCTGCCATAACATTCAAGAACTTCCTCGCTTCTTTCACCCTGCCCAATTTCGACAAGCCAAAAATCAAAGTATTATATGTAACAAGATCTGGCTCCACTCCTTCCTCCAACATTTTCTTATAAATGCCAATTGCAGTCGATTCCCCTATTCAATAAAAAATACCCCCTCATGATTGTATTGTAAACAAAGCAATCTGGCTTAAACCCGGCCTTGGCCAATACACCTAACAACTTACTTGCCTCGCGAAGGTTCTTACTATTACAAACATTATCAATCAAAATTGTGTAAGTGACAAGATCAGGTTTCAAATCAAATGAATTCTGCATCTCATTCATGAAATTGTAAACAGTACTCAAAGCTCTGGTTTTGCACAAATGCCTAATGATAAAATTATATGTGAATATATCAGGCGGAGAGTGTTTGCGAGATAACTCTTTTACCAATTCAACGGCGTGATCTTCTCGACCCGCTGAACAGAGCGAACGGATGGCGATATCGGTGGTGACACGGTCGGGAGGGCAGCCGTCGGTGACCATTAGATTAAGGGTTTGATGAACGCCGGAGAGGGTAGAATCCGGTGATTTGCAGGACTCGGTGAGCAAGATGTGGTAGGTGGATCGATCAGGGGTGAAGGAAGGGTGGGTCTTGGTCATGTGGCGGAGGAGAGATATGGAGTCGTGGACGGTGGAGATTGAAGAGAAGGATTGGAGGAGAGAGTTGTGGAAACGAAGGTCGAGTGGGGCTTTGGGGGTGGTGATGAGGGAGGTGAAGAATTTCTTGGCGTCGGACAGGTTTGGGGAATTGAAAGTGATTTCGCTTTTCTCGGGTTGGACTTTCCCGGAAAGTTGGGGTTTTCTCTTGGTGGGATTTTTCTTGGGAAAATGATGGGGTTTTTGAGAGGGAGTTGGAGATGGGGACTGGCTGGGAGAGAGGGAAGATGGTTTTTTTAGAATAGTAGTTACTGGGAGTGTTGTTGCACGGAATGATTGAGGGATCTTCCCCATCTTCTTCTTCTTCTTCTTTCTTCTTCGGTTCTTTGCTCGCGGGTTTAGGGTTTTGCAGGGTTTTTGAGGTTTACTGCACAAAAAAAACATAATGGAAATTTGCAATAAACATTTAGTGAAACGACACCCTGTTGGGGTTAAGGCCCAAGGCCCATCCGAAAAGAAAGCCCTAACTCAGGACAAGGATTGCTAATCTTGCGGGCCTCGAGACTCGAGAGTTATAGCCGAAGGAAACTAAAATGGAAACGGCTATTGCAACCCCCTATTCCTATAAGCCCACCCCCCATCTTTTAGGTTTTTAAGGTTTTATGCAAAATATAAAAAGTTTTTATGAAAACCGGCCGTGATGTTTACTAGAAAACATCATTTTGAACAACTTTGCAGAAGAAAGTTTTTCCAAAATTTATCGTTTAGGTAGACTTTTTGACAAAAAATGAAATAAAGGTTATAAATGGTTAAAAAGTATATTTAAACGATAGATTTTGGAAAAACTTTCTTCTGCAAAGTTATTCAAAATGATGTTTTCTAATGGACATCATGGCCGGTTTTCATAAAAACTTTTTATATTTTGCATAAAACCTTAAAAACCTAAAGGACGGGGGGTGGGCTTATAGGAATGGGGGGTTGCAATAGCCATTCCCAACTAAAATTATTAGTAGAGGAATGCCTGATATATTTGGATAGAGCCGCACTGCTAAGTCAACCCCAAAAGGTTTCTAAAACTTCTGTTTCAAAAAGTGTAAGATGTTGAGTTCGACTTCTCTCATGGGGTGATCTACTAGACGTATCTAAATGTAATGACATTGCTAAGTGTGTTTTCTTAGATTTATGCATCAAGAAGTGATATGTCTTGAGTTCGATTTTTCAATCCCTCAGGGGCCGACCCCCAAGATGTCATATTTATGATATTTTTAGATGCTGTTTTAGCACAAAGCAAGGAAAAAAAAAAATAGTGATATTGTTAAGCTGAGTTATTTAGCCATCTTTCTGCCAACTCTTTGAGATTTCATCGAGACCTCGCCAGTGATTATTAAGCCAGATTAGTTATAGTTTTACGGTCACTCTTGCAAGAATTAAGGACGACATCACTTCCGGTAGAACTTCAAATTGGACTAGGCCCATCCGAAATGACAAATCCATTCACAGGGCGTAACAATAGAACTTCAAGATGGACTAGGCCCAGCCGGCTACTGGAGTATCCCGACTCCGTACAGTGGGCCTCCTTTGGTAAGTGTCAGCATCAACCTCAAGACAAAATACTTATCATATTTTCTTTAAGCTCCATTCAAGAAATAGTTTCTACGGAGTACAACAATACTTTAAGAAATTGCTTTTCATTTTTGTATTTGTCTGGCATACGGGTTGCCTAGCATGGGTATCCCATGCTTACTCTTGCTTATTATCATCCTTGTTTGTGCCTAAATTTATCCCCCACAATGTATAATCCACACCAACAAGCCCATTTATCGAGTAAGGACAGGACAAAGTTTCAAAAAGAGGTAATGCTACTTTGTTCCACACTTTATTCTACACTTTACCCTTACTATATTCATTTGGAAGGATGAAGTTATGAGAGCTACTGATATGATTAAATCCTTAAAAATTGAAATCCTCTTAAATGTACATAATAAGGCAAAATATAAGCCAAAGTATGGGATAAGGTATAGGGATGGCAATGGGTCACCTAAATCGAATATCCTCACCCGGCTCGCTCCTATTGTGATAGGGGTTGGGATTGTTTAAAAAAAAATATGGGTGGGATTGGTATTTTATAAAAAATCCCAACTCGAGTTACAGGCCGGTTTGGGTTCCCGCCTTCCACCCCATCCTGCATAATTACATATACATACATACATACATACAAATATATATATACATACATACAAATAGATACATACATACATACATACATATATATATATATATATATATATATATATATATATATATATATGTTGTGTTTACCTAACTAGTCTTCCATCATTTCATATAAGTGGTTTTTTTTTTTTACTCATTAGGTTCTTGTGCTAGTAGTTCCCTTATCTCAGTTTTTTTTTTTTTTTTTTTTATAATTTTGATTGAGGTCAAAAGATGTTGGTCTCTGTAAGAGGATGGAAACCTCTCAAGTATTCGTTGTTTAAGCATATTTAAATGAGTGCATTTATTAAATTGTCATAGGTTGGTAGTTAAATGGGAAATTAATGTCGTACTCATGTAGGGTTTGGGTGAGGAATGGGTTTAAGGATTTTTTATATGGTCGGGGTTGAGATAGGGGGTCCCATCCTATGTAGGGTTTGGGTGAGAAATAGGTTTAAGGATTTTTTATAGGATTGGGGCTAGGATAGGGGGTCCTGTCCCAAACCCGGCCTGTTGTCATCCCTAACGTAGCATTACCCTTCAAAAAAAGCATGACCTCCAATTCTAAAACTATGGACTTTAATTTACAAAACCAAGCTCATTGATAACCCACATTACGCGTCAACTTCACGGAATGAAGTGCGATGCTAAGACGGAAATTCAACATAAGCCACTTTCATAAAAGTTATGCTACATGGTCTAACTCCTTCACCCATATTTCTTTAACCAATCCATTAGTCAGTCCAGTTGATTTGGCACGATACTCTAAAACGAACTGTTTTGAGAAATTAGCTTTTTATTAATTGTCGGCTCAGGCTACACACAGTCACATAATCTGGTAGCAGCTTATTCCAGAAGGAAAAAAAAAAAAAAAAAGTGTGTTTGGGGGGGGGGGGGGGGGGGGGGGTTGTGGTGTGTGAAGGGGCCTAGGCAAAAGGCCTTTGGTTATAGCAGTCGAGGTTGTTGCCATAGCTGACACCCAAAATGTCACAGTATCTCTTATAAAACCCGATCCGATCCTCCACCTTCGGGTTGGAACCTTTACCGCATTCGATTCCACCGTTGATGATGTTGGTGATGACCCCATAGCCTGGGACCCGACCTGCTGCGGTGTCAGCGCTGGATGGCGTCCATCCTCCGGTGATGACAGCGTGGCATGAAGGTTTTGGTGATTGTGGTGTCATCCAGAACCAGAAAGCAGTCTTGAAAGAGATGGTGGGGTCAGTTGCGACTGCGTCTGGGTTGTTTAGAAGATCAGCCTGTATGGCTTTTCCTGCTTGACCGTAGTTGTAGTTGCTGGCAAGTCATGGACAAAGTCAATATCTTGGTCAAGATCAAACCATACAGGCCAGCATACACCCCAAACATGTGAACATTTTTAGGGAGGGAAAATGCTCAAATTAAAGTGGATCCTCAGATGTTAAATGCTTACATGACAATCAATAATGGACAAAAGGTAAATTTAGATCCAAAACTACTAAATGCAATGGTTAATTCATCCACAAGGAAAGGGATTTTAATACTACTTACTATGATATTTGGATGGGACCCCGGCCGTAATATTTTTTACCAGCTGCGCATGGCCATTGCTGACTCGAAACGCAATAATCCCCAGGGTTGCCTTGCTCCCGAACAAAGCAATATCCCCAAGCATATGGACCATCTGGTGCACTTGGCCACCCACCTATGCACATAGATAGAACCCACTTAATGATCCATTAATTAAATCAATTAACCATCTAAATTCCACGTATGTCCGCATGTCTTGTGTTCATCATTGTAATGACATTTCTACATTTTTTCAAAAAAATTTTAAAAAAGGGACAAATTAAATATATATTTTATTTAGCAAACCTGTAGTTTCATGTGAAGTTTGAGCCAAAAAGGCCGCAATTTCTCTTTTACGAGTGGCGGTATCACCAGTTGTTCCAAAAGCTCCAAAGGACTTGGCAGCGGCAATGAAAGCATCATAAGTGTAAAATCCCTTACCAGGGCAAGCAGCATCGTTACGATGCTTCAACATTTGATTAAACAAAGCTTGGCTAATGAGAGAAGTAATATCTCCACCGCCTCCGCTGGGGGTTGGAGTCGGGGTGGACGGAGTAGAAGGGGAACCACCAGAAGTACATTGGCTCTGACAGCCATCAGAGCAGTAAGCAGGAGTACTGCCACAGTAACCAAATTTACTACAGCACAGCCCTCCTTTGCATAAAGCTCCTCCAGCTTGGCTTCCACATTGCTCTTGTGCCAAGGTTCCTAATGTGGAGAACCAAGAGAAGAAAAGTAGTGCTAAAAGCCTCATTTTTTTTTAAATTTAATTGTTTGCGCTTATGGGGTTTGTATATTGAGGGGTTTGAGATATGAGAGGGGTTATAAATAGAGTGATAGGGGGGATGGGGGTAATATGCATTCAGATAATTCTTTGACGGTTTTTTTTTCTTTTTTTTTGGCTAGGCCAATTCTCTGACTATTCAACTACGGGGTGGCGGCTTTTTTCAGAGTTTTGCTATTACCACACTTTACCCATCTAGATATATGAGCTAGGTGGACCCCACTAAAGGGCTAAGTAAGTAAGTAGACATCTAGTTTTTTTCGAAGGAAAATCCTATGATACCCATTAAAAAAAAAAATTAGGATATCATACCTTAATTAATAATTAATCACATTTTCTAATAATTTGGTCACATTTATGGTAATTAGTACACATTTTTATAATTTATAATAATTTTTACATTTGTGAGGATTATTACAAAAATGTGATCAAATTACCAAAAATATGATCAATTACTCCATTCGTTCCTAAATAAGCGACCTACCTTTTTTTTTGGGGATGTTTTAAAATTATTGTCACATTTCAAAAGTCATTGATTCTTTTTTATTCATTTCATAAAATCTGCACTACCTATAAAAAGATGAATGCAAGAAAAACTTTTGATTGACTAATATACCCTTATTTTAATTTTTAAATACACAACTACCCACCCTTCGCATATATAGGAAATATAGCAATATGAAAACTATAATTGTAAAACATATACCTTAATGTATTCTAAAATACATACCTTAATATATAAAACACAAATAGGAATTTAAAGGAAATGGAAATTATAATTCTTATATAATAAATAGAAATATATAGGAATATGGAAACTATAATTCTAAAATAACAACCGGAACACATAACTTAATATATTCTAAAACACATACCTTAATATATAAAATACAAATAGGAATTCAAAGGAAATGGAAATTATAATTCCTATATAATAAATAAACAGCCGGATTGTAAATTCCACTTTCTCCATCAAGAGTAATTTCAACCTTCTCTTCACCTTTTCCATTAACGGCGACTTCTCCCTTCTCTGGTAAGTTTTGATCTACAAATCTATACTACATATAAAAGGTTGAATCTCAAAAAAACTTTTGAACGACCAATATACCCTTATTTAAAAAAAAAAAAAAATACATATCTACCATTTCTTTAATTGAAACACATAATAAATATTTTTATCATTTGGTAACAAATGAAAGTTAGATTTTAATTCAAACTCTTAACAAATTAAAGTTAGATTTGTACACAAATTCTTTTTTTAGAGCAACTATCAAGTTGCATAATAATATATACGAATATAAACTCTTTAAATATTTTGTTTTATGAAGAAAAAAAATTCTGAAGATATATCTAAGGAGCTTTTAATCTTTCGTTGTACTTTCGAATTATAAACTTTATCTTTTATGAAAAATATAAAATTTTTATGTATTTATTATTTTGTATAACTAATATTATTTAAAAATATTTACGTGCAACGCACGTGTGTTAGATTATCTCTTTTTCTAATGTTTTGCACACTTGAAAGAAAAATTGGAATCTCAAAACATATGCATTGATGTGAAGACATTTAATATAATTTCCTTTAAAAACGTATTTTTTCAATAAGAACGATCAGTTTAAAACGGATGGAGTATCATTTTTGGATTCAGTATTCCATTTTATTTTTTTAAAAATTTTTTGTGAGTACCATAGGACCACCCGTATATGGAATCATTAAGGTGAATTCGTTGAATCAGGAAGTTAGCCCCCGAGAGTCATGCCCCACCTATGTGTCTAGGTGGGCACCGTTGGGCTATGTACTTATGTGGACTTTTGTTTTCACTGTACCCACGGATTCAACAATTTGGATTGGTTCAATCAAGAAGTCTAGTTAGCTGATCATCGGTGGGCATGTCCACACCTCATGTGTCTAGGTGGGCATCCCCATGGGCGGCCTAATTAACAAGCTATTGATAAATTCATTTGAAGTTTGGAGGGGGACTTATCCAAGAAACGCAAACAAAAAAAAAAATGTTTGGAGGGGGAAAAGACTTCTGATCTTTGACCCACCATGCATGTCTGTGAATATGACATAGGCAAATTCATCGATCTGATCATGATCATGACTTTCCATTGCATCGATATTGGTCGAGCTAGGTAATTGCAGAGTGATATTCGATCAAGGCCGGCAAGAAGAAAATGGTTCTCTTTCTATGAGAAGTGGACAAGGGGTAGAACGTACTCCATCTGGTCAATTGTTACGCGTGTTTGACCAGAAATCACTTCTAAATAAGAATACGTGTGTGTATATATATATATATATATATATATATATATATATATATATATATATATATATATATATATATATTATAGGGTATGGTTCTGGATTTTCTTGACCATTCAATTCAAGATCGAATTCCTGGTATTATTGGAGTACATATGACTTTAGGTCCGTTTGTTGTGGAAGATGACAGAAGCATGAAAAAACCACTTCTTATTTCCTTGACATGATTTCGCTAAAATGGACGTACATGACCGACCTTGAAAAGTCTATATTATATTGTGTTTGATCTGTTTTTTTTTTTAATGTGCGCAACTTAAATTCAAACCTCCTATTAATTTCGATTTAATATTACATTATTTTCAATTTTATTTATATACTTTAAATATTTAATATCATTTTAAAAAAAAGAAAAAGGTTTTGGACATTCTACGTATTTCTAAATGAAAGTTAGATAGCTAGTTTAAGGGACGGTAAAAATAAAAATCTTAAGAGGAGGTGGAAAACGTTTACAATTGAATTTAAGCCTAGATAGTTTTAAAGGTTAAATTGTTTCCATGTGCCATTCTCATAGTCATCCTTGTATTAGGTGAGGATAATAAAGGGAATAAGTAAATTCAAGAGTGGAGTATCTTGGACGATAGGATAATACCCAACTCCTCACAGTGAAAGAGTAATTCCTCCTCTTTCCCACTTTTATTATACCACTTGTCTAATAAAACAAATGAAAATTGATTATGTACATGTATCCCTATATTATGTTATTATAGACATGCGTTTATGTGTCTATATATATGTGTGTGTGTGTGTGTGTTCAAATGAATATGAATATGTGTTCATATATTTATATTCATGTGTCCACGTAAACGTATCCACATATCCATATTTTTTAAAATTAATTATTAACATGTGGCATAATATAAGTGGGAAAGAAGAGGAGTTGCTCCTCCACTTTGAGGAGTTAGGTATTATCTGAGTATCTTTCTCTGAAAAATGATTTATGCCTTTCAAAATTATGAGTAGTTTTGCCAATTTGCAAACAGAAAATTTATTTTCAATTTTCATACTTTACTAAATACATGAAGACTTCGCCTAGCATGATAGTTGTAATTATTAGGGGTGCAAGTTAGTACGTTATATGTCCCAAATTGGAACCGAATTGAAATGGAAAAGACCATTTTGATCTTTTTTAAATAGTTAATATCAAACCGGTTGATTCTTTTTATAACTTTTATAATATTAAGTTATTAAAGATAAGATAGTATGTTTCATGTTTTTACTATGCTTTAGTAATTATTACATCTATCTACTAGGTTAGTTGTTGTTCTTGCTATTCTCCCATTATAGTCAAGAGCATGTGTTTCTTATTTAGATTAAAAAAAAAAATGATGAAATTCCTATTTCGTATGTGTGTTGTTTGTTAATGGTATCAGAGCTTTAGGAATTAATAGTTTTTAATAGTTTGCTTGAGCCGGTTTTATAACTGATATATCTTGTTTATTTGATAAATGTTTTAATTGTTAGTTAAATTATTTTAATTTATCTGTAAACCTTAAAACAACCTTGAATAGGGAGTACCGAGGTCTTGACTTTGTTGAAAGGTAGCCAATAGACCGTTAATCCTTTCGTTTGAGTCGGCAACATTGTAGGGAAACTTAGACATGGAAAAATTAAGGTGTATAGGTAAATTGAATAACCAACCTAATGATTATAAACATTTAGTATATGTACAAGATAAAGATGCTAATATAGGCAATATTAGCAGGACTTTAAATTATGTTGTTGATAATTTATCAGGTTTGTTTGGTAAATTAGTAAATATAGAAAAAAAAATAAAAAAAAAATATATGATAAAGTTAATATGTTAAGTGAAATACAAAATATAGATTTAAAGGATGAAACAAAAAGTTTAATCCAAAATTTAGAAAATAGTTTAAAAAATAATTTAAATAATACACTTGTACTAAAAGAAAGTTTTTGTGGAGAAATTCCAAAATTATATTTTGGAACTAAGATAGTGATGTTTAAAACAGATAAACATCGAAAAGATTTCGAAACAATAAAAAAAAATTTAGAATTTTGGAAAACCCGATAAACATCGAAAGTTCTTCTTCTTCTTCTTTCTTCTTCGGTTCTTTGCTCGCGGGGTTAGGGTTTGAAGGGTTTTTGAGGTTTACTGTACAAAAAATGATCATGGAAATTTGCAAGAAACATTTAGTGAAACGACACCCTGTTGGGGTTAAGGTCCAAAGCCCATCCGAAAAGAAAGCCCTAATTCAGGACAAGGATTGCTAATCTTACGGGCCTCGAGACTCGAGAGTGATAGCTGAAGGAAACTCAAATTATCAGTAGAGGAATGCCTGATATATTTGGATATAGCTACACTGCAAAGTCAACCCCAAAAGGTTTCTAAAACTTCGGTCTCAAAAAGTGTAAGATCTTGAATTCGGTGACCCACCAGAGTACCACGTATCCAGATGTAATGACATTGCTAAGTGAACCCCAAAAGCTTTCTTAGACTTATGCATCAAAAAGTAAAAGGTTTAGAATTCAACTTTTCAGTTCCTTAAGGGTTGATCACTAAGATATATGTCATATTTAGGATATTAGTTAAGCAAAGGTTTAGATACTGCTTTAGCACAAAGAAAGGAAAAAAATATAGTGATATTGTTAAGCTGAGTTATTTAGCCATGCTTCTGTCAACTCGTTGAGGTTTCATCGAGACCTTGCCAGTGATTATTAAGCCAGCTTAGTTCTAGTTTTACGATCACTCTTGCAAGAATTAAGGACGACATCACTGCGGGTAGAACTTCAAATTGGACTAGGTCCATCCGAAAAGACAAATCCATTCACAGGGCGTAACAATGGGAATGGCTAATGCAACCCCCCTAAAGGTTAAGTTGCCCCTGCCTGCTATCCCTACCCCCCAAAAATATGTACCCACTCCTCTCAAAGACCTCACTACCCCTCATTCTCACCCACCCCTCTCACTCACCCCACACCCCATGGCAGTAACGACCGATGAGAAGAAGAAGAAGAAGAGATGGCGACGACGACCGGCGAGGAAGGGCGACGGTGACGGCGCCCCCTCCATTTTTTTCAGCGACTCTTCTCCTGTTCTTTTTTTTTTTTTTTTTTTTCCTTCTCCTCTGCTGGTCAGATCTATCAGATCTGTGTTCCTCCATTTTTTCCGGTGACCTTCTCTCTTCTTTCTTTCTTTGTTTTTTTTCCTCTGTGGTCAGATCTGTGTATTCCTCCATTTTTTCCGGCGACGGGGAGGGAGGGCTGCCGATGAGAAGGGGGTGCAGGAGAGGGGTTTTGAGAAGGAAAGAAAAAAAGAAAAAGCAGAGAAGAAGAGGGAAGAGGAGGAAGGAAGAAGAGGGGTGTGGGGTTCCAGCGAAGGGCGTGGGAGAGGGGTTCTGGGAAGGAAAGAAAAAAAAAAAGCAGAGAAGAAGAGGGAAGAGGAAGAAGGAAGAAGGGTGCGGGGTTCCGGTGAGGGAGGTTTTGTTTTCAAAACCTCCATTTTTTCCGCCGAGGGGTGCGGGACGGTGAGGAGGGGTGCGGGAGAGGGGATGGGTGAGGGTTAAGCCTTTTTTGGTAATTTTATATAATAATTTTTTTAATTAAAAAAAATAAGGGGGCAACTTAACCCTTTGGGGGGTTGCAATAGCCGTTGCCCGTAACAATAGAACTTCAAGATGGAGTAGGCCCAGCCGACTACTGGAGTATCCCCGACTCTATAAAGTGGGCCTCCTTTGGTAGGTGTCAGCATCACCCTCAAGACAAAATACTTCTCATATTTTCTTTAAGCTCCATTCAAGAAATAGTTTCTACAACAATATTTTAAGAAATTTCTTTTCATTTTTGTATTTGTCTGTCATACGGGTTGCCTAGCATGGGTATCCTATGCTTACTCTTGCTTATTATCATCCCTGTTTGTGCTTAAATTTATCCCCCACGATGTATAATCCACACCAACAAGCCCATTTATCGAGCAAGGATAGGATAAAGATTCAAAAAAGGGTAATGCTATTTTGCCTCACAATTTATTCTACATTTTGTCTTATTATGTTCATTTGGGGGGGTAAAGTTGTGAAACCCACTGTGAACCCCGGAAATTGGGCCCACGAGGGATTGAAAAGAAAGTGGGTTTGAAAAAGAAAAAGGAAAGGAGTCGCCACCTTATTTTTTAAAGGAAACAAGGAAAACCCTAAAAATCAGGTTGTTTTAGGAAAACAATTTGAATGACTCCATAAAAAAAGGAAAGGCAAAAACCAATCTTTTGAAAACCAAAGAAATCGGGGATTCGGAGGCTAAGTTATGACATGGGAAGGTTCTAGGCAAAGCCTATAGGCACCCATGTCACCCTTTCGGTCTCTCAGTTCATTTGGGCTAAATTAAAGTCTTTCCATACAAAAATCAGCAAGTATATCATCACAAGAATTGCATGCATATCATATATTTCATTCATCCATCCATGCATAATAAGCAAATAAAAACAGAAAATAAAAAGAAGAAAAGAAAACATAAATAAACCTAGGATGCTTGGATCTTAGAACGGACTTGAGCCTCACGAAGAGCGCCTACGTACCATGCAACGAAATACATGGATCAAAGTCCACGTAGTTCGATTAGAATTAGGGTTAAGACCTAATACAAACCTATGGTAAAAACCCTAGGTTTCCTTATTTGATCAAAAGAGTTGAATTTGATAGAAAGTTTGATTTTAGGAAAGAAATCCACAAAATGGAAACTTTAATAAAAACCAGAATTTTGTTGGTTAAGGAAACTTCTAATTAAACCATAGGACTTGTATTAAAAATTAACCCTAGATAGGGAGAAGAGAATGAGTTAAGAAGAAAGGTGAATTGGGGCACCTTCACACCCACTTACCTGAGCGCAATTAGCTCCAAGCATTTAGCCATTTCAGACATAAGCAGCCCTATTTGCCATAAGACAAATACCACACCTATTTGCACCCTTACAAGTGCTCAAAACCATACAAAAACACTAACATGCAAATCTGGACAGAATAGTATTATGACCTAAAAATCATCCACTAAGCATGCTAACAGCAACACAGCGAACAATAATAAGTCCTAACATATTCCTAGAACCATATCATGCATAAAAACCCTAAAACATACTAACATGCATGCAAAACTATCATGTTTACTCCATATGAAAAACATATACAGCAAACACGAAGAAAAACCAAATAAAAAAGTCTACTTTATCATGTTATATGAAAACAAACACGAAACAATGACTCTAAAACGCTAAACTCACAAATATGCTTAAAAACATACAAAACATACTTTAATCATGCTAAAACCAAACTAAACAAAAATTAAATCATGCATATTAACTAACTAAAGCAATATAACATGATGAAAATCCTAACTCTAACATGCAATGACACTAATCCTAGCACAAGGACAAACAGGAGCACAAGAATCATAACTATGCATTAAAAACCTAAAGGACAGCCCTAAAGCATGCTAAACAGTAGATAAAAAATAGATATTCCATGTATATTAACTAGCTAGAGTGTTAATACATGATAAAAAAGTCACCTTTAACATGCAATAAGCCTAACCCATATGAGAACCTAGTTTAAGCTTGAATAGAGAAGGAGAATACCTTAGGAAGTGGCTCCCCTTGTGTTTGTAATTGTTCGTGGCTCCTCAGGTCTTTAGAGTGAATCAAACCAACACGAATCCTCCTCTTTGTCAAAGTGGTATCACAGCAAAGAGATCAAAACTCACTCAACTTTGAAAAGAAATAGAAAACAAAAAGAGAACAAGAGAAAAGAAAAAGTGATTCTCGTCACTTTGCAGCAGCAGCAACTTCAATCGCGTTTTTGGGTATGAAAACGTTGGATTTGGACAAAGCTTGTGAAATACACAGTTGTAGAGAATTGAATTATCTTTCTAACAAGACCAATTTCATCAAATTCTGACTTCGGATGAAAAAGTTATGATTAAAATACGACTGCTGGTTTTCAGAAAATCTGCTGCTGAATTATGACGAATTTCACTCCCTCCAAACCCTCTTCTCCTCTCCCTTGTTTAAAGACATTAAGAGAGTATTTATAGCTGAAATCTGGAGTTTCCCTTTCCTTTCTGGACTAGGTTTCTTTGGAGAATAATCAAAAGGTATTTTATAATGATAAAAGACTTCTAATCTGAATAGGAAAAGGAAATTGTCTTTTATAAAAATTGGGAGACTGACCGCTAACACGCATGCACATGTATCGTATGTGCGTACACACACTCATCACATACGTACACGTGTTAGTGTCATGATAAAAATGGCTAATTTAATAAAATAATTTTCTTTTCATTTTAACCAAAAATCTCATGCTGTGATTCGCACTAATTCTTCAAGGATAATCCGTAAATAACCACACTAAACTCATCATCAGGCCATATCAAAATTGAACTTCATGAAACACTTTTGAGGGTAAAATGATGACTAATGAAAGTCAATTTGAAAAGATTTGGTTGGTAATTGTGAGTCAATTAGAGCTAACCCAAGGAAGGGTCAATTAACCAACTTGAACTACATCGAGCCATTTTAATCCCGAGCCATTGACTTACCAAATTGACACTAAAAATACCTCTTATGCATCCATATGAACTCCAATTGACAATTTGGAGATCATTCCAAGGTCAAATGAAAAGTTTGGGACTTAAAAGACGATTATGCCCCTCAAGTCACAAAAGCTCTTATTATCCCTCAAGATCAACTCCAATTTGAACCAAAATTCATATCCATTGTCCTTGTGACTCTAGAAAACTAATGCAAGTGACTAGACTCAAAAACAAAACAAAAACATGCATGAAATGATGAGCTCTAGTAAGGTGGTGCAAAAATGGGGTGTGACACCCACTTATATGATTAAATATTAAAAATTGAAACCCTCCTAAATGCACATATAAAGCAAAATATAAGGTAAAATGTGAGGCAAGATAGCATTACCTTTCAAAAAAAGCATGACCTCCAATTCTAAAACTATGGACTTTAATTTACAAAACCAAGCTCATTGATAACCCACATTACGTGTAAACTTCAGTGAATGAAGTGCGATGCTAAGACGGAAATTCAACATAAGCCACTTTCATAAAAGCTATGTTATATGGTCTAACTCCTTCACCCAAATTTCTTTCCCAATCCATTAGGCAGTCCATTTGATTTGGTACGATACTCTAAAACGAACCGTTTTTGAGAAATTAGCTTTTTATTAATTATTGGCTCAGGCTACACACAGTCACATAATCTGGTAGCAGCTTATTCCAGTAGGGAAAAAAAAAAAAAAACAAAGGAGTAGAACAATTTAAAGGGGGCCTAGGCAAAAGGCCTTTGGTTATAGCAGTCGAGGTTGTCGCCATAGCTGACACCCAAAATGTCACAGTATCTCTTATAAAACCCGATCCGGTCCTCCACCTGCGGGTTGGAACCTTTACCGCATTCGATTCCACCGTTGATGATGTTGGTGATGACCCCATAGCCTGGGACCCGACCTGCTGCGGTGTCAGCGCTGGATGGCGTCCATCCTCCGGTGATGACAGCGTGGCATGAAGGTTTTGGTGATTGTGGTGTCATCCAGAACCAGAAAGCAGTCTTGAAAGAGATGGTGGGGTCAGTTGCGACTGCGTCTGGGTTGTTTAGAAGATCAGCCTGTATGGCTTTTCCTGCTTGACCGTAGTTGTAGTTGCTGGCAAGTCATGGACAAAGTCAATATCTTGGTCAAGATCAAACCATACAGGCCAGCATACACCCCAAACATGTGAACATTTATAGGGAGGGAAAATGCTCAAATTAAAGTGGATCCTCAGATGTTAAATGCTTACATGACAATCAATAATGGACCAAAGGTAAATTTAGATCCAAAACTATTACGGAGTAAATGCAATGGTTAATTCATCCAGAAGGAAAGTGAATTTAATACCACTTACTATGATATTTGGATGGGACCCCGTCCGTAATATTTTTTACCAGCTGCGCATGGCCATTCCTGACTCGCAACGCAATAATCCCCAGGGTTGCCTTGCTCCTGAACATAGCAATAGCCCCAAGCATATGGACCATCTGGTGCACTTGGCCACCCACCTATGCACATAGATAGAACCCACTTAATAATCCATTAATTAAATCAATTAACCATCTAAATTCCACGTATGTCCGCATGTCTTGTGTTCATCATTCGTAATGACATTTCTACGTTTTTTTAAAAAAAAAACGGACAAATTAAATATATATTTTATTTAGCAAACCTGTAGTTTCATGTGAAGTTTGAGCCAAAAAGGCCGCAATTTCTCTTTTACGAGTGGCGGTATCACCAGTTGTTCCAAAAGCTCCAAAGGACTTGGCAGCGGCAATGAAAGCATCATAAGTGTAAAAGCCCTTACCAGGGCAAGCAGCATCGTTACGATGCTTCAACATTTGATCAAACAAAGCTTGGCTAATGAGAGAAGTAATATCTCCACCGCCTCCGCTGGGGGTTGGAGTCGGGGTGGACGGAGTAGACGGGGAACCACTGGAAGTACATTGGCTCTGACAGCCATCAGAGCAATAAGCAGGAGTACTGCCACAGTAACCAAATTTACTACAACACAGCCCTCCTTTGCATAAAGCTCCTCCAGCTTGGCTTCCACACTGCTCTTGTGCCAAGGTTCCTAATGTGGAGAACCAAGAGAAGAAAAGTAGTGCCAAAAGCATCATTTTTTTATTTTTTGTTTTTGTTTGCGCTTATGGGGTTTGTATGTTGTGGGGTTTGAGATAGGAGAGGGGTTATAAATAGAGTACGTGATTGGGGGGATGGGGGGAATATGCATTCAGACAATTCTTTGACGGTTTTTTGTTTTTTTTTTCTTGGCTAGGCCAATTCTCTGACTATTCAACTACGGGGTGGCGGCTTTTTTCAGAGTTTTGCTATTACCTAACTTTACCCATCTAGATACATGAGCTAGGTGGACCCCACTAAAGGGGTAAGTAAGTAAGTAGACGTCTAGGTTTTTTGGAAGGAAAATTCTATGATACCCATTAAAAAAAAAATAGGATATCATACCTTAATTAATAATTAATTACATTTTCTAATAATTTGGTCACATTTATGGTAATTAGTACACATTTTAATAATTTATAATAATTTTTACATTTGTTAGGGTTATTACAAAAATGTGATCAAATTACCAAAAATATAATCAATTACTCCCTTCGTTCCTAAATAAGTGACCTATTTTCTTTTTTTGTATGTTTCAAAATTATTGTCACATTTCAAAAGTCATTGATTTTTTTTTTATTTCTTTCCTAAAATACCCTTAAAAATGTATTTTCTCTTTTTCTAATGTTTTGCACACTTGAAAGAAAAAATGGAATCTCAAAACATATATATTGATATGAAAGTATTTAATATGATTTTCTTAAAAGACGTGTTTTTTCAATAGGGACGATCAATTTGAAATGGAGGGAGTACCATTTTTGGATACAGTAGTCCAATATATATATATATATATATATATACTAGTTATTGCACACGTGCGTTGCACGTGGATTTTTTGTCAACAATAAAATGATTTAAAGATCATCAATTATTTTTCCTACATAAACATATAAAAGATCGATGTTTCCCAAGATCTTTTTAGCTTGAATAGGGATTGACGCTTTTCATGTAGCATAACCCTTCATCTAGTGGTAATTATCTTTTTAATATTGTCCATATCAATTAAATATAAACTTTATTTACTTAAGGAAGGTTATGCGGCCATTTATTCTTTAAGATTTAATCCATATCAAATGTGAAGATTTGAGATGTTAATAAATTATTTATTACTCCGTAGAAAGTTTTAGTCCATGTACATCAAATGATCTGGAAAGCAATGCTAATACATAATAACACGTAACTATCGAGAATCTTGACAAATAACTTATTCATTGTCCACTAATTTTCTACACATCTACAATAAGAAACATATTAATGAAGAAGTTAAAAAAAAGAATAATTAGAACCAAAATAAATAGAGAAAGTATATACTTAATCTCTAGAGAGAATTTAATTTGGTTGAATTGTTAACCATATGGCAAGTCCATTGTATCGTAGAAATTATATGTAAAAGAATAGACTAAATTTATTAATGAATTAGTAGTTTATATAATGTGACTTACATGTCAACAAATTCTAATACATTTTGGATCACTTAAAGAATAAGTACATGCTAAAAAAGATAAGAGTCCTAACACCATATTACTATCATGGGATATTATTCCACTTCATCCAAATGAAACTTTACTACTACCTCTCTTCAACTTTTTTGTAATTTTTTTTTTTGGCTGAAGAATTTATGGATCCCCACTTTGCAGCGAGACATTCCACAATGCATCATTGGAGCTCAACATTCCATTAATTGAAACAACCAAAGATAACATAGCACGAAAACTAATCTTAGGATTCAAAAAATGGGAAAAATTGCAAATCAAAAAATAAGGCAAGATGCCTCATCAAGAACATTTAGAAACCTAAGGCCCTTATTCTCTGGCCCACCCCTCAAATCACCCATAAACAGTGTAGTTTTGAGAAGGGAATTTTAATATCTAAGAACAAATCAGAAAGACAACATAGAGATTGAGCATTTAAAAAATAATAATAAAATAAAATACATACCTCTTACAAGGGATTTTTAATAAGCAAGAAAAAATTAGAAAAAGAATGAGCATATAAAAATAGCTTTTCAATTCCCATTGGATATTTCCAAGAGCAATTTTTCATCAAAAGAAAAAATATAATTAGAGGATTTACCATGTAAAATAAAGGGTTTAGCATTCAAACACAAAAGCATTTTAGCAAATTGCTTATGAAACTCTACCAATCAAATCAAAAGTAAGTGAAAATACTCATAACAAAAATAAAAAATACAAAACCATAAACTTGAATAAATAAAAAAAAACCTCTTGGAAATATATATAGAATTTAAATGAAATATGATTGCATAAAATTAAAGGTTGAAACTACTCTTGATGGAGAAAGTGGAATTTACAATCTGACTGTTTATTTATTATATACGAATTATAGTTTCCGTTTCCTTAGAATTCCTATTTGAATTTGGTTTTATTTAATTATTATATGAATTATAATTTCCTTAAAGTTTTTATTAAGGTATGTGTTTTATATTGTTCTATTTCCTATATATGCAGAAAGGTAGTTGTATAATTTTCTTAAAATTCTTATTAAGGTATGTGTTTTATATTATATGCAGAAGGATAGTTGTGTATTTAAAAATTAAAATAAAGGTATATTAGTCAATCAAAAGTTTTTCTCACATTCATCTTTTCATAGATAGTATATATATATATATATATATATATATATATATATATATATATATATATATATATATTTTTTTTTTAGTACCATAGAACCATCCATATATGGAATCATTAAGTTGGATTCGTTGAATCAAGAAGTTAGCCCCCCGAGAGTCATGCCGCAATTTGGATTGGTTCATTCAAGAAGTCTAGTTTGCTGATCATCGTTAGGCATGTCCACACCTCATGTGTCTAGGTGGGCATACCCATGGGCGGCCTAATTAACAAGCTATTGATAAATTCATTTGAAGTTTGGAAGGAGACTTATCCCAAAAAAACAAAAAGACAAAGGCAAGTTCATGCATGTCTGTGAAGATGACATAGGCAAGTTCATCGATCTGATCATGATCATGACTTTCCATTGCATCGATATCGGTCGAGCTAGGTAATTGCGGAGTGATATTCGATCAAGGCCGGCAAGAAGAAAATGGTTCTCTTTCTATGAGAAGTGGACAAGGGGTAGAACGTACTCTGGTCAATTGTTACGCGTGTTTGACCAGAAATCAAAGGATAAAAATACATGTGTGTATATATATATATATATATATATATATTATATATTATAGGGTATGGTTCTGGATTTTCTTGACCATTCAATTCAAGATCGAATTCCTGGTAGTATTGGAGTACATATGACTTTAGGTCCATTTGTTGTGGAAGATGACAGAAGCATGATAAAACCACTTCTTATTTACTTGACATGATTTCGCTAAATTGGACGTACATGATCGACCTTGAAAAGTCTATATTATATTGTGTTTGATCTTTTTTTTTTTTTTTTTTTTTTTTTTTAATGTGCCCAACTTAAATTCAAACCTCCTATTAATTTTGATTTAATATTATATTATTTTCAATTTTATTTATATACTTTAAATATTTAATATCATTTTTTTAAAAAAAGGTTTTGGACATTAATTCTACGTATTTCTAAATGGAAGTTAGATAGCTAGTTTAAGGGACAGTAAAAATGAAAAATATTAGGAGGAGGAAGTTAGATAGCTAGTTTAAGGGACAGTAAAAATGAAAGATAGCTAGTTTAAGGGACAGTAAAAATGAAAAATATTAAGAGGAGGTGGAAAACGTTTACAATTGAATTTAAGCCTAGATAGTTTTAAATGTTAAATTGTTTCCATGCAGGGCGGATGCACTAAGGTGCATCTGTCCTCACGTGCAACCACTCAAATATTTTTTTTTTAAAAAAATGAATAAGTCATGTTATGTAAATTTACTTAAGGGCTTTAACCTCATTGAGAAAAAATGGTTAATTTTGATTAAATTTGGATAAATTTGGTTAAATTTTGGTTATATTTACTAATGTACACTATTTTTGTAGATTATATAAAGTTGGGTTTAATTTGTGAATTGGTTTTTATGACGTGCTTGTAAGTTTTATGTACTATTTTATCATTTATATTCAGTCATGTCAATGTATGGTCCTGTGACTTTCCTTATTTTCCCATAGTGTTGAGACTTTATCCTACATAGGGTAAATGGGGGTAAGAGTGTTAGGAGTAGTATATAAGGTTCCACATTCCTAAAAGTTGTCTATACATTTTAAAGTATGACATGTCCATCGTTTTATGTCACTTCACCACTTCTAGTCGATCATACCGATATGTGGTCTTACACTCCTATCTTTCTCTCTTCCTTATCTAACTCTTAGAAGCAAATATATATATATATATATATAATAATTTAAAAATGCAACCACTGAGAAAATTTTCTAAATCCGCCTCTGTTTTCATATGCCATGATCATGGTCATCCTTGTATTAGGCAAGGATAATAAAGGGAATAAGTAAATTCAAGAGTGGAGTATTTTGGACGATAGGATAATACTTGGCTCTTCACAGTGGAGGAGCAACTCCTCCTCTTTCCCACTTTTATTATGCCACTTGTCTGATAAAACAAATGAAAATTGATTATGTACATGTATCTTTATGTCATGTTATTATAGACATGCGTCTATGTGCAAAACACTGTATGTGTATATATATATATATATATATATATATATATATATATATATATATGTTTATGTGTTCAAATGAATTTGAATATGTGTTAATATATTTGTATTCACGTGTCCACGTACATATCCGTATCCATATATCCATATTTTTTAAAATTAATTATTAACATGTGATATAATATAAGTGGGAAAGAGGAGGAGTTGTTCCTCCAATTTAAGGAGTCAAGTATTATCTGAGTCTCTTTCTCTAAAAAATGATTTATGCCTTTCAAAATTATGAGTCATTTTGCCAGTTTGCAAATAGAAAATATATTTTTATTTTTCATGCCTTACTAAATACATGAAGACTTTGACTAGCATGATAGTTGTAATGATGACCGAACACTTAAATAGTTAGACACATCTGACATGTGAGTCCCATATGCCTTTCTACACAAATGCATTCATGTAATGTATCTAGGTGTCTAACATAGTATTTGTCCTATGGGCACAACCAAATACTTTTGTCTTGAAATCTTAATTTAGCTTTCTTATTGGGACATATGAGGGCATTATTGATCACAATTGGTGACTCAGAGTCCTGATAATTTTGAAAATCATTGTCTTTGCATATCAAAATTTAAAGTTATTCACAAGGTTTGCAATATAACCCGTTTGGCAGGTCGTTTAGATTTTTCCTTATGCAAATTAGCACCATAATAAACATCCAATTTTTTTTTTCTTTCCTGCTTGTTACTATATATGTAGTAAGGAACCAAAAATCCAAAATAAGTTTGCACCCGTGGCAAAATGAAATATGCCTAATTTTGCTATAATTGGGCACATGTCAAGATCAGGTCGTTTTTTTTTTTCTTTTGGTATACTATCCTTGATTATGAACAAGTATTCTGTTGATTTGGAATTAATTTTACTATCATGTATGTATTTGACTTTTATTTCATTTTTTTCCTTCTTTTTTGTCATGGCTCCTTTATTTATTTTTTTAAATTAAAAAAAAATCTAAAAGTGGTGTTGCTTAAAAAAAAATTAAAAATTTTTAAAGAAAATTCTAATAGCTGCATTGGTAAGACCGCTTTTAATATAACTAAAAGCGGTGTTGATAACACCCCTTTTCATTTTACGAGCAATTTTTTTCTCTTATCTCTTTTCAGTTGATAAGACCGCTTTTATTTTTTATTTTTTATTTTTTTTCTTCTTTTTCGTCATGGCACTTTAAAAAAAAAAAAAAAAAAGGAAAAAAAAAATCCTATAAAAGAGGTGTTAGCAAGACCGCTTTTTATATAACTAAAAGTGGTGTTGCTACTGCCGCTTTAAGTTAACTAAAAGCACTTTTAATTTTTTAAAATTTTTATTTTTTAAAACAATATCCTTAGCCAAGAATTTAACTGGCATATATTTGACTTTTATTTCTTTTTTGTCATGGCTCCTTAAAATAAAATAAAAAAATTCCTCTAAAAGCACTATTGCTAACACTGCTTTCAATATCACTAAAAGCGGCTTTGCTCACCGCTTTCATTTTAATTTTTAATTTTTTTACCATATCCTTAGACAAAAAATGCTTTTGATTTGGAGTTCTTCTTTTTTGTCTTGTCACCTTTAAAAATGATAAAATTAAAGAGAAATAAAATTTAGACTGAAAGAGGTGATAACACTAGCTAGATTATACTGCCAGATCCTTTATTTTTTAATTTTTTTTGCATTCATTTTTTATTTTGTAAGTTTCTCTTATCTATATTATGCTGCTCTATGAAAAATAAAAATAACTTTTTGTTTAGAAAAAGTTGATAACTTGGACTTGCTGCTTCCAGCACTTCCTTCTTGTTATCATCCTATCAAAACCAATTGCCGTCAGTCGTACCCCAATTGCTTGATTTGCACTATTGGCCACACCTCATATTAATGGATACAAATACCCTACACCTCAGTGGTTTTTCATCTTAAATATATTTTGGGTTAATTGAATTTTCCTAACAAAGCAATATCCCCATGGATATGGGCCATCTGGTGCACCTCCCAACCCTCCTACGCAAGATTTTGCACCAAAATTAAGTTGAAGTCTCACTGGGCTTATTAGTTTTTTACTATGTCAATTAAGCAGCTAACATGCTTAATTAACTGATAAAACTAACCTGTGGCCTCACGAGAGGTTTGTGCCAAGAAAGCTGCAAGCTCCCTTTTCTGAGTATTAACATCACCGGTCGTGCCAAAGCCATTGAATGACCGTGCAGCGTTGATGAAAGCATCGTAAGTGTAAAATCCATTACTATGGCATTTTGGAGCGTTTCGATGCTTCAGCATTTGATTGAATAGTGATTGGCTGATGACGGTGCCAACACCGTACTGCCGCTGCCGCCAGGGGCAAGGGTTAGTTTAGAGGGTGTAAGAGTTGAACTACCACCACCACTACACTGGCTTCGGCAACCATTTGTGCAGAAATCGGCAGTGGTGCCACAGTATCCAAATTGGCTACAACAGAGCCCACCTGGGCATAGAGCTCCCCCAGCTTGTCTTCCACAATATTATTCAGCTGATATTTTTAATGAGAAGGCTAAGGTGAAGAGAAACAGAGTCCAAAAACTCATGTTTTTTATTTTTATTTTTTCTTTTGTATGGCATGGTATGGTCAATGGGTAAGCAAGGATATACACAAGGTTTGGTAATGTTTTCTCTATCCTCTTTTTGTAACTGAAAAATAAGTAAAGCCCACTCCAATTTTAAAGTCATCAACAAGGTTTGCAATATGGCCCGTCTGGCAGTTCGTTTAGCTATTTCCTTATGCATATTAGAACCATATTAAAATTCTGATTTTTTTTTTCTTTCCTAATTGTTACTAGTAGTAGTAATGAACCAAAATGAGTTTGCGCGCACCCGTGGGAAAATGAAATATGCCTAGTTGTTGTTGGAATGACAGTATTCAAATTATTTGACGAATTAATAAGGCTCGTTTTATTATAATTGATATTAATTTTCCAGTGAATCATCCCCACTTTACATACTAATAAAAAATTTTAGTTTTAGTTTTTTTGTCTTCGGGAAAAAAAAAGCTTCAGATTACATAGGAAAATGGTCTCATTATTTACTTAGCTAGGCATTTCCTAATACTTTAATGGGAGGATTGGCAAAAGGCCTTTGTTTGTAGCAATCCAGGTTGTCGCCATAGCTCACTCCCAACACGTCGCAGTACTTCCTATAGAACCCGATCCGGTCAGCCACCTTGTCATTCGGACCTTTGCCGCATTCGAGTCCACCGTTGATGATGTTAGTGATGACGCCGTAGCCTGGGACACGACCGGCTGACCTGTCCGCATCGGACGGCGTCCATCTTCCAATGATGACATCATGGCTTGATGGCTTGGACCACTGTGGGGTCATCCAGTACCAAATGGCTGTCTTGAATGAAATTGTTGGGTCTGTGGCTACCAGATCCGGATTGTTGATAAGATCCGCTCCAATGGCTTTACCCGCTTGGCCGTAGTTTGTAGTTGCTGGCAAAGTCAAGAAGTCAATATTCAAAGTCAGCGTCTAAAGCATTTTCAACAAATTCACACTTATGTGGAACTCGTGAGGCCAGTTCACTAAAACGTCATAGACTTAATTGAGTCTTTCATGTAATTGTAATATGATTGTCATAATCCAATAAAGGTCAAATAAAATAAAATTATAGGATTAAAAAGTATACTAATAATTTCACTTTATTTGGTTTTCATTAACTTGTAATACTATCTGGGCATATCACAATTACATGGAAGTTTTTCTCTATAGACTCATAGACCAAGGCTGCTAGTGCCTTCATCTTTCGTCCCTCTTTTCGATCACTAGTTTTCTTGTATCTTTTAATAATTTTGGATATGTACTTTTAAATAGGTGCTATATCATCAATTTTATATCATTATATCGATAAAAATTTAATCACAAATATGTTCAAATGAGCCTCGCATGTGTAAATTAAAAAGGGGATATAGCCATCAATCTACTAAATAACACTTATTTAGCAAATAATCAGCCAACTGTTTTTTTAACTTACTTAGTCAATTTAAGTCATTACTGATCAAAATACCCTCACTTTCATTTCTTTTTCCCTTCTTCTCCACCTATCCAACAGCCATAAAAGAACCAGGAAAATACCCTCACCCTCACCCTTATCTCTTTCTCCCTCCCTCTCCACTTACCTTATTGCCATAAGAGAATCGCCAGACAATGACGACCTCCGGCGACGACGACGGGCCAGATTTGAAGCTCATCGGTATCGACCTCCTCCAACGACCACCAGATTTGAAGATTTGTCCTCTCTCCAATGCCAAACCAGATCTGAAACTCACCAGATCTGAATTCTCATTGCCGACTTTCTTCCTTCCCTCCCTCCCTCCCTCCCTCTCTCTCTCTCTCTCTCTCTCTATTCCAAATCTGAAACTTACCAAGAATTTCTTCTTTCTCTAGTGATTTTTTCTACCGCCGGCAACAACCATTGTCACCCATGACAAGGACGCCTATGATCTATGTGCATTAACCTGATGCGACATTCCAGAAGGAGACTGGAAACTTCTTCATCTAAAACATCAATTGCTGCTATTGCTGCTGCTGTTTAGTTGGTTTTCCAACCCAAGCAATTCCAATTCCAAATCCCTAGCACTCAAAGCAATTTTCAGCCTACTACCAAGGAGCTACAGCAAAGGTGTTGTGTGGTTAACCTTGTTCTATCACATGGTTCCACCCTTAGGCAATGAAGCGATTGTGGAGGGCGACATGAGTAGTGTAGAACAAGTAGGCATTAACATTGATGATGAACTGAGAGCCAATAGACTCATCCCGTCTCATCCAATCCACTGGTTGTAAAAGACTTGGTAAAGTAGTAAAATTTTACTACTTCATTATAAAATTTACTTCATAAAATAGTAAAATTTTACTATTTCACTTTAAAATTTTACTACTTTGTAAAGTAGTAAAATTTTACTACTTCACTATAAAATTTATTAATTCGTCAAGTTGTAAAATTTTATGGTTTTAATTTTTTTAATAATTACCTAACCAATATGGATCTTTTTTCGAAAATACCAACGAGTAAGTTCCAAAAATATGATTTTTTTAAAAAAATGGATATGTATATTATAAGTTATAAGCTTTTAAAAATTATAATATTAAAAGGTTAAGTTAGTTACATAAGGTGCCCTTAATAACAAAAAAGGGAGTGCCTTTAGTAATAACAAGGGTAAACCTGGCATTTTCAAAAAAAGTGTAACTAATTGATAAATAAGTTCAGTCTCCTTGATTAATTGACTTAGAAAAACTCTTACTTGATTAATTGCCAATATTTTACCAAAAAGTGGACTAATCACCAATTTCCCTTAATCAAAATTAACAAAAGAGTATAATCAAATCTGTTTTATAAGAGATTGGGTATTAAATTTTGACATTTTTTAAAAAGAAATTTTGTATGTTGAATCGTCGAAGGGTCGTTTTATCTCATAGTAGGAGATGTGCTTTGATACTGGTACAATATCCCTTGATGAAATAGGGGAAGAAGTTGTCATATACCTACGACAGAGCCATTGTAGTAGCCTTCTCAATGTGACAGAGTAGGGCTCAAAATCAATGCCAAATCACAGCATGGCACTCGCGATTCTAACAATATTAATATATCAAATTACCCTTCTTCTTTTTTATTTATTTATTTTATTTTATTTTATTTTTATTTTTATTATTATTATTTCTTTTATAATTTCGATTGACTAAAATAGCTCGAAATCAGTGAGGTATCACAAGAATTGATCAACCGGTAGATGCCACAGCCATAGAGGAAGTATGCCAGGAAGACCTACTGTGTGAGTTGGATGGGTCCACGGCCATAATACAGTTTACCAGGAGGGCATGGCCAGTCTTTGGAATCGCAGTTAGCACTTTGCTCATTTTGCCAAACAAAGCAATATCCCCATGCATATGGGCCATCTGGTGCACCTCCCCACCCTCCTACAGAAAATTTTGCACCAAAAATACGATGAAATCTCACTTGGCTTGGCTTTTTACTATGTCAATTAAGGAGCCAATTAACATGCTTAACTGATAAAACTAACCTGTGGTCTCATAAGAAGTTTGTGCCAAGAAAGCTGCAAGCTCCCTTTTCTGACTATTAACATCGCCGGTGGTGCCAAAGCCATTAAAAGACCGTGCAGCGTTGATGAAAGCATCGTAAGTGTAAAATCCATTACTAGGGCATCTTGGATCGTTTCGGTACTTCAGCATTTGATTGAATAGTGATTGGCTGATGAGGGTGCCAACACCACCGCCGCCGCCAACAGCAAGGGTTGATTTAGGGGGTGTAGGAGTGGAACCACCAGCAGCACTACATTGGCTTTGGCAACCATTAGTGCAGTAATCGGCAGTGGTGCCACAGTATCCAAATTGGCTACAACAGAGCCCACCTGGGCATAGAGCTCCCCCAGCTTGTCTTCCACATTGTTCAGCTGATATTTTTAATGAGAAGGCTAAGGTGAAGAGAATCAGAGTCCAAAAACTCATGTGTTTTTTTTTTTTCTGTATTCAATGGGTGTGCATGACTCTATGTCTCTATGGCATGGTATGGTCCATGGGTAAGAAAGGATATGTATAAGGTAAGTGGATTTCCTTGACCATTTCAATTCAAGAATTGCTGGCTACCTTCGTGACTATATATGACTTCAGGTCTGTCATGGAAAATTGCACACGATGACAAAAACATGTGACTATAGTTGTTTGCCGTGTTGAAGAGGCCATTTTAATAGTCTATGTGGAATTAATGTATGACCGACTTAGTAACTGGTTCACATGATGACAAAAAAGTGTACCAAATGTGACTATAGGTGTTTATAGTGTTGAAGAGGCCACTTTAATAGTCTGTATGGAATTAATGTATGATCGATTTGGCAATTGGTTCACACGATGACAAAAAAGTGTACCATATGTGACTATAGGTGTTTGTCGTGTTGAAGAGGCCACTTTAATAGTCTGTGTGGAATTAATATATGACCAACTTGGCAGCTGGTTCCTTTACAATGAAATTACGTGGGTAATAACTTTCTCAGCATTTTTGTCTCTAAGTTTAAAGTAATACTTGTAGGGATATCAAAAAAGTGTACCATATGTGACTATAGGTGTTTGTCGTGTTGAAGAGGCCACTTTAATAATCTGTGTGGAATTAATGTATGACCAACTTGGCAGCTGGTGCCTTTACAGTGAAATTACGTGGGTAATAACTTTCTCAGCATTTTTGTCTCTAATGCAAAGGTAAATGTTTCGAACTAGTAAATGTGAACGTTGATTTGAATTTTGAGATCAAGCGACCACTTTGCCAAAATCACAAAAGTTAGGGCCAATTCAGCTCACTTCCGCCGGACTTTACGTAATGGGATGTTTCTCTTTCCTCTTTTTGCAACTGAAAAATAAATAAAGCCCACTCCATGCATCTTACTATGCTCTTTCTCAAAATCAGGACTTGGATTCAGGGCTGAATCTAGAATGCAATATGCAAGCCCGGCCCAAAGGAAATGTATTTATATCTGGATTGATTCCAAGCCAAGTTCTACAATCCATACAACTGAAAAGATTTCTTGGATTGGTCTCAATAGACGGTACGCCCATGCCATCCTCACAAGGGCCTCTCCGATTAATTTCAGCCCCTCAAGCATAGACCAAACACACAAATAATCAACCATACTCGAATGGGGTTTCATTCCTAGCCTGTGTGCTTCTCTATTTGTATATAACTTGAACGCTTGTGTCATCAAAAAAACAAAGGAAAACCTAGGATCGATCATGGTGGTTTTCGTTGTCATGGTATGGAGAATTATTGAAGTTCCACATGTTCTCAATCATTTGCGCTGCTGGCCGGCATGGGTCAACTTAAATCCTTGCTGTCTGATTTGCTTCATTAAAAAAGACTTGTGTGCTGTGACCATTGATCTAACACGGCACTCCGTGATTGTCATCATTTATGTTTGAAATTAAACATGTTCAATCTCTACAACATCCACATGCAGATTAATTTTTGAAACAATCAAACCATTTTCTTTGGCATCATATTGATCCCATCCTCGTAACACTAAATAGTCAACAAGAAAAAATATATATGTATAGAGTGAGTTGTAGACAATTTTATTCGAGAAATAAAAATTTATTACATTCTCTCATTTTTATAGCTCTAATCCGAGAAAGACGGGTACTCCTAGAGAGATTCGAAGTGGAGTGTGGGAAATGACGCCAACATGCATTACCATGCATGCATCGGATCTATTTGGACGGAATATATGACATCTATATAATATATATATGACGGAGGAATGGATCCCTATTGATGCTACATGTTAATTTTATGAAGAGTTAGGCTATTGCCACCACATAAAATACTCTAAGTCCCCCACTTAATTTGCATTTTTTAAGTTCTATGAAAAATATAAAAAAAAATTTACGAAAACTAATCACATAGTCTACTAGAAAACATCATTCTGAACAACTTTGTAGACAAATTTGTTTCCAAAATTTGTCATTTAAGTACACTTTTTGGCCATTTTTCATGGAAATGAAATAAAGATTGTAAATGGCTAAAAAGTCTGCTTAAATGATAGATTTTGCAAAAACTTTATTCTACAAAGTAGTTTAGAACGATGTTTTCTAGTGAACAATGTGACTAGTTTTCGTAAAAACTTTTTATATTTTTCATAAAATCTTAAAAAATATAAACTAATGGAGATCTTAGAGTACTTTATGCGGTGGCAATAGCCCTCCTTTTTTATGAATTTTTCTCCTTTTTTCAAATCACATGTTGAATTTGTGAACAGTTAGAGAAGAAGATGCAAATTACTTTTTAGTGACCACTTTCCAATATAATACCAAAAAAAGGATATTATCTCAACTTGCTACAAATTAACTGTATACTTACGTCAAAATAGCTATCAGTTTTCTTTTTTTCGTATTAAGTTTGGAAAGAATCACTAAAAAGTAATTTTCCCAAAAAGAAAGTTCCTTTTAGTGACTTTTAGAGAAATTATTGTTTAGTAATCAAAATCCAACTTAATACCAAAGAAAAAATATTCTCTACCAACTTGCTACACATTGACTGTATACATGCTTTAAAAGGACAAGGAATGTCTCATGTTTGGTATTAAGTTGAAAAGTGATCACCAAAAGGTAAATTCTCTAACTTTTCTATTTTTTGGTTTCCACAGCTCTTTTTCACATGATACAAGTAGGTTGACACTTGGTATACATTGTGTACGGGGTTATTTTCCGTACGTTGAATGCTGGTTTCTTCCGAGCAGAGCTGCGCCTCCACCAATGGACCTGCCTGCACACAATGAACACACCGTTTAGGGATGACCGGAGTGAGTCCGGTCGTCACCTCTCCGATGCTGAAGTCAGTTGACTGTATCTAGCTAAAGGGAGGGCTTTAGACTAGGGTTTTGTGTACCGCTTACCTCTCTTAGGCTTAGAATTGTTCTATTTATACCTGTACCTTTATCTAACCATGGTTTGGTTAGATGGCGGTTTTCCTTTGGTTGAGCTTAACCTGGGTTCAATTGATAACTGTGTGACCAGGGTCAAAGCTAACCGTAGTCAGCTTTGAACCGTAGTTAGAATAACTGCCTGTCCGTTTGTTACACAATAGCTGTTTTACTCAGGTGTTTCCTTCATGCAGGGCTTGAATCTGTTTATTCACTTCAGTTCGTGATCAAAGGAGTTTGAGATGGCTTGGCTGGTCATTCGGATCCTGACCATCAACTCGGGGAAAAATGACTAATGGCAGTTTACCGTGCTGATCTGCATTGAGCTCGTGATTCTTATTTTGTATGTTGCCGGAACCACCAGTTCGTGATTAAGAAGGGCAGAAATGTTCAGCTCGGGATTTATCCACACAACTTGCCCCAGTTATGATTATACCGTACTGGGAGTAATCATAATTCTCTGGAGACTTCCCGGGCTCACTCACCAAGGTCCAGTTGTCAAAGACATGCGGTGCCGCTTCGACTTTCGAGGTGGTGACGTCAGAAAACTGACGCGCGTGTCTTGTCTCATTAAATGACATTTAATGCAAATAAGTGCCCCGGGTGTATTTGTCTTTGGCTTCTCTCTCTCTCCTTCACTTTACTCTCTCGTATTCTCTCTCTTCTCTGTTGCGCTGCCGGAATCCTCTGCATCCTCTCGCTTTCTCGCCGGATAATCTCCATTTCCACCATCTTCTCTCCGTTCACTCACTACGACCTTCCGTATATTGTAACCTTTGGACTGAGACGAGTCTGTTGTTCGCTGTTTGAGCATCTCTTCGACTTTAGGGCAAATCTTTTCGGTGGTGTTGTTCAAACTCTCCGGCAACCTCTCTCATCGCTGGTGACGGTAAGTCTTCTTATGATTTGATTCTCATTTCTCTGTTTTCAATCATAGCAACTGTTTTAGGGATGAACATAGCAAAACTATAGTTTCCCGCCTTTGAATCTTGAAAAACCCCACTTCGGGATTGAATTTAGGGCTAGAAAATTTTATATTACTCTGACAACCAACCGTGCTAAGACATAATGGAAGTAGTATTTTACTTAAGATTCCGGACTGGAATTGTTAAACCCTGAAGACTGCATACGAACTGGAACGTAGTAACAGACCTTAAGGATATTATCCTTGAGATAACCCGTTCTGCCATGTTTTGATCGGGAGTCATTCTTTACCTGGGGTACCGTGCTGAGCCTTGTCCAATTTTGACTTTGGCAGATGGCTGCTTTTGTGATAAAAGACCAACCAGACAGATTAACCAAGTTCAAGGCTCAGTACGGGTTTCAAGATGAGAGATTTAGCTTCCGTTGTGCTGAGGAAGGAGAGTGTTTGTCAAAGGAGGACTCCCAGCACGGTCTTCCAATTCCAACTGCTGCCTTTCTTGAGGGAAGTGTCAGTGTCCCGTTTTCACCCCTACTTGTCTCCTCTCTCCATTATACTAACTTACTTCCCACCCAACTCGTACTAAACACCTTTAGAATCATTTCTTCTATTGATGCCTTGAACCAAAAGTTAGGCGTTCAGGCCAGGCTGGTAGAGATCTTTCGCCACTACAAGCTCATCCTTAGTAGTACTCATAACCAGTACTACCTTTCACTTCGTGGCAAAAGAGAACCATTGGTGACTCACTTGCCGGACTCGAATCCTGGAGTCATTGAAAATTCCATTTTTGTATACGGACCTGTTGATGGGTTTGGACCTCGACCTGAGGACGCCCCGACCTGCCCACGCGTAGCTGGCAGACCATATAAGTAGGTTTTAGTTTGTATTGATGCAATAGATATAACATTCTTCCATATTCCTGTTCTGAATCTTCTTTTATTATTTTTTTTATTTCAGCAAAAACGGTTAATCACTTCATTGATGAATCAGCAAATGCTGAGACCTTGAAAGCCATCACTGAGTTTCGTGTTGAAGAGCATTGCCGAGCTCCCCACACACTTCTCAATTACAGGCTTAGGTACCACAGTTTCTCTCAGGCTACAATTCCTGAGTATTGGAAGGAAGAGGAAGGGAATACTAGCGAAGTGAAGAAATCCCGTGCTCAACCTTTGAAAAAGGCTGCCAAGCAAAAGAAGCTTTCTTTGAAGAGAACCAGGGAAGCATCTCCCGAGCTTCAAGAAGAAAGAGAAGGAGAAGAAGAGATCCAATCTCAGAGAATCGGTTCAGACTCTGAGGAAACCGAGATGGATCCTCCACAATTCTCTGCACCCCCCTCAAAGAAACAAAAAAAAGGGACTCAGACCCCAAATCTGAGAAATTTACTGGCTCAACATCAGAGCCAAAAGTCAAAAAACTCCACTGCCGGTTCGGGACCATCCCCTGCTGGGAAGTCTTCCTCTGTTTCAACGGGGAAGACTTCAAGTCAGACAAAAGATGCTGCTCCCTCCCGAACTCAAGAAATTTCAGTTCAAGATCGAGCTGCTCAGAGGGGGAAGGGGAAAGAGCCTGCTTCTAAGGCTACCCCTAGGACTCCTCCTGTCCTCAGCCTTGGAGGCTCCAATTCTTCATCTGCTCAGCTGATCCCGAGCCAAGCAATATAGATACCTCAAAGCTGCCCCAGGTAGTTCCTTCTCATAAATGTACTAAAGACTGTTTTTTCAGATCTCCTCAGTTCATACCTAACGATCCCAGGATGGTTGATCTTGTATATGACCACGTGCAGCTCCCAGTCCCCACTGACAACACCATCTCGGGGCTTATTTTGCCTGAATACACTTTTCGGAGCATTGGGAACCTCCTGCGCTTCCCTGCTGACATGTCAGTTTTGAGGAGGCAACCTCCCACTGACCTCTCCCACAACGCCTTCACCTGGCTACTAAGGGTAAGTTATTGTGTGTTTGTTTCTCATTTTATCTTCTTTGAGCTCGGTGTAAACAAGCGATCTCCCACCGTGCAGGGCGTTCAACAGGTGCTAGTGATGGGAGACATACTGACCTCCCAGGAGGATCAGTTTCAGCTGGAAGTCGCCCGGCTGAGGAGCGAGCATGAGCAGAGGCACAAAGAGGCTGAGGAAAATCTGAGCTCTGCCTTTGCTCAACTGGAGAAGGCCAAGTCTGAGGCCAGTCACTATAAGAAGACCGCTGCCAGTTCAGTTAAAGACTTGCTGCTGTTGAGGAAGGATTTTGAGGACTTGGAAGCCGATCTAAAGAAGGCTCGAGCTGAAAATGAGGAGCTTTCTCGTTCTAAAGAAGCTCTAGAACAGAAGAACTCCCATCTCCTGGCCGAGCTAAAAGGATTAAAGGCCTCGGTTTCCGCTAAAGTGACCAAGGCACGGGAGAGCACTGAAAAGGCTTTGATAGCACAGTTTGATCCTGTTCTTGAGAGCACTTACAGGCTTGCCTGGGACACTTTAGTGGAGTTGGCACTCCCTTCCTTTCCAGAGATTTCCTCCGTCCAGTTCGAGCGTAGGGTACTTCCCCCTGTTCCCGAAACTGAGGCTGAAGATGAAGAAGCTGAAGATGGGGAGGAAGAGGTGCCAACTGGAGATGAGATCGGTGTCCATCCTCCTGAGTCCGTGCCTGAAGTTGTTGCTGTTGAAGATGAAGATGTTCAGGCTGATCAGCAGACAACAGGGACTGCTCCTGCGGCTTCTTCTCCAGCTTGATGCTCTTTATTTCATCACGTTGTCATTCATTTTTTTTTTTTTTTTTTGTATACTGAAAACTTGAACTTTGTTGGGGGGCTTTTATGCCCATTTGGTGTAAATGATACAATTTGTTGGTAATCTTTGAGCTTTTGATTTCTGATTTGGATGCCTCTATTCGCTTTTCGCTTCTGAGTAACTGCTTGTATAGCTATTTTCCTTTCCAGAATGTTTTACAAGTATTAGCTCGGGCCCCATAGTAGATCTGAAGTAAACTATTTTACAGGCTTTTGCTAGCTCGATCATGTTCCTTAGCGAACTGAAGTTGGCCTATTCTTAGGCATATTTTAGTTCGAACCCATTCCTAGGCGAACTGAATTTTTGCCCATTCTTAGGCATATTTTAGTTCGAACCCATTCTTAGGTGAACTGAATCTTTGCCCATTCTTAGGCATATTTTAGTTCGAACCCATTCTTAGGTGAACTGAATTATTTAAATAATAGGAACGCAGGAAATCTACTGAATAATATCTTTATTGAACATTTTTTAGTACGACTACATCAGCTAATGATAAAATAATCGCAAATTGGAAACGTTTACCAACCTTTGGATTTCCAACCCAGATTCCAAGCTTTTCAATCTGTAAGAGCCTTTGCCACCTGTACTTATGACTTCATAAGGTCCTTCCCAAGTTGCCCCCAGCTTACCGTGAGTAGGGTCCCTAGTTCCCAGGTTTACTTGTCTAAGGACCAATTCTCCCACCTTGAATTCTCTCGACCTGATTCTTCGGTTGTAGTACTTTTTTAGCTCTTATTGGTATGATGCCATCTTGATACGGGCCCGCTCTCTCCTTTCTTCTGATAGATCCAAGTCTCGTGCAAGTACCTGGTCATTCGAGTTAGTTTCGAACTGCTCTGCTCTTAGTCCGGGCAGGCCTAGTTCAGTTGGGATTACTGCTTCCATGCCAAAAGCTAATGAGAATGGTGTTTCACATGTCGACCTTCGGGGCGTAGTTCTGTATGCCCAAAGAACGGTGTGCAGCTCATCAGGCCAGGACCCTTTTAGCATCATCCAACCTCCTTTTGATTCCTGCCACTATAATTTTGTTGGTGGCTTCGGCCTGGCCATTGCATTGTGGGTAGCTTGGATTAGAATAGAACCACTGTATTCCATAGTCTGAACTGAACTGCCTTGTTCTTTTACTGTCAAACTGAGTTCCATTATCTGAGATAAAAGCCCTTGGGATCCCGAACCGAGTAATTATATTCTCCCATAGGAACTTGATGATGTCAGAGTCTTTGATGGATGCTAACGCTACTGCCTCCACCTATTTTTTGAAATAATCAGTGGCGATGAACAGATATTTTCTTTTTCCCGAAGCTATGGGCAAGGAACCTACCAGGTCCAATCCCCATTGAGCAAATGGCCACGGACTCGATAATGGTTGCAATTCTTGAGCTGGCTGGTGGATCTTATCAGCGAAAAGCTGGCACTTTGAGCATTTCCTCACATATTTCACCGCATCCTTTTGCATATACGGCCACCAAAATCTTTGTGAATTAACACGATGGGCTAAGGATCGACCTCCCACATGTCCTCCGCATGAGCCTTCGTGCAGCTCGGAAAGAATGCTCTGAACCTGATCAGGGTGAACGCATTTAAGATAGGGCCCAGTGTATGATCTTTTGTACAAGTTCCCTGCTGGAGATAACCAAAACCGTGCTGATTTCAATCGAACTCGGTATCTTTGGTGTCTGTCTGATGGCAGTTCGTCTCTCTGTAAATAGGCGATGATTTCGTCCATCCAACTTGGAGATGACATTTCAATATCCAGCACAATTTCATCTGACCCAATGCTGGGTGATGATAGAATTTCAACCTGTATTGTCCTTGGGTTACTAGTGTCAAGCGCAGCTGCCAGGGCGGCCAGTCCATCCGCATGTCTGTTTTGATCTCTAACAAAACGTCTGAATTCGATATCTTCGAACTCAGATGCGAGTTCCCACACTTTTAGCATATATGCCTTCATTCTATCATCCTTTGCTTCATATTCCTTGTTTAACTGGTTTACGACGAGCTGAGAGTCGCTATAGACCGTGAGCTTTTTGACCCCTGTAGCTCGGGCAATTCCCAATCCGGCTATTACAGCTTCGTACTCAGCTTCGTTATTTGAGGCAGGGAACAAAAGCCTAATTGCCTGTTCGATAACTTCTTTGTCTGGTGCTATTAATACGATCCCCAGCCCGGCACCTTTTCCGTTTGACGCGCCATCTACTCTGAGCTCCCATTTGGTTCCTTCTCCCCCCAGTTCGGACAGAGAGGTATTAAAAGCTGTCATGTTCGAACTGGAATTTGGATCTGTAAACTCGGCGATAAAATCCGCTAAGATCTGTCCTTTGATTGCAGTGCGGGGTTGAAAATAAATGTCATAAGCGTTAAGCTCTACCCCCCATTTTGAAACCCGACCTGAAAGATCAGCCCTTCTCAAAATATCTTTCATTGGATAGTTCGTAAGGACAATGATGGAGTGGGATTGGAAATAGTGCTGCAACTTTCGTGAAGCCGTTACCAGAGCGAGAAGCAGCTTTTCAAGTGGAAGATACCGGGTTTCAGCATCCAGTAATGTTTTACTGATGTAGTAGATCGGCTTCTGTTCAGTTCCTCTTTGGGCAATTAAGACACCACTAAGAGAATGTACGGAAACAGCCAGATAGAGGTGTAATGTTTCCCCTTGGTGGGGATGAACAAGAACTGGAAGCTTTTCAAGATGGTTTACGAGCTGGAGATAAGCTTCTTGACACTTTGTATTCCAAGTTGAATGTCGGCCCTTTTTAGTACCTGAAAAAACGTGTGGCATTTGTCTGAAGACCTTGAGATGAACCTACTAAGTGCTGCCACCATGCCATTAAGTTGTTGGACATCCCTGACACTTGTGGGTGTTTTCAAATTTCTAATTGCATCAATTTTACTGGGATTGGCTTCTATTCCTCTTCGTGAGACTAGATGGCCCAAAAATTTTCCCGAGCTAACCCCAAACGAACTCTTTTTGGCGTTTAACTTCATACCGAACTCTCTGAGTCGTGAGAAAGCTTCAGTAAGATCTGTGAGATGATCCTTTCCAGAGCTGCTTTTAACTATGGTATCATCAACGTAGGCTTCTAGATTTTTGCCTATGAGTCCGTCGAACATCCGACTGACTAGTCGTTGGTATGTCGCTCCAGCATTTTTGAGCCCGAATGGCATGACTTTGTAGCAGTACGTGCCTGTTGGAGTGATGAATCCAGTTTTATCCTGATCGTGCTCTGCCATTGGTATTTGGTGGTACCCGGAGAATGCATCGAAGATGCTCATCCTTTCATAACCCGAGATGGAGTCTATCAGTTGATCTATTTTGGGTAGGGGAAAGCTATCCTTTGGGCATGCTTTGTTTAGGTCGGTAAAGTCGATGCAGACTCTCCAATTTCCAGTTTTCTTCTTGACACATACCGAATTGGAAATCCAGGTGGGGTATTTCACTTCCTTGATAAATCCAGCTTTCAATAGCTTTTCAACCTCCTCAGATACTGTTTGGGCTCTTTCTCCTGCTAAACGTCTCTGTTTTTGGACAACGGGTTTCTTGGCTGGGTTCACTTGCAACTCGTGAGTGATGATCTCAGGGCTTATCCCAGGCATTTCGTGGGGCGACCAAGCAAAAACATCAACATTCGCCACCAAGAACTGAAAAAGCTCTGCGGCTTCCACCTCATCAAGGTTGCATCCGATCCAAAAGAATTTCTCTGGATTAGATGGGTCAATTATCATTTTCTTCAGCTCCTCCCCTGTGCGGTCAGTTGGTTCTGAGCAAGTTTCTTCAACCCCCAGCCGACCCTCCTTTCATTGTTATAACAAGTCTGAGTTTTTCTTTGCCTCCGTTTGCTGCTCAGGATCACACTCGGGTGCATTAGTTTGTTCAGGACTGGATAATCTTGGGATCTTAGCTTTGAGGTTTTTCGTAGTTGGAGCTGAATGCCCAGTGTATTCAGTTAAGAAGCATTCCCGAGCTACAGCTTGACTTCCTTTGATCTCCATTATTCCCTCGGGACAAGGGAAACGAATCGACTGATGATATGAGGAAGGCACAGCTCGAATCGCGTGGATCCAAGGCCGACCCAATATGACATTGTAAGCTGACCGCTCCTGGATCACGATAAAAGTTTCCATTGTCTGCACTGAACCTGCCCGGACTGCCAACGTAATTTCACTAAGGGGAAGAGTTGTGTTGCCATTAAAAGCTCTTAAATTGACATGAGAAGGTTGGAGGCTAGACTCTTCTAGTCCGAGTTTTTCGAAGAGCCTTTGAAACATAACATTTACGGAAGCCCCGTTATCCACGTAGACCTTCCCGACGTCATAATTGGCTATCAGCATGCGAATCACCAAAGCATCGTTGTGTGGGTGCTGCGCTCCAGAACTGCAATCGTCCTCCTTGAAGAAAAGAGTTTTCTGACTGGAGCCCTCATTTGATGGAACTAAAGTTGGTTCACTTGTCATCTCGTTAATTTCTACGGCATGACAAGCTTTTCGATACTGGGCCCGCAGTTGGTTGGCTGAAAGGGCAGTTGACTTGTACCCTCCCGTGATGACATCAATTGTTCCCAATACTTTTTGTTGCTTGATCTGTGCATTTTTTGGGTCCGGAATCTTTTCCCCGGACTGACCAGCTTTCTCTCCCCGATCTATGAATTCGTTGAGCTTGCCTTCTTTTGCCCAGGTTTCCAATTTGTACTTCAGAGTTCTGCAATTTTCAGTCATGTGACCATGGTCTTTGTGGTAACCGCAATACAATTTTTTATTTCTCTTCTCGGGGTCTTGGACCATTGGCCTTGGTTTTTCGAAAAAATCTCTATCTTCAACTGCCTTCAGGACTTTGTAAATTGGTAGGGTGAATACTGTAAGAATGGCTTGGTTCGGATTGCTTGTTCCCCTGGTTCGATCATCTCAGGATTGATTTCTTTGAGTTCGGGAATCCTTTTTCCTCTCTTCAGATTCGTTGTGTTTCGTATTGGACTTGCGGTAGACATCATCTAGCTCGGCATACTTCCCAATAACGTGGAGCAGTTTTGAGAGCTGCTTTGGAGGATTTAAAGTGAGTTCACTGAACAATGGGGACGGTTTCTTCAACCCGAGGCAGAAGAGATCCATGGCATTCTTTTCTACAGCATCATCAATCTCATTGTAAATTTCCCAAAACCGTTGTGAATATTCCCGAATTCCCTCGTCATGCTTCTGTCTTACTTCATACAAATTCTGCATGGTTTTCGCGAATTTGCAGCTCGTAATGAAACGATTTTTGAATAGCTTGCTCAGTTCGGTCCAGCTATTGATGGATTTGTCCGGAATTTTGGCCCACCATTTCAAAGCTACTTCCCCCAGGCTCATAGGAAAAATCTTGCACAAAAAGCCCTCGTTCCCCATATACAATGACATATGTTGCAGATAATAATTCAGATGATGAACAGGGTCTATGGAAAGCGTGTAAGGGGTAAAAGTAATTTCAGAATAACCTCGTGGGATTGGTGTGAGCTGTATCCACTTTGAGAACGGTGAACGGACTATGGCCGAGCTATCAGTTCGATCTGGTTGCTCCTCGTAGTGATTACAGAACCTTTTTGAAATACCGGACTCATGATGGACCAGAGATCGGGAGCGCTTTGGATGGCCCCTCATTGAATGGTGTTCCCACTCTCGATCTGCAGACCCTGATCGACAATGAATTTTTTCAGCCCTTCGATCTCGACCTCTACTGTCAGTTCCATAATGATGCTCGGATCTTCCTGAACGCCTTTGACTGTTAGCTCGGAGAGTGTTGTTTTCCCGAGCTCTGTAATTCCTGTGCTCAGGAGTCTTTCTTTCTGCAATTGGAGATCTGTATCTTGCTTCTTGGTCAAACTGATGAGGATAAGAGTGCCTATTTCTGGCCGAATTATCCTGGTGGTGTGAGTTGTTCTGGCGATTGGTGTGACTTGCTGCCTCCAAGTCTGGTGTTTCCCCTTATGCGACCGTACGGTGGATGTGACGGCGATAACTCTGTTCCACCGCTAAACGTTCGAGCTGAACCGCTTGGATCTGGTTTTGCATGGTGGCTAGCAGTTCAACCACCGCCGCAGAATTGGGGTTGTTCGCCACCGCTCGATCATAGAGGGCCCGTAAGCCTGGCTGGTCATCCAAGGTCTGCAGGATGGCGGAAATCTCCGGATAGACTTGATGGGAGGACGGTGGCGGACAACCAGCGGGTAGAGGTGGTAGCGCTGCCACCGTCGTTGGGTGCGGAAAAATCAGTCGTGTTCCACCATTTCCTCGGGTTGTTGTGTCATTCCTGGTGAAGGTTGCTCCAGATCTGGTCCGACCTAGGGTGGTCGGAGGTGGTGATGCCATCTTTCGCGATGGTTCCCACAGACGGCGCCAAATTGTACGGGGTTATTTTCCGTACGTTGAATGCTGGTTTCTTCCGAGCAGAGCTGTGCCTCCACTAATGGACCTGCCTGCACACAATGAACACACCGTTTAGGGATGACCGGAGTGAGTCCGGTCGTCACCTCTCCGATGCTGAAGTCAGTTGACTGTATCTAGCTAAAGGGAGGGCTTTAGACTAGGGTTTTGTGTACCGCTTACCTCTCTTAGGCTTAGAATTATTCTATTTATACCTGTACCTTTATCTAACCATGGTTTGGTTAGATGGCGGTTTTCCTCTGGTTGAGCTTAACCTGGGTTTAATTGATAACTGTGTGACCAGGGTCAAAGCTAACCATAGTCAGCTTTGAACCGTAGTTAGAATAACTGCCTGTCCGTTTGTTACGCAATAGCTGTTTTACTCAGGTGTTTCCTTCATGCAGGGCTTGAATCTGTTTATTCACTTCAGTTCGTGATCAAAGGAGTTTGAGATGTCTTGGCTGTCTTGGCTGGTCATTCGGATCCTGACCATCAACTCGGGGAATAATGACTAATGGCAGTTTACCTTGCTGATCTGCATTGAGCTCGTGATTCTTATTTTGTATGTTGCCGGAACCACCAGTTCGTGATTAAGAAGGGCAGAAATGTTCAGCTCGGGATTTATCCACACACATTGCATATCTCTTTGTTTTTATTTGAGAGAATTGAAAAACTTACACTATACAATATTCAACCTAAACTTAGTAAACTATATCATATTTTTTCGTTTTCTTTATGTCTATTCATCTCCTTTCCCAAAAATTGAACGTATAAAATTATAAATAGTTATAATAAAAAAGAGAGACAAATAGAGGCAATGATGATTAAAAAAGAAAACGCAACACACCGGAATATGTATTAACATATCTAATTGTTTAGAAAACGATAAAAATGCTTAAAAAATTGTGCAAATACATTTTTGCCAAACGAGTTGTATCTCAAACAGGCTTAAACTAATTTCCATAATGTACAAACCATCCGCAAGTCCATACGTTCTATAATGAGGGAGCGAAGACACGAACTTAAAATTTATGATTCTTGAACCGTAATTTTTTGCCATCTAAGCTATCATCATGGATATATATATATATATATATATATATATATATATATATATATAATTTATATTTTTCAAAATACTTATTTTTACAAACGTCAGCCGTGCAACGCATAGGTTATAAACTAGTATCTTCAAAGATTGAGATCCATGCAACGCATAGGTTATAAACTAATATCTTCAAAGATTGAGATTTGCTGGCTGATGTAACAAAACCCAATAAGTACGCGACGACGGACTCATCTTTCCGCCCTCCCAGTCGTCACGCACTCACTTGCTTCTTTTTCTTTAAAAAAATAGGGATCATGGTCTGAGTCAGTGTTCATCCAAAAAGAACCATCCTATAGACTCAATTACGTAGCAAGCATACTGTAAGTTGGACCCAATGGAGGGTCTACCTGCGAATTATGTACCTTTAATTTGTCTCTTATGAGCATTAATTTAGAGCAAGAAGCCATTGTTTTATCACATCTTATGAGCATTAATATTATTTGGGAGAAATCTAATCCGTTGTTCGAGAAGATTTAATTAGTAGATATAATAATTGATAGCTAATTGGCATAGGTGTTGATTGACTTTCCTATACCAAGATAAATAAATTAATTAATTAGTTAACATTGCAAAACTTGCTTGTTCGTGTGGCTCATGTAAGAAGACTTGTTCAATCTCACTACCATCCACCCATTAATTTTGTTATAAGCAAACTGTTTTCAATGGATGGTTTTTGTCTTTAATTTGACTTAAAGACAGCCTACAATCCTAATGTACGTAGTCCAGACTTGAAGCTAGAGTGTAAATTTCTTTCCATCCCTACAAATTAAATGCATCAAAGAAGGGGATTGCCCTTTTATTTTTTCTTTTTTTCTTTTATTTTTTCTCTTTTAGTATTGGGAAATAAATACAAATACTTATAACGTATACTACAATAATTTTATGTACTTAATAATTAGTAGGATGAAACTAGTTGTTCCTTTATAAGTGTGAATATACGCTTATAATGTGGGATCCACACACATTATCTTCCAACGTATACGGCATCTCTTTATTAATGAAACCAGCTGGTCCCAATCAATAGCTGCCAAATCTTTAGTTTTTTCTCTCCTCTCCTGGTCAACATTCACAAATCTTCCATTCTGTTTATATTAAAAATTGAAGTAAACTTTGTGGTCGGACTCGGACGTTATCATCACACATTCATCTGGCATTTTGGCAGGAAAACGTGAGATAGCAAGGCAAAATCCATGGAGGGTCTGCTTCAATGCTCTGCGAATTATGTACCCTTGTCTCCTCTAAGCTTCTTAGAGCAAACAGCCAATGTTTATGGAGATAGGGTATCCATTGTTTATGGCGACAAAACATATTCATGGAGAGAAACACATGAAAGATGTGTCAAGCTCGCCTCTGCACTACGCCTGCGGTTGGAGATCTCCCCTGGTGACGTTGTAAGTTTTGGCTCTTCATCAAATATTTAGCCTCTTCCAGTTGTGTAATAAAAATGAAATCATTTTGCCATGTTTCACAAAGCACTTTTGAAAAAAAAAACCAAAACAAAAAGGACAAGCCAATTTTGATAATGGGGGCTTCTTTTCATCTGGATTCTCCACTTGACTTACTTGTTTGTATTTGATTTTGTATCATGTCATATCATATTACTTGAAATACTATCTAATGGATGAAAAAACTTCCAACATATGTTATGAGTGTGTTTAATTTAGTGTGTTGGCACTTTTTTGTTCACTAGATATGGGCACACTTGCGTTACACATGAATAATATTTAAATCATAAAATATATATGAAAAATCATAAAAACGGACACAAACACATGGATACTACAAAAATACATGTAGTGCTACGTCGGTTTATTAATAAAAAAATTAAAATAAACCATAACATAAGCAATTGAAGTTTTTGGTGACAATAATAAAATATACCCTTCAGTTTAGTTCATCAATCAAAACTGATTACTACAAAAAAAAGTATACACCTCAAACACTAGAGTTATATACACATAGTCGTAATGATATTATCCACATGATCATGGATTAGAAGTTGCTTAATTACCATTAAATAGTAGCCCAAAGAAGTGATTTTGTTTCAACAAAAAAAAATGGCTGCTGTGTTGGACTGCGAACTTTTAGACAAAAGGATGTAATCCTTTGTGAAACATTAGTAAGGTGATGATCGCGATGAAGAAAATGAAGTAAAATAGAATCTGACCTTGATGCAACATTAAGTAGACTAATCCCAATGAACTTCATATGCCAAATACTTAGGATAAGTTTTTAAATTTAGGTATATTTATTTTATGGGAAATCATCGTTTTATATAGATAAATAAATGGAATAAATTTAATCCATAAATAAAGTAAATTAATCCTAATCAAATTCAACTTCAAATACCATACGCTTGGATAAGTTTTTAATGTTTTTGTATTAGAGAAAGAAAGTTTAGTTATTTTTATTTTATTGGAAATCATCCTTTTACATTAATAATAAATAAATTAAGTAAATTAATTCTAATCAAATTAATTCATTTTTTTTCCTACTTTTTTGTGCTTTTTTGCTAGAAAATGAAAATTTTTAATTGTTTAAATATGAGGGAAAATAAGTATTTAAAATATAAAATAAGGGTGAAATGGTCAATCAAATTTTTTTTTGAGATACAGATTTTTATAGATAGTATAGATATAGATAAAGGGTATCTTACCTCCCAAAATAATGATAGCATGATTAGTATAACTATGAAATACCCACGACGAGTGCTGTAACCAAGTTAAGTCGAGTAGCAAGTGGCTCAAATTTGTCTTGATAAATTAATAATTTTTTTAAAAAAATTTTAAAACACATATATTTAATTCATTTGTCTTTTGAATGAGTATGAATAAGTCAATCTCGAGCCATTCGAGCTCAATTAATTTGATTATTTTAAGTATAAGTTAATTTTATCAAGCTAAGTATACATCACTGCATTATTTGACTTTGGCTTGATAAATTGCTAAGTTTACTAAGTTCAAACAAAATTTTGAACTTGGCTTATCTATTTTACAAACGAGTTCAAATAAATCTCTTAATGAGTTAATTTTAAATCAAGTTCAAATAACTTGACTATTCAACAACCACTACGCGGAGTCGACCCAAGGTCAGCCGCCCATCTCTAGAAGCAAAAGAGAAAACTAGTACCATGTACCAATGTATGTTTCTTAATTTTCTACGTCCACGAAAGGGACTCCTTGTGAGGCCCTTCTTACACGCTCTTCGTTTCTTCAATCTTCAGTCGTGTTTTACGAGCTAAAATTTTAAAATTATAAAGTTGTTACTTAAAAGGACACGTGAACAATTATTCTAAAATTTATTCCATAAGAATCTCATACACTCATATGAACAAGCTCGCATGGGTTCCACACTCAAAGATTCCACCTTATGTGAGTTGGTGAGTGTATGCAAGCGAGTCTGATGGGATGAATACCATTCCTATATATGGAATCTCCATTTGGAGGGATTCTTATGGGAAATGTCGTATATTCTTTCTTTTCTTGTCCTCTGACGGATACAATAAAAAAAAATTTAAGAACATGGCGTTTATAGTTGTCTTATGTTTTTTGAACAAAAATAAAAGAAACACTACTGGAAAGGAGTTATTTTTAGGAAAATTTTTCAGGAAAGAGTTTTTTAGAACATGTTAGCCAAATATATTTTATGCTTGTTTTTTGTTTTTTGGAAGTTTGAAAATTTTAGTAGTCCCTATCCAAATAGCCAAGGACCAAGTCTAATCAGAGGCAACGGCCCATTTGGCCAGGCTATGGCCTGCCTCATTGGTCCACCTGCTTCCTTCACAAAAAGATTTGTTGAAAAATAAGTAGCAACGTACATGAACCTAGTGCAAGGTGGCCCTGAGTATAAGAAAAGAAACCAAAGTGGCCGCTTAGGACCTCATTTTTTTTTTGGTGAAAAAAAGGAGTCCCCAATAAACATATATCTTATAGTAGGCTCAAGATAAAAATAGGTAATTTCTATGAGGGAGCCGATATTGCAACCCCAAAACCTTATTTGTACATCCCACTATTTTTTTTTTTAATTTTTTAATTTTTAGGTTTAATAAAAATATAAAAGGTATTTATGAAAATTGGCCACCTAGTCCATTAGGAAACATCATTTTGAACAAATTTGCAAAAGAAAGTTTTTCCAAAATAAGTTGTTTAAGTGGATTTTTTTTACTATTTAGCATATCTGTTTCATTTCTTGCCAAAAAGTCAACTTAAACCAAAAAGTTTGGAAAAAATTTATTCTACAAAGTTGTTGAAAATAATGTTTTATATGGGACAATGTAAACACTTTTCATAAAAACCTTTTATATATTTCTAAAACTTTAAAAAATAAAAAGTTTTGGGGTTGCAACAATTAGACCCTATATAAGCAAATACTAGTAATTATATAGGCAAACAAAATTTGAGTTGATACTAGAAAAAAAAACAATTGTAAGTACTTAGATTTTTTTTTTTTATTTTTATTTTTTTGAGATTACATATAGGGGCCTCATTTTGTGAATTTGCTTAGGGCCTTTGAAAGCTCAGGATCGGCCCTAACCTAGTGCATTAAACAAATTCATCAAATTATTGCCTACATCTAAAGAATAGAGCTCATTTAACAAAATGAGTCTCTGTCATAAAATTTTTTTTTTAAAAATGAAATAAGTCATGATTTTTTCTACTATTTTGTAATAAAAGAAAACCAAATAAAACTTTATATCAACAAATTTCCTAGAATACCAACATTTCATTGAATATCCATGACCTTACAGTTTGATGGCATCTCTCCATTTCATCTAACAAAAAGTCTCAAGTTTGAGTACCAAGGCCAAAATGCTTTTTCTTCGTTTAATAATTTGTTGTTTCTTACCAATAATCATTATTATATATCATCATCATTTCTTACCAATAATCATTGTCGTCATCGTGGTTATTAAACAATTATGACAATCCTAGCTCCAACATGAACCCCGTGTTTGGTTGGGTGGAAAAGGGGAGGGAAGGAAAGGGGGGGGAGGGAAAAGGGGAGGGAAGGATTCAAAATCCCTTGTTTGGTTGGGAGGGAAAACAGGAGGGAAAGGAAAACAGGGAGGACATCCTTTCCATCCTGCCCACCATTTTCAATCCGCCCAAAAACGGGCGGAAAAGTGGATGGAAAGGCAACCAAGAAACAGAAGTGACCAAAATACCCTTGAATGGCTATGGGGTGCTTCGGCGGTTATTCGCTGGAAAAAATGGAGGATTCCTTCATCTCGCCGGCTGTCGTGGGTGCAGAGGGAGGGTGGGATCGGGGTTTGGTCAAACACATGGCAGTCGTGGCGTCGGCAGCTGCTGCTTCATCTTCTTCGGCCATGGCAGTGGCTATGGGGCGCTTCAGCGGTGGTTCGCCGGAAAAAATGGAGGACTTCTTCATCTCGCCGGCTATCGTGAGTGCAGAGGGAGGGTGGGATGGGGGTTTTGTCAAACCCATGGCAGTCGTGGCGTCGGCGGCTGCTGCTGCTGCTGCTACTGCTTCGTCTTCTTCGCCGGAAAAAATGGCAGATGTGGTTGCTGTGTTTTTTTTCCCTTTTTTTTTCTGACTTCATCGCCGGAAAAAATCGTGTAGCCGATGGCCTTTGAATGGCTGAGGAGGCCAAAGCAAAATTCACCGGCACCCATTTTAGCCATGCCCATCACGATCCCCTTTTTCCCTCCTCCCTTCTCATCTTTCTCTTTTTCCGACGAGCCACCGACAGCCGTGGTTGGCTGAAGAACCCTTCTCCACCTGCACCTTTCCCTTTCTTTTCGTTTTTTTTACTCCATATATATTTTCTTTCTGCTCCTCTCTTGCAACTTAGAAGGGCAGCTTAGTCCATAATAAATGATGTATAAGGTGATGGTGCCGTGGAAACAAAATCCATTCTCTGGCAATGTGTCTCCCTATAAAAATTGCATCCCTTTGTTTGGGAATTAAATAATTAAAAAAAAAAAAAAAAAAAAAAAACCCAACTACCCAAAAAAAAAATTTATTTCTTATGAGGGTAATATGGTAAAATATATCTTCTAACTTCTTTCCTTTCCTCTTCATCTTCTTTCTTACCAAACAAAAAAGGAGGAAGGAAAACCCCTTTCCATCCTCCCTACCAAACAACAAGAAGGAAAAAAGATTTCCTTTCCCTAAGGAAGAGTTTTCCATTCCTTTCCCCTTTCCTTTCCTTCCCCTTTTCCATCCCTCCAACCAAACACAGCAGAAAGGTTGGGGCACTCGCCCCTTCTATTATGGCATGGGAGTATGATGTTGCGCGATCTCTTTAAAAATAAAAAAATAAAAAACGATGATGTTGCGCGGTCGTGAAATTACGTAGAGGAGGCGCCGTTTGGCATATACTTGTACATGTGTCCATACCTTAGTCTCTCGGTTTAGACTGGAGAGTCCCCACTAGCCACCTAATGGGTTTAATGGCATTTTATTAATCTTTTCTTCCTTTTTCGTTTTTAATTATTTGGGGTTCATGGATCTCTCAGATAGGGCGTAGGTCTAGACATCTGAAATCACTTATCAATCTCTGTGATTTTATAGTCAACTCGTCCTGTACATTAGGACTGAAAAGCGGTGACCCTGTTGTGACAAAATTCTTACATTTTTCTCAATTTTTGGGTCGAAATTTCTTACAGATTTTCCAATCATGCTAGTAATTTATTAAAAATATTTCCTTAATTCTTTTTAAAACTTCTGAAATGGCAGCATACGTGCACTTGTTCTATCTCTATGTTCAAATTGCTTTTGGCTTACCAATCTCCTCTCAGCCATGTTGCTGAGATGCTAGAATATTTTTCAAATGTCTTTGATTTTAAGTTTTGACATCCTCCAAGTAAAACACCAAAAAAAAATTGCTTTTGGCCTCGAATTTATTCTTATATTTTGGTTGACACTCCTATTTTTCTTATGAATGCTGTTAGACTTACCACATTAATTTATTGGATTATTCCACCAGCTAATAATGTATTATTTCACAATTCTTCTTCCTGCTCAAAATAATTAAATTAAAAATGACTCAACCTTTTATTTCCTTCCATTTTGCCATTGCCATATAAACTAGGGAGAGATGTGGATGAACTTATCTAGTATCTTTACTATTTTCCATTTCTTATGCAAGCAGGTAGCCGTATTGGCACCAAACATTCCGGCACTCTACGAGCTGCATTTTAGCGTTCCAATGGCCGGGGCAGTTCTTTCTGCGCTTAATACGAGGCTGGATGCAACCACATTAGCATTGATATTAGAACATTTGGAGGCCAAAATCATTTTTGTAGACCACCAGTTCATTGAAATTGTCCTCAAAGCATTCGACATGCGCTCAGAGGCAAAGGCCAAACTACCCCTCGTTCTAATCCCAGAATATGATCAACCAACATCTTCAATAGTTAAAGAAACCCCTCCAAGCAGCCTGGATTTCAATGCCCTCCTAGCAATGGGATGCATCGATTTCCAAACAATACGACCAAGCAATGAATGTCATCCAATTTCTATGAATTTCACTTCTGGCACAACAGGGACACCCAAAGGAGTAGTATACAGCCACAGAGCAGCCTATCTCAATTCGTTGGCAGAAATTTTTCGCTGCGATTTGAGACCAATGCCAGTGTTTCTATGGACAGTCGACATGTTTCGCTGCAATGGGTGGTGTTTCCCTTGGGCAGTGGCTGCCCTTGGTGGCACCAATATCTGCCTTAGGGAAGTCTCTGCAAAATTCATCTTTGATGCAATATCTCTTCACAAGGTGACTCATTTGTGTGGTGCACCCACCATCTTGAACATGATTGCAGATGAATTATCCAGGGACCAAAGGCCGCCACTTCCCTGCAAGGTGAATGTAATCATTGCTGGCGCATTTCCACCAGTTCAAGTTCTCAACAAGATTGCAAAATTGGGATTTAACGTGACACAGGCATATGGAATGACAGAAGCCCTTGGTCCAGTGACCGTTAGGCCATGGAAACCCGCGGGAAATTCCTCACTCTCCAATGAATTACATGGAGACAATAAATGTTGCGAAGGCCAATACAATCTTATAATGGAAGGGGTTGATGTAAAAGATCCAAATACGATGATTAGCATACCGTTTGATGGGAAAACCATGGGTGAGGTGATGTTTAGGGGCAATACTTTGATGATGGGGTACTACAAAAATATGAAAGCCACTCAAGAGGCCTTCAAGGGTGGTTGGTTTCGAACTGGAGATCTTGGAATTCGACATCCAGATGGTTACATTCAGATGAAGGATCGAAGGAAGGATATGATCGTTTGCGGGGGAGAAAGTGTAAGCACGTTGGAGGTGGAAGCAGTGTGTGCTAGTCATCCAATGGTGTTGGAGGCTGCTGTTGTTGGAAGACCTGATGATGATTTGGGGGAAAGGCCTTATGCTTTTGTGAAGTTGAAGGAGGGGTGTTGTGCCAGCGCTGAAGAGATCACTAAGTTTTGTGGGGATCAATTGCCGGATTATATGGTGCCTCAGATTCTAGGTTTTGGGGATTTGCCGCTCAATTCAACGGGGAAGATTCAAAAATTTGTTCTCAAGGAGAAGGCCAAAGCAATGGGTAATTGCAAATGAATGGGTCAGGATTTCATTTGAGGACTATGCTACTTGACCCATCTATTTGATCCACATTCTCCCACCCATCCATATGTGGTAATTTCTTTTTATTTCATACTGGGTGTTAGAAAATAAGTGATTTTCTTTAAAGCTTTAAAACTTCAGACCACATACGTGTGTGCACCTACATAGCCCACCTCGACCTAAATCGGCCAACAGTATCGTGATGTGGCATATGACATGTTGTATGCGTGACTTAATGGGCTTTTTATATGAGTTTATTTCATTTGACCGTTGGACCTTAATTTCTATGATTTATGGTGTCCGTTACTAGCTGTTGGACTTTTATTTCATGTTATTTATAGGGCTGTTATAAGAATTATTATGACACTTATTTTGGGCCTTTATTGGCCTAAAACAATTTCAGCATTTTTACTATTATAAATAGTGGGCTTCTCTACATGGATGAGTATGGATTCACATTATCTTCTCCATATTTTATAAGAGCTTTATTTAGATATTTTATTTATTGTTTTTACGAGCAACTAATTGTGGACGAGTTTATCATACTCTTCATATGGACGTACCCATAGAAGAGGGAGCTGCGAGCTTTGGGGTTGTATCTTGGAAGTCCTATTATCCGATCCGTCAGCACCTGTACATAGGGAGGCGGTAGTTCCTTTATGACAGCGTGATCTCACATGCCTTCCCACAGGCCAGCTCTTCTTATTCTTTTTATTTTATTTTAATTCAATATTTATTGTGTTGATTTTGCTCATTTAAATTGTGAATATTATGAGATTTATCTTTGTACAATTTCATTGTATTTTATGTTTTTAATTTTTGTTGTAAATTATATTCATGTTTAATTTTAATAAATATTCTGTGACTTATTTCACAAAATTCACAATTATCCCCAACAATCTAAAGGAACTAATGATCTCTAATTAGTGTGGTTTTTGTTGATGGAAAACTTATTTAAATCATATTGGTACGTTTTTGTTTTATCAATACTCCACGGTATTGAAAACTGGGTTATATTGGACTAGTGGTCTAGATTAGGTTGTGTAGATATAATTTGGATTATATATCTTGTACTATCATGTGTCATGTATATACAATGACTTAATGTAAGGAAGTTGAGGCTTTTGGACACTTCATAGTGTTGAATGTCCAATCCAATGCGTCATGCTTGATCCTCTACTTCCCATACCATGGTGAGTTGGTGCTCCATATCTGATAGATCGATACACACATAAAAAGAGTGTTTGAAACTTGATCCGTGTCACACCTCTAGTGGAAATGATTGAATGTTATTTTCTCTAATGATCGGATTCGTTGATTTGTTTAAATATTTTGAATGAAATGTTTGATATACCTTTTATGATTTCACTGGACAAGTATACATGCCCTAATCTAGGATTGGTTGGTCTACTATATGAAATATATCAATATATGATTGTTCTCTTGGATTTTTGTGTCATTGAATTTTACTAGCAATTTTGTAAAAATAGAACAAGTTGACACACAAACACGTGACAAGCATATCATGTCTAGCTGTGTCTCATTCACTAATTGCTAAAGATAAGAGTTATTTGTTTCTTGTTTGACATTGTTGATATAAATATGATTTCATCGAAACGTTAAGATGTGAGTACCTAGTAAAAAATATCATTATATTTTCTAAAGAGTATATGCATACTATTAAGTATATTTGATTTTGATTCATTACTTTCAATGCTTGTCACTCGTTAGTGTTTTGTGACGGATTGTCATTATGGCATTTTGCTGTTGAGCATGTTACAATCTTTACTAGGGTTAATGGATAAAGGTTCAGTTATAATACAGATTGAAGTTGGTGGTCAGTTACTATTTCATGCGAAGGCAACTACTATTCAGGCTGTTTTGAGGGATAATATTAATGCCTATCTTAATATAATGTTATTATATTTTAATTAAATAGCTGTTTTGAGGGACAATATTAATGCCTATCTTAATATAACGTTACTATATTTTAATTTTCATATTTATATATTATATTTTATTAGTTGTTAAATGTTACGGAATACTTTATTTCTTTGACTTTAAAATAACAAATAGATGTCAAGAAGTAATTTATTTTTCAAATCATAACAATCAGCTTTACTATTTAAAGAGTTAGTTAATATGAAACAATTCATATTTAGTATTGAAACAAAAGGGTACATAGCAATTTAAAGTTACATTTGTCTTGTATAAATTTATTTATTTTTTTATAAACTGCAATTGTCTTTCATTGTGATATTATTATTATAGCCGTTGGTTATGAGAATAGCTTCATTGTGCGCGCAAACCTTGTAATTAATGGTTGGTGTGTTTTATTGGTTGCATATTGTGTTCTTATTCTTTTAGCTATTAATAGCTGAATGGGTAATTTAGAATTGATCTTGAGCTTCTTTTGCTATTTTAATTGGATTGAGAAGTAGTCATGTTTTGGTTTGCTTGGACTCAAAGTTGTGCATTTTGATCTGTAATCTATCTTGATGAGGGCTAATGAAGTTTTTAGATTGCAAATTTTGCTTGTCTCAATCTTCATAGAGAAGTTATATAATAGAAAATAATAAATGAATAAAACAAACACCTGTTTTTCTACATGGTACCAATCACTTGTAGTTATTTTATGATATATGTTGCTCTAAACTTTTATTTTGTTGAGAAAACTGGAAGGGTGAATGCTTAAATTATCTGAGAGGGATTTCTATGGGAATTTTTCAACTAATCTGTGTATGTTATTAGACTGTGAGTGGAGAAATAAAATAAAATAGAGCTACAAGTTAATGTTATGACCAAGTATTTACTCCTTATATCTTTTTGGTGACTCGTCGGCCTTCTTAATTTATACTGAAAACTATTTTCTCGCATTGAGGCCAAGTTTCTCTTCTGGTGCTATTGCACTTAATTAAGTTTAGAACCCATGAGAATGCTTTTTTTTTTCCTTTTTTTTGCTAATGCTACATTAGTCTGCTAGTATCCTTGATAAATATCTATTAGCCTTCTTATGAAGTTGAATAAAATGGAAATGAGGGTAAAGGATATGTAGAAGAGATATATTCAGAACCTTATAAATTATATAAGTTGTTTTATTTAAGTGTTCATTTTTGCATTCATGCATATGTAATAATGAGAATGAATTTGATGGATACAATTTCCAATTGTGCAAATTTATGGGAATAAAATATTGCATAGCAGTTATGAAACATGTGAAATTCTGTGATATTTTGTATTGCTTTGATTTAGCAATACTTTATTGTTATGACTTATGCATATTGATATGCCTATTGCATTGAGGATTATCAATAATGAAGGTCACCATTAGGAATTAGATTAAGTAGATACAAATATGCGTTAAACAAGTTATTTTGATTGGATTATCTAATTGTGAACTAGGAATTTTCTTGATGTAAAATTGTTCATCTAATAATTTATTTGAAGAAATTATCCAGTGAGTATGGTTTATTTTTTGTGAACTCAAAATTAAATATTGTGAGATATACAAGATATTCTATTGTCTTAAATATGAGATATTCATTTTCAAGTGAAATTCTGTATGGAATATTATAGAATCTTTTGAATGTGGGGGTTTATTATCAAGTATTGATTATTATAGCATATTATATTTTATGTGAGGATTATATTTTACCGTGACATAATAAAGGTTATATATATTTGGAGATGACATGATTCTGTGACTATTATCTTGAGATTTTTACTAAAGTAAGTACATAGCAATCATGAATGATCCTCTTGAGAAATCATATAATATTTACCATTTTCTATTTATTTAGAATTTGTAATGCAATCATGAATATAAATTGATTTTGAGATAAAACATGTATGGTTCATGAGATGATTACCAGAAATTATAGACATTCAATTAATGTTCATTTGTGAACTCATTAAAAGGAAAAATATTCATAACTGTGGGATTCACTATATTGGCATCTTTATATCATTTGAAGTTTGGCTAATGTCTATATGAAGCATTATGTGATGCACGAAATGATAATGCCAATATGAGATACAGAATATGAAATGTGACTGATCAACTAACTAGAGGCTAATGCAATTATTTTGTCCATTGAGGGGGATGACGCTTTAGCCCACAAGGAGTCGCCAAGATCTTCCTACTCATATCAATGCTTCTGTTCGTCTAGAGCAGCAAAGTCTTCCATACTTAAGAGTTTAAATATTTTTTTTCCCTTTGTATTAGACATCTTTAAGGGGTAAGGTACTTTTGTCCCCTCCTTTCTAGGTGTATATTTCTCTCTTCAGTTTATCAATTAATTTCCTTCCTACCGCAGAAGTTCTGGAAAAAAAATTTTAAAATTTAAAATTTTAAAAATTGCCAACGGAAGTAACTCAACCTTTGTGATTAGAGATCTCGTGAAGAAGATTCAATGGGTAGAAAAAATCCGCAGAGCATGACTCATAAAAAGTACTTTTTATAAGGAGAATGTCTCCTCCCCATCCCTATGATGAGAGTGTTATTGATGTGACAGTAAGGAAGAGTTTTAATCTGAATAAGCTAGAGGCAAGAACACTCCTGTAGGGTGCAGTCACAGTACCTTTTGAGAACTTACCTATGTGAGAGTTGTCGTGAAGCCACGGCTATGGGTCTTGGTTGACCTTAGAAACTCTCCTAAAAATCAAGATATAGCGCATGCCATAAATTGCACTAACCTGCCTAGAACTACATCCTATATCAATACTTGACCCTGGAAACTCTCAAGGGGTCAAGTTCAAGTTTTGCCACTATGACTTCTCAAATGGAAACAGTTAATACTAAGTGTAAGTTCAAATCCAAAAGATACCTACGCCCATTGCATGGTATATAGTTGCCCTATATATATATTTTGTTTATATATTTATATATATTTCATTTGTTTATTATTTTGTCAAAGTTTTAAATCTTGTGGGGGATTGTTAGAAAATAAGTGATTTTCTTTAAAGCTTTAAAACTTCGAATCACATACGTGCGCACACCTACATAGCCCACCTCGACGGGGATCGACCAGCTGTATTTTGATGTGGCGTATGACGTGGCACACGCGTGACTTAATGGGCTGTTTATATGAGTTTATTTCATCTGACCGTTGAACCTTAATTTCTATGATTTATGGGTTTCCGTTACTAGCCATTGGACTTTTATCTCATGTTATTTATTGGGCTGTTATAAGAATTATTATGACACTTATTTTGGGCCTTTATTGGCCTAAAACAATTTCAGCATTTTTACTATTATAAATAGTGGGCTTCACCACATGGATGAGTATGGATTCACATTATCTTCTCCATATTTTATAAGAGCTTTATTTAAATATTTTATATATTGTTTTTACGGCAATTGATCGTAGACGGGTTTATCATACTCTTCATGTGGACGTACCCATAGAAGAGGGAGTTGTGAGCTTTGGGGTTGTATCTTAGAGGTCCTATTGTCCGTCAACACCTATACGTAGGGAAGCGACAGTTCCTTTAGGACAGTGTGATCTTACGTGCCTTTCCACAGGCTAGCTCTTCTTACTCTTTTTATTTTATTTTAATTCAATATTTCTTGTGTTGATTTTGCTCATTTAAATTGTGATTATTATGAGATTTATCCGCATACAATTTCATTATATTTTTTGTTTTTAATTTTTGTTGTAAATTATATTCATATTTAATTTTAATAAATATTTTGTGTCTATCGTATTATACAAAATCCACGAATATCTCTAACACTGGGCTCCACATGATTGTTTTCACCTATACACTTTTGGGATTGGGATTTGGTGAAGTTTGGGACTTTAACTACATGGTGAAATTGCCGTTGGATTAACGCCACGTGGCAAAAGAGAAGAAGGGATGGCTCAGATTCAATGGTAGCAAAACAATTGAGACTACAAAATCTGAGAATTGCTTTGCTACCAGTGAATTCGAGCTGTCCCTTCTTCTTTCTTGCCATGTGGCGTCAATCCAGCAGTAACTTCACCATGTAGTTAAAGTCTCAAACTTCACCAAATCCAGATCTACACTTTTGATACATATTGTGGGGATTGGGATTTAGTGAAGTTTGGGACTTTAAATGCATAGTGAAGTTACCGCTGGATTGACGCCACGTGGCAAAGGAGAAAAATGGACGGCTTGGATTTGTTGGTAGCAAAGCAGTTGAGACCACAAAATCTGAAAACTGCTTTGTTACCAGCGAATCCACGCCGTCCCTTCTTTTCCCTTGCCATGTGGCATCAATCCAACGGTAACTTCACCATGCATTTAAAGTCCCAAACTTCATCAAATCCAGGTCCACAATGTGCATGGTAAAAGTGGATGGCAAAAGATGGGTGAAGTAGCATTTTCCTTCATTTAATTGCTGTTAGGTAATAATGGTCTTTTATCGACTCTTCAACTTCATTAAATGCCTATGGCCCTTAAGGCGTGTTTATGAATTTTGAAAACTAAATTAGACTGGTCCAGTCCATAATTGTTATTTAGTTTTTATTTGAAAAAACCTATGTTAATACCTTATTTTTCATAACAAAACTAAATAGATTGACAGGAAAAGGAGACTTACGATATAGTGTGAAATCAAAACTGGTTAGACTTGTCTCCAACTGGTCAAGTTTTTAGGTTTGCCAAACACCCCATTAGGCTTAATTACATATTTTGTTTTAATAAGAGCATGAAGTTTGTAGAGGTCTTAGTTTGACTCCATTTGGGTGACTAGTTGGTGCACACGTGCGTTGCACGTGGCTTTTTGTTTTTTTTGTTTTGAGAAAAAGTTATTGCATTTTGTAGAAAATCACTTACCAAATAAGGTAGAAGACACTGTTAATGGAGAAAGAAGAATTCAGAATCCCATTGTTAATGGAGAAAGTAAAATTCAGAATTATATAGATGATATATGTTAAGGTTTAAGATTTTATACGAATTTGATTTCCTATTTATGTGGTTTTACGAATTATAGTATAATGTGAATTCCTATTTATAAATTTCTATTTATATTTATGTGTTTTATATTCTAATTCCATATTCCAATCAATGTACCGTATATAAGGGTAGAATTATAGTATACTTTGAATTTCTATTTCTATTTATGTGTTTTATATTCTTATTTCCTCTTTATGTATTTTATATTTTATATTCCTATTTTCTCTTTTAATCAATGTACCGTGTGTAAGGGTAATGATGTATTTAAAATATAAAATAAGGGTATATTGGTCAATCAAAAGCTTTTTTGACATTCAACCAGTATAGATGTCTACTCCTATACTATGAAAAATTAAAAATAAAATAAAATAAAATAAAAAAAAGGGAAAGAAAGAAAGAAAGAAGAATAAGAGGTTTTGGGAGTGGTTATCCTCCTTAAGATGGGAGTGGTTTCTTGAAAAATCGGTTGGTATAAGGGAGTAGGAACTAGCCCTAGTATTGGCACCTCGTTCAGGTTCATTGTTTGGGAGGACGTGTATTATCTAAAAATCAAGTTCTTTAGGCACTATTGTATACTCCATATTTTGTATATCTTGTGCATATTATTAATTATTGTTTTAGTGAGAGAAGAGGAAAATAATAATAATAATAATAAACCAACAAGATAAAGTGGTTCTTTAGGCATTATATGAATATTAAAATAAATAAATAAAAAATTGTTAGTTACCAACTTAATAGGAAAATGAAGATGGTGACTGTGGTATTGGATCATCATTTTTTATGCTAGTACTCCACATATCTTGGAGCAGCAGAGCAATGATGAACTGACCCAAAATAGGGTCATGATGAGTTAGTTTCAAGCATGTCTTGCGTATTAAGAAGTGAAAGGTACTAAATTCGATCAAGGCCGGCAAGAGGAAAATGGTTTTCTTTCTATGAGAAGTGGTAGAATGTACTCTGGTCAAATTGTTACGCGTGTTTAACCAGAAATCACTTCTAAAGGGTAAGAATACGCGTGTGTGTATATATATATTATAGGGTATGGTTCTTGATTTTCTTGACCATTCATTTCTTTTTTTTCTTTTTTTTCTTTTTTTTTTAAAGGTTTCGGACATTCTATGTATTTCTAAATGAAAGTTAGATAGCTAGTTTAATTAAGGGACGGTAAAAATAAAAATATCTTAAGAGGAGGTGGGAAACGTTTACAATTGAATTTAAGCCTAGATAGTTTTGAATGTAAAATTGTTTCGATGTGCCATGGTCATAGTCATCCTTGTATTAGGCGAGGATAATAAAGGGAATAAGTATATTCAAGAGTGGAGTATCTTAGACGATAGGATAATACTTGGCTTCTCAACTCCTTTTCTTTCTTACTTTTATTATGTCACTTGTCTAACAAAACAAATGAAAATTGATTATAAACATGTATTCTTATGTTATATTATTATAGACATATGTTTGCGTATTCATATATATATATATATATATATATATATATATGTTTATGTGTTCAAATGAATATAAATATATGTTAATATATTTGTTTTTACGTGTCCACGTGTTCGTATCCACATTTCCATATTTTTTAAAATTAACTATAACACGTGACATAATATAAGCAGGAAAAAGGAGGAGTTGCTCATCCACTGTAAGAAGTCAAGTATTATCCGAATTTCTTTCTTTGAAAAATGATTTATGCCTTTCAAAATTGTGAGTCGTTTTGCCAATTTGAAAATAGAAAAATATATTTTTATTTTTCATACCTTACTAAATACATGAAGACTTCCCGCGTGAGGAACAGGGATTAGTCGGGTTCTGACAGTTTGGACACCTTGTTGCTTGGCAAAAAAAAATAAAAAAATATATGAAGACTTTGACTAGCATGATAGTTGTAATTATGACTAAACACTTAAACAGTTAGATACACATCCAACATGTGAGTCCTATGTATCTTTCTATATGAATGCATTTATGTATTTAGGTGTCTAAAATAGTTTTTGTCCTATGGGCATGACCAAATACTTCTGTCTTGAAATCTTAATTTAGCTTTCTCATTGGGATGAGGGCATTATTTATCCCAATTGGTGAGTCAGAGCTGTGATAATTTTGAAAATCATTGCCTTTGCATATCAAAATTGAAAGTCATTCACAAGGTTTCCAATATAACCCGTTTGATAGGTCGTTTAGATTTTTTCCTTATGCAAATTAGCACCATAATAAACATCCAATTTTTTTTCTTTGATTTGGAATTAATTTTACTATCATGTATTTGACTTTTATTTCATTTTTTTTCCTTCTCTGTTGTCATGGGTCCTTTATTGGTTTTCTTTCAAAAAAAAAAAAAATTTAAAAAATCTAAAAGTGGTGTTAGCAACACCGCTTTTAATATAACTAAACACGGTGCCAATAAGACCAGTTTTAATATAACTAAAACCGGCGTTGATAACACCGCTTTCCATTTTTATTCTTTTTTCTTTTCTCTTTTAGTTGATAAGACTGCTTTAATTTCCATTTTTTCTTCTTTTTCGTCATGGCCACATTTGAAAAAAAAAAAAAAAACTCTAAAAGCGGTGTAGCAAAACCGCTTTTAATATAACTAAAAGCAACATTATTAACGACTCTTTTAATTTTTAAAATTTTTATTTTTAAAAACAATATCCTTAGACAAGAATTTAACTGGCATGCATTTGACTTTTATTTCTTTTTTTATTCTTTTTTGTCATGGCTCCTTAAAATAAAATAAAAAAATTCCTCGAAAAACACTATTGCTAACACTACTTTCAATATAACTAAAAGCGGCTTTGCTCACCGCTTTCAATTTTAATTTTTAAGTTTCTTGTCATATCCTTAGACAAGAATGCTGTTGATTTGGAATTCTTCTTTTTCGTCTTGGCACCTTTAAAAATGACAAAATTAGAAAGAAATAAAATTTAGACTGAAAGAGGTGATAACACTATATTATACTGCATTTATTCGTCTTTTATTTTTTTTACCTTTTTTTGCCTTCATTTTTTATTTTGTAAGTTTCTCTTATCTATACTATACTGCTCTATGAAAAATAAAAATAACTTCTTGTTTAGAAAAAGTTGATAACTTGGACTTGTTGCTTCTGGCACTTCCTTCTTGTTATCATTGTCGAATATTTTCTCATCCTATCAAAACCGATTACCGTCAATCGTACCCCAAGAAAGCTGATAAAACTAACCTGTGGTCTCATGAGAGGTTTGTGCCAAGAAAGCTGCAAGCCTGCAAGCTCCCTTTTCTGAGTATTAAAATCACCGGTCGTGCCAAAGCCGTTAAAAGACCGTGCAGCGTTGATGAAAGCATCGTAAGTGTAAAATCCTTTACTATGGCATTTTGGAGCGTTTCGGTGCTTCGGCATTTGACTGAATAGTGATTGGCTGATGAGGGTGCCAACACCGCCGCCGCCGCCAGGGGCAAGGGTTAGTTTAGAGGGTGTAGGAGTTGAACCACCATCAGCACTACACTGGCTTCGCCAACCATTTGTGCAGTAATCGGCAGTGGTGCCACAGTATCCAAATTGGCTACAACAGAGCCCACCTGGGCATAGAGCTCCCCCAGCTTGTCTTCCACAATATTGTTCAGCTGATATTTTTAATTAGAAGGCTAAGGTGAAGAGAAACAGAGTCCAAAAACTCATGTTTTTTAATTTTTTTTTTTCTTTTGTATGGAATGGTATGGTCCATGGGTAAGCAAGGATACATACAAGGTTTGGTAATGTTTTCTCTTTCCTCTTTTTGCAACTGAAAAATAAGTAAAGCCCACTCCAATTTTAAAGTCATCAACAAGGTTTGCAATATGGCCCGCGCGTCTAGCAGGTCGTTTAGATATTTCCTAATGCATATTAGAATCATATTAAACATCCGATTTTTTTTTCTTTCCAAATTGTTACTAATAGTAGTAATGAACCAAAATGAGTTTGCACGCACCCGTGGAAAATAAAATATGCCTAGTTGTTGTTGGAATGACAGTAGTCAAATTATTTGACAAATTAGTAAGGCTCGTTTTATTATAATTAATATTAATTTCCCAGTGAATCATCCCCACTTTACATAGGAAAATGGTCTCATTATTATTATACTTAGCTAGGCATTTCCTAATACTTTAATTCTCTAATTAATGGGAGGATTGGCAAAAGGCGTTTGACTGTAGCAATCCAGGTTGTCGCCATAGCTCACTCCCAACATGTCGCAGTACCTCCTATAGAACCCGATCCGGTCAGCCACCTCGTCATTCGGACCTTTGCCGCATTCGAGTCCACCATTGATGATGTTAGTGATGACGCCGTAGCCTGGGACCCGACCGGCTGACCTATCCGCATCGGACGGCGTCCATCGTCCAATGATGACATCATGGCTTGATGGCTTGGACCACTGTGGGGTCATCCAGTACCAAATGGCTGTCTTGAATGAAATAGTTGGGTCTGTGGCTACCAGATCCGGATTGTTGATAAGATCCGCTTCAATGGCTTTACCCGCTTGGCCGTAGTTGTAGTTGCTGGCAAAGTCAAGAAGTCAATATTCAAAGTCAGCGTCAAAAGCATTTTCAACAAATTCACACACTTATCTGGAACGCGTGAGACCAGCTCACTAAAACGTCGTAGACTCGTAGACAAGGCTGAGGCTGTGTTTGGGAGGGAGTGGAATGAGGAAGGGGATGGGATGAAAATGAGAATGAAAAGAATGATCATTCCCAAGGCTATTCCATGCCTATGTTTTGTGCAGGGAAGGAATTCATTCCACAATCCCATCAATTAAATTAATAATTCTCATTCCACAAAAAACAATAAAGAGGACCATAACCTGAGAGAACCACCTAGCATAACAAATCAAAAACCATGAACTCAAAACCCAAATCCTAAATCCATACCCTTTTTTTTTTTTTTTTTTTTTTTAATTTTTTTTTTTTTATGGCCACTGTCATCATCACCATCTAGATTGAATCTTGTTGCAATCGACGGGGTTACCATGGCTGCCACAACCCATGCTCCATGAGTTGTAGATCTGAAGGTGTGGTGTAGATCTGGGAGGAGATTAGGACAAGGATGACGATGGGGACGATGACTGTGTTTGCAGGAGTCGACGGCGATGGGTAAGCGACGGCGATTGTACAACGACGGCGATGAGATTGGCGACGGCAACGGCAACGGCAACGGTGTCTAGCGGAGGAGCGCGGCGGTGGGGACGGCAATGAGAACGACGACGGCGGCAATGAGATATGCAACGTCAATGAGATTTGCAACGGCGACAAATTGCAGTCTGGTGATGATTTTTTGAGAGAGAGAGAGAGAAAGAGATGGGGTGAGATGAGAAAGAGAAGAAAATAATGACAACTGTCAAAGGGTGGGCCCCACGGCATGGCCTTTTTCCTCCTTTGGCTGGGAATGGGTTTTCCCTCTTGTGAAGAGTGGAACGCTCATCCCACGACCAACCTCAAAGAATAAGGATTCCATTCTTTGGGAAAACTAACACTCCATGTTTTTTTATAGGGTAAATTGCAGAAAACTATCCTGGAGTGCAATTTAATTTGGTACCTTTAAGTTTAAATCAAGTCAATTTGATATTCATATTTTTAAATTTGTTTCAATTGAGGATCTACCGTAATCAACGTCTATTGACCAAACGGTAAAGAAGCACGTGACATGCACGTGACCTTAGTTATTTTTAATATGCCTACCTAACCCCTCTACACAATTTTCAGCAATGAAAACGGCATCGCTTTAACCCTCTGAATATTTTTTCAAAAAAAACAAAAAAATCATCAGCAAGTTCATCTTCTCCGGTGAAACTCGTCGGCGATGCACAATATATATAATTCAATTCTCAAACCCACGTTCAACACAACAACCTTTGTTCCTCCTCAATCCCCGCCAACAACAACAGTCAAGAATCACCCACCATTTTCATCCTTCAAGACCCAAAACCCAGTCAAGTATTACCCCCCCACCACCAACTCCCAGATCCCCCAACCACTATAGCCCACTGTCAAGCTTCAGATGCAACGAAATCTGGTGAAGGCAGATTTGCACAAAGGAAAAATGGAGGTTTACCACTTTACAAATGGTCCAAACAAACTACAAGATGGGTTGTGGGTAATGATGGGTCGGCGACAGCGGTGACGGCTGTGGGTTATGAAGGTGAATTCGAGATTTGGGTTGATTTTGAGAATTAGTGGATTGCCGGCGAGCGAGGTTTGGGTGGGTGAGAAGGAGGCGATGGATCTAGGAGTTGAGTGGGTGAATTGGGAGTGGGCAATCATGATTTTTCGTTTTTTTATTTGATTGGGTGCATTGCTGGCGAGCGTGATTTGGGTGGGTCAGAGGAGCTGGAGACACAGCGAAACTAGGGGGGGAGAAGAATTGGGTGATCGTTATTTTATTTTTTTTTGTTGCATAGCCGGCAACCTTCGTCGGAGAAGGCAACCAGCAACGCTGCTGGTCCATTTTTTTCCCTTCATGTTTTTTGCTTTTTCCTATTTTTTGTTTTGGGGGGCAGAATAGCCATAGCACCATCATGAAGCAATTCCAGCGCCGACTTCGAACACCGTCAACCAGTCCAGTCAGTTATCCATCACAAACTAGTCCAGTCGGATTTGAAGCGGGTCAATCTTGTACCGTTAACATGTATTTTGAGGCGCGATCTCACAACAACTCGACGGTGAGAGGGTGAATAAAATCCTGATCGGAGGGGATGAGTTATTCAACTAAACGACGGCATTCAACACAAGGGTAGTAAAGTCATTTTGGCATCGCCGTTAACGGCGTTATTGATTTTAAGTCAACGAAAAGTATGGGTATCAAATTGACTCGTTTTAAACTTAAAGGTACCAAACTGAAACACACCTCAAACTTGGGGTAATTTTCTGCAATTTACCCTTTTTTATAAATGGAATCCTCATTCCATTCCTTTTTCCACTCCATCATAACAAACACAGCCTTCGTCCCTCTCTTCAGTAGTTTTCTTGTATTTTTTAATAATTTTGGACATGTACTTTTAAGTAGGTACTAGATCATCAATTTTATATCATTATATTGATAAAAATTTAATCACAAATTTGTTCAAATGAGCCTCCCATGTGTTAATCAAAATTAACAAAAGAGTATAATCAAATCTGTTTTATAAGAGACTGGGTATTAAATTTTGACATTTTTTTTTAATGAAATTTTGTATATTGAATCTTCAAAGGGTCGTTTTATCTAACAGTAGGATATGTGTTTTGATACTGGTACAATATCCCTTGATGAAATAGGGGAGGAACTTGTCATATGCCTACGACAGAGCCATGGTAGTAGGCTTCTCAATGTGACAGAGTAAGGCTCAAAATCAATGCCAAATCACAGCATGGCGCTCGCGATTCTAACAATATTAATATATCAAATTAGCCTTTTTTTTCTTTTCTTTTTTTTTTTTTTTTTTTAAATTTCGATTGACTAAAATAGCTCGAAATCAGTGAGGTGTCACAAGTATTGATCAACTGGTAGATGCAACAGCCATAGAGGAAGTATGCCAGGAAGACTTACTGTGTGAGTTGGATTGGTCCACGGCCATAATACAGTTTACCAGGAGGGCATGGCCAGTCTTTGGAATCGCAGTTAGCACTTCGGTCATTTTCCCTAACAAAGCAATATCCCCATGCATATGGGCCATCCGGTGCACCTCCCCACCCTCCTACAGAAAATTTTGCACCAAAAATACAATGAAATCTCACTTGGCTTAGCTTTTTACTATGTCAATTAAGGAGCTAATTAACACGCTCAACTGATAAAACTAACCTGTGGTCTCATGAGAGGTTTGTGCCAAGAAAGCTGCAAGCTCCCTTTTCTGAGTATTAACATCGCCGGTGGTGCCAAAGCCATTAAAAGACCGTGCAGCGTTGATGAAAGCATCGTAAGTGTAAAATCCATTACTAGGGCATCTTGGATCGTTTCGGTACTTCAGCATTTGATTGAATAGTGATTGGCTGATGAGGGTGCCAACACCACCGCCTCCGCCTACAGCAAGGGTTGTTGATTTAGAGGGTGTAGGAGTGGAACCACCAGCAGCACTACATTGGCTTTGGCAACCATTTGTGCAGTAATCGGCAGTGGTGCCACAGTATCCAAATTGGCTACAACAGAGCCCACCTGGGCATAGAGCTCCCCCAGCTTGTCTTCCACATTGCTCAGCTGATATTTTTAATGAGAAGGCTAATGTGAAGAGAATCAGAATCCAAAAACCCATGTTTCTTTTTTCTTCTGTATTCAATGGGTGTGTATGACTCTATGTCCTATGGCATGGTGTGGTCCATGGGTAAGCAAGGATATGTATAAGATAAGTCGATTTCCTTGACCATTTCAATTCAAGAATTGCTGGCTACCTTCGTGACTATATATGACTTCAGGTCCACTATGGAAAATTGCACATGATGACAAAAAAGTGTGTCATATGTGACTATAGGTGTTTGCCGTGCTGAAGGGGCTACTTTAATAGTATGTGTGAAATTAACGTATGACCGACTTGACAGTTGGTTCACACGATGACAAAAAAGTGTACCATATGTGATTTTAGGTGCTTGCCGTGTTGAAGAGGCCACTTTAATAGTTTGCGTGGAATTAATGTATGACCGATTTGACAGCTGGTTCCTTTACAGTGGAATTACGTGGGTAGTAACTTTCTCAGCATTTTTGTCTCTAAGGTTGTGTTTGGTATGATTGAATGGAATGGAGAGAGAATGAAATGAGGAAAGGAATGGAATGGAAATGGGAATGAAAGGAATGATCATTCCCAAGGGCTAGTTCATGCCTCCGTTTGGTGCAGCAGCTATGGAAAGGAATTGCATTTGATTTTTTGTGAGAGAGGGAAAGAGAGAGAAAGATGGGGATGAGATGAGAAGAGAAGGGAGTGGGCAGTGCCTTTTTTCTTTCTTTGGCTGGAATGAGCATTCCCTCTTGTGTGGGGTGGAATGCTTATTCCATCGTTTTGATGGAATAGCCATTCTCAAAGAATATGGATTCCATTCCTTTGGCAAACAAACACTCCATTTTTTTTTGACCAATGGAATGAGTATTCCATTCCATCCCTAAACCCACGTACCAAACACAGCGTAAGTTTAAAGAAATACTTGTAGGGATATCGTCTGATGCAAAGGTAAATGTTTCGAACTAGTAAATGTGAACGTTGATTTGAATTTTGAGATAAAGCGACCACTTTGCCAAAATCACAATAGTTAATAGGATGTTTTCTCTTTCCTCTTTTTGCAACTGAAAAATAAATGAAGCCCACTCCATGCATCTTACCGTGCTCTTTCTCAAAATCAGGACTTGGATTCAGGGCTGAATCTAGAATGCAATATGCAAGCCCGGCCCAAAGGAAATGAAGTTATATCTGGATTGATTCCAAGCCAAGTTCTAGAATCCATACAACTGAAAAGATTTCTTGGATTGGTCTCAATACACGGTACGCCCATGCCATCCTCACAAGGGCCACTCCGACTAATTTCAGCCCCTCAAGCCTAGCCTGTGTGCTTCTCTATTTGTATGTAACTTGAACGCTCGTGTCGTAGAAAAAAAAAAAACAAAGGAAAACCTAAGATCGATCATGGTGATTTTCGTTGTCAGGGTATGGAGAATTATTGAAGTTCCACATGTTCTCAATCATTTGTACCTGCTGCAGGCATGGGTCAACTTAAATCCATGTGTCTGATTTGATTTATTAAAAAAGACTTGTGTGCCGTGACCATTGATCTAAGTCTTTGGAGATTAATTTAACACAGAACGCCGTGATTGTTGGTCTGATCATTTACGTTTGAAATTAAAAACATGTTCAATCTCTACAACATCCACATGCAGATTAATTTTGAAACAATCAAACCATTTTCTTTGGCATCATATTGATCCCATCCTCGAAACACTAAATAGTCAACAAGAAAATATATATATATATATAGAGAGAGAGAGAGAGAGTGAGTTGTAGACGATTTTATTCTAGAAATAAAAATTTATAACATTCTCCCATTTTTATAGTTCTAATCCGAGTAAGACGCGCGGATAGTCCTAGAGAGATTCGAAGTGAAGCGTGGGAAATGACGCCAACATGCATTACCATCGGATCGATTTGGACGGAACGTATGACGTATCTTCAAAGATTGAGATTGCTGGCTGATGTAACAAAACCCAATGAGTACGCGACGACGGACTTATCTTTGCCACTCTCCCAGTCGTCACTCGCTTCTTTTTCTTTAAAAAATATAGGGATCATGGTCTGAGTCATTGGTCATCCAAAAGAGAACCATTCCATAGACTCAATTACGTAGCTAGCATATTGTAAGTTGGACCAAATGGAGGGTCTATCTGCGAATTATATTATGTTCCTTTAATTTGTCTCTTATGAGCATTAATTTAGAGCAAGAAGCCATTATTTTATGACATCTTTGACATACAGATTCACAGCGAGAGAGAAACATATGAAGGATGTATCAAGCTCGCTCTATCTGCTCTATAACAGTTGGAGATTTCCTTCATCGCGCTGCTAGGCCGATCTTGTTTAATTGATTGGGGGAGGGATTTGAGTCTTTATGGTGATATAATAAATTTTATTATGATATATGTTACCAAGAAAAGAATTGGTATCATTGAACCGAAATAAATTTGACATTTAGAATGGCCGGTATGAAACTATGGATATTAAATTAACAGTAATATTGTTTGGGAGAAATCCAATCCATTGTTCAGGAAGATTTAATTAGTAGATACAATAATTGATATCTAATTGGCATAGGTGTTGATTGACTTTCCTATACCATAATAAATAAATAAATTACTCAGTTAACATTGCAAAACTTGCTTGTTCGTCTTACTAATGTAAGAAGACTTGTTCAATCTCACTACCATCTGCCGATTAATTTTGTTACAAGCAAACTATTTTCAATGGATGGTTTTTGTCTTTAATTTGACTTAAAGACAGCCTACAATCCTAATATACGTAGTACAGACCTGAAGCTACAACGTAAATTTCTTTTCATCCCTACAAATTAAATGCATCAAAGAAGGAGATTTCCCTTTTATTTTTTATTTTTTTTTCTCTTTCAGTATTGGGAAATAAATACAAATACTCATACCGTGTACTACAATAATTTTATATAGTTAATAATTACTAGGATGAAATTGGTTGTTCCTTTATAAGTCTGAACATACGCGTGTAGTGTGGGACCCACACACATTATCTTCCAATGTGGACGGCGTCTTTTTATCAATGAAACCAGCTACTCTCAATCAATAACTGCCAAATCTTAAGGTTTTTTTCTCTCCTCTCCCGGTCAGCATTCACAAATCTTTCCATTCTATTTATATTAAAAATTAAAATTAATTTTGTGGTCTGACTCAGAGGTCATCATCGTGTTCTATAAATACATTCATCTGGCATTTTGCAGGAAAACGTGAGATAGCTAGGCAAAAACCATGGAGGGTCTGCTTCAATGCCCCGCGAATTATGTACCCTTGTCTCCTCTAAGCTTCTTAGAGCAAGCAGCCAATGTTTATGGAGATAGGGTATCCATTGTTTATGGCGACAAGACATATTCATGGAGAGAAACACATGAAAGATGTGTCAAGCTCGCCTCTGCACTACGCCAGTTGGAGATCTCCCCCGGTGACATTGTAAGTTCTGGCTCTTCATCAAATATTTAGCCTCTTCCATTTGTGTAATAAAAATGAAATCATTTTGCCATGTTTCACAAAGCACTTCTTAAAAAAAAAAAAAAAAAAAACAAAAACAAAAAGGGCAAGCCAAGTTTGATGATGGGGGCCTCTTTTCATCTGGATTCTCTACTTGACTTACTTTCCTTGTTGTGATTGTAGTTGATTTTGTATCATATCATAGCACGTCACTTAAAATACTATCTAATGGATGAAAAAACTTCCAACATCTGTTATGAGTGTTTAATTTAGTGTGTTGGCATTTTTTTGCTCACAAAGGGTATCTTACCTTCCAAAATAATGATAGCATGATTAGTAATACCACAAAATACCCACAATGAGTGCTGTAACCGAATTAAGTCGAGTAATAAGTGGCTCAAACTTGTCATGATAAATTAAGAATTTAAAAAAAAAAAATTAAAACACATATATTTAACTCATTTGTCTTTTGAACGAGATGAATAAGTCAATCTCGAGTCATTCGAGCTCAAGTAATTTGATTATTTTAAATATAAATTAATTTTATCAAGTTGAGTATACATTACTACGTTATTGGACTTTGGCTTGATAAATTACTAAGTTTAATTTACTAAGTTCAATTTGAACTTGGCTTATCTATTTTACCTGTGAGTTCAAATGAATCTCTTAATGAGACAATTTTGAATCAAGTCCAAATAGCTTGATCATTCAACAACCACCACGCGGAGCCGACCCCAAGGTCAGCCGCCCATCCCTAGAAGTAAAAGAGAAGACTAGCACCATGTACCAAGGTACGTCTCTTAATTTTCTACGTCCAGGAAAGGGACTCCTTGTGAGGCCCTTCTTACACGCTCTTCATTTCTTCGATCTTCAACCGTGTTTTATGAGCTAAAATTTTAAAATTATAAAGTAGTTACTTAAAAGGACGCGTGAACAATAATTCGAAAATTTATTCCATATGAATCTCATTCATGTTGTATTTTAAGCATAAAATAAGTATTTCAAAAATCAAAGGTTTTCATAAAAGAGTTTTGTACTTGAGTGTGATGACATTTTATCCCACATTGGAAAAGTAAAAGAGTTTTAGTGAGCTTATATAGTAATCCACTTATTGTATATGATATCATGTGGGGAGATGTAGGAAGTCCCTACATGTGCATGAGACGGAGCCCAATCGAGTAATTTGTGGGATTGGGATTCGAAAATTGACTTACTCGGGCGCGTCGCGAGCGTACAACCTGCACACAGGGGGGTGCAAATCCCGAAATTAAATCAGCTGACAGTTTCAATTCTATTTGAATTTAATTATTTTTTGACTGTTGGAATTTATATTTTTTGACCGTTAGAAATTTATTTTCGTATTTATATTTTTTGACTATTGGGAATTTATTTTGAGGGCTGTTATTGATTTCTAAAGCCTATATATACTAGCCCTCTCATTCTGCAGAAACACACAACAAAAAGACAAATCGTCTCTTCTTTTCTTCTCTCTGTTTTCTTTCTACAATTTTATTTTTGAGAGTCAAGAGCATTTTGAGTTCTTCGTTTCACTCCTACACTTGCGAGTGCAAGTTTGTGGGAGCCCGGTTGTTGAATCTTAGAGGGTAGAGCGCTGTGATCTACTGCACCGAATTAAATACTTAGAGGGACGGAACTACTCTTAAAGACAGTACCTTGTACATGCCTCAACCGACACTGTTTGTATTTTTTCAATTCTTGTACTAGCTATCTCATTTTCTATAGTAGCATCTCCACTGTTTTACAACAATACACACACGTATGAACAAACTCACATGGGTCCCACACTTAAAGAGTCCACCTTATGTGAGTTGATGAGTGTATGCACGCAAGTCTAATGAAAAAACTAGCACTCCTATATATGAAATCTCCGTTTGGAGAGATTCTGATAGGAAATCTCGTATGTTCTTTTTTTTTCTTGTCCTCTAAAGGATACAATAAAAGAAAAAAATTTGAGAACATGGTTTTTATAGTTGTTTTATGTTTTTTTTGAACAAAAATAAAAGAAACACTACTGAAAATGAGTTATTTTTTGGAAAATTTTTCAGGAAAGAGTTTTTAAGAATATGTTAGCCAAATATATTTTATTATTGTTTTTGGTTTTTTGAAACTTTTGAAAATTTTAGTGGTCAACTGGTCACTATCTAATTAGGCGAGGACCAAGCCTAATCAGAGACAATGGCCCATTTGGCCAGGCTATGGGCTGCCTCATTGGTCCACCTGCTTTCTTCACAAAAAGATCTGTTGAAAAATTAGCAAAGGACATGAACCTAGTGCAAGGCCGGCCTGACTACAATAAACCAAAGCCGCCGTTTAGGACCTCATTTTTTTGGTGAAAAAATGGGGTCTCCAATAAACACATACCTTATAGTAGACTCAAGAGAAAAATAAGTAACATCTATGAGGGACTCGATATTGCAATCTCAAAACTTTATTTGTACATTTCACCAATTTTTTTATTTTTTTATTTTTTTTTAAGGTTTAAGAAAAATATAAAAGTTTTATGAAAATTGGCCGCCTAGTCCATTAGGAATCATCATTTTGAACAAATTTGTAGAAGAAAGTTTTTCCAAAAGAAGCCGTTTAGGTGGATTTTTTTACCATTTACCATATTTGTTTCATTTTTTTCCAAAAAGTCAACTTAAACCATTGACTTTGGAAAAAATTTCTTCTGCGTTGTTGAAAATAATGTTTTCTATGGGACTATGTGAACACTTTTAATAAAAATCTTTTATATATTTCTAAAACTTTAAAAAATCAAAATTAGTAGGATGTACAAACAAAGTTTTGGGGTTGCAATAATCGAACCCTACATAAGCAAATATGAGTAATCATATGTGCAAGAAAAATTTATATAAGCAAATATTAGTAATTATATAGGCAAACAAAATTTGAGTTGATACTAGAAAAAAAAAATATATATATATATATATATATATATATATATATATATATATATATATATTTGTAAGTACTTAGATTTATTTATTTATTTATTTTTTTTTTTTTTTTTTTGTGTGAGAATAGATATAGGGGCCTCATTTTATGAATTCGCTTACGGCCTTTGAAAAGTCAGGATCGGCCCTCACCTAGTGCATAAAACAAATCCATCAAATTATTGCCTACGTTTAAAGAATAGAGCTCATTTAACGAAATGAGTCTCTGTAATAAAAAAATAAAAAATAAATAAAACTTTAAAAAAAATTGAAATAAGTCATGATTTTTTTCTACTATTTTGTAATAAAAGAAAACCAAATACTACTCATAAAAATTTATATCAATAAATTTCCTAGAATTCAAACATTTCATTGAATATCCATAACCTTACAATTTGATGGCATCTCTCTCCTTCATAAAACGAAAAGTCTCAAGCTTGAGTATTAAGTCCAAAATGTTTTTTCTTTGTTTAATAATTTGATGTTTCTTACCAATAATCATTATTATATATCACCATCATTTATTCTTGTCAATAATCATTGTCGTCATCGTGGTTATTAAACAATTATGACAATCCTCCAACATGAAAGGTTGGTGCACTCAACCCTTCTATTATGGTATGGGTAGATGACGTTGCGCGATCTCTTTAAAAATAAAAAACAGAAAAATGATGACGATGATGTGTCGCGGTCCACTATTAAGGGTCGTGAAATTACGTAGAGGAGGTGCCGTTTGGCATATGCCTGTCTATGTGTCCATTACCTAAATTTATCGGTTAGGCTTATGAGGGAGGTGGGAGAGTCCCCACTAGCCACCTAATGGGTTTAATGGCTTCTTATTAATCTTTTCTTACTTTTTCGTTTTTAATTATTTGGGGTTCATGGATTTCTGTGATTTTATAGTCAACTCGTTCTGTACACCAGGACTTAAATGCAGTGACCCCTATTGTGACAAAATTTTTACATTATTCTGAACTTTTGGGTCAAAATTTCTTAAAGATTTTTCAATCGTTGCTAGTAATTTATTAGAAAAATTTCCTTAAATCCTTTTAAAACTTCTGAAATGGCAACATACGGCACTTGTTCTTTCTTTATGGTCAAATTGTTTTTGGCCTACCAACCTTCTTTCAGTAATATTGGTTGAGATGCTAAAATATTTTTCAAATGTCTTGATTTTAAGTTTTGACACCCTCCAAGTGAAACACCAAAAAAAAAATTGCTTTTGGCCTCGAATTTATTCTTATATTTTGGTTGGCACCCCTATTTTCTTATGAATGCTATTAGACTTACCACATTAATTTATTGGATTATTCCACCAGCTAATGTGTTATTTCACAATTCTTCTTTCTGCTCAAAATAATGAAATTAAAAATTACTAAACTTTTTTATTTCCTTCCATTTTGCCATATAAACTAGGGAGAGGTATGGGTGAACTTATCTGATTTCTTTACTGTTTTCCATTTCTTATACAAGCAGGTGGCCGCATTGGCACCAAACATTCCGGCACTCTACGAGCTACATTTTAGCGTTCCAATGGCCGGGGCAGTTCTTTCTGCGCTTAATACGAGGCTGGATGCAGCCACATTAGCATTGATATTAGAACAGCTGGAGGCCAAAATCATTTTTGTAGACCACCAGTTCATTGAAGTTGTCCTCAAAGCATTCGACATACGCTCAGAGGCAAAAGCCAAACTACCCCTCCTCGTTCTCATCCCAGAATATGATCAACCTACATCTTCAATAGTTAAAGAAACCCCTCCAAGCAGCCTGGATTTCAATGCCCTCCTGGCAATGGGACGCATCGATTTCCAGACAATACGACCAAGCAACGAATGCGATCCAATTTCTGTGAATTTCACTTCTGGCACAACAGGGACACCCAAAGGAGTAGTATACAGCCACAGAGCAGCCTATCTCAATTCTTTGGCAGAAATTTTTCGCTTCGATATGAGACCAATGCCAGTGTTTCTATGGACAGTCGACATGTTTCGCTGCAATGGGTGGTGTTTCCCTTGGGCAGTGGCTGCCCTTGGTGGCACCAATATCTGCCTTAGGAAAGTCTCTGCAAAATTCATCTTTAATGCAATATCTCTTCACAAGGTGACTCATTTGTGTGGTGCACCCACCATCTTGAACATGATTGCAGATGAATTATCCAGGGTCCAAAGGCCACCACTTCCGTGCAAGGTGAATGTAATTATTGCTGGCGCATTTCCACCAGTTCAGGTTCTCAACCAGATTGCAAAATTGGGATTTAACGTGACACAGGGATATGGAATGACAGAAGCCCTTGGTCCGGTGACAGTTAGGCCATGGAAACTCGCGGGAAATTCCTCACTCTCCAATGAATTACATGGAGAAAATAAACGTCGCGAAGGGCAATACAATCTTATAATGGAAGGGGTTGATGTAAAAGATCCAAATACGATGATTAGCATACCGTTTGATGGGAAAACCATGGGTGAGGTGATGTTTAGGGGCAATACTTTGATGATGGGGTACTACAAAAACATGAAAGCCACTCAAAAGGCTTTCAAGGGTGGTTGGTTTCGGACCGGAGATCTTGGAATTCGACATCCAGATGGTTACATTCAGATGAAGGATCGAAGGAAGGATATGATCGTTTGTGGGGGAGAAAGTGTAAGCACATTGGAGGTGGAAGCAGTGTTGGTTAGTCATCCAATGGTGTTGGAGGCTGCTGTTGTTGGAAGACCTGATAATGATTTGGGGGAAAGGCCTTGTGCTTTTGTGAAGTTGAAGGAGGGGTGTTGTGCCAGCGCTGAAGAGATCATTAAGTTTTGTGGGGATCAATTGCCGGATTATATGGTGCCTCTGATTATAGGTTTTGGGGATTTGCCACTCAATTCAACGGGGAAGATTCAAAAATTTGTTCTCAAGGAGAAGGCCAAAGCCATGGGTAATTGCAAATGAATCGATTCGGATTTCATTTAAGAACTATGCTATTTGACCCATCTATTTAATCCACACTCTCCCACCCATCTATATGTGGTAGCTTCTTCTTATTTCATACTAGGCTTCACATAATTGTTTTCACCTATACACTTTTGGGATTGGGATTTGGTGAAGTTTGGGACTTTAATTGCATGGTGAAGTTACCATTAGATTGACGCCACGTGGCAAGAGAGAAGAAGGGACGGCTTGGATTCACTGGTAGTAAAACAGTTGATACCACAAAATCTGAGAATTGCTTTGTTACCAGCGAATCCCAGCCATCCCTTCTTCTCCCTTGCTACGTGGCGTCAATCCAGCGGTAACTTTACCATGCAATTAAAGTCCCAAACTTCCCCAAATCCGGATCCACACTTTTGATACGTATTATGGGGATTAGGATTTGGTGAAGTTTAGAACTTTAAATGCACGGTGAAGTTACCGCTAGATTGACACCACGTGACAAGGGAGAAAAATGGATGGCTTGAATTCGCTAGTAGCAAAGCAGTTGAGACAACAAAATTTGAGAACTGTTTTGCTACCAACGAATCCAAGCTGTCCCTTCTTCTCCTTTGTCACGTGGTGTCAATCCAGTTGTAACTTTACCATGTATTTAAAGTCCCGAACTTCACCAAATCCGGATCCACAATATGGGTGGTAAAAGTGGATGGCAAAAGATGGGTGAAGTAGTATTTTCCTTCATTTAATTGCTGTTAGGTAATATCGGTCTTTTATCGACTCTTCAACTTCATTAAATGCCTATGGCCCTCAAGGCGTGTTTGGAAATCTTGAAAACTGAATTAGACTAGTCCAATCCATAATTGTTATTTAGTTTTTATTTGAAAAAACCTATGTTAATGCCTTATTTTCATAACAAAACTAAACAGATTAACAAGAAAAGGAGACTTACGATATAGTGTGAAATTAAAACTGGTTAGACTTGTCTCCAACTGGTCAGGTTTTTCATCCCATTAGGCTTAATTACATATTTTGTTTTAATAAGAGCATGAAGTTTGTAGAGGTCTTAGCTTGACTCCATTTAGGTGTACTAGTTAGTGCACACATGCGTTGCACGTTGCTTTTTGTTTTTTTTGTTATGAGAAAAAGTTATCGCATTTTGTAGGGAAACACTTACCAAACAAGGTAGAAGACGCTGTTAATGGAGAAAGAAGAATTCAGAATCTTGTTGTTAACGGAGAAAGTAAAATTCAGAATTATGTGGATGATATATGTTAAGGTTTAAGATTTTATATGAATTTGATTTCCTATTTATGTAATTTTAGGAATTAAAGTATATGAATCATAGTATAATTTGAATTCCTATTTATATTTATGTGTTTTATATTCTTATTTCCTATTCCAATCAACGTACCGTGTATAAGGGTAGAATTATAGTATACTTTGAATTCTTATTTATATTTATGTGTTTTATATTCTTATTTTCTTTTTATGTGTTTTATATTTTATATTTCTATTTCTTTTTCCAATCAATGTACCATGTATAAGGGTAATGATGTATTTAAAATATAAAATAAAGGTATATTGGCCAATCAAAAGTTTTTTTGACATTCAGTCTTTTATAGGTAGTATAAATGTGTACTCTATACTGTAACAACAACAATAAATAAATAAATAAAAACAGTTTCATTAAGAAAAAGGTATAAAAAAAAAAAAAAAAAAAAAAAAAAAAAAAAAGAGGAGGTTTTGGGAGTGGTTGTCCTCCTTAAGAAGGCTGATCGGGTATTTCCTTTTTCGAAACTAATTGGTTTCTTGAAAAATCGGTTGGTATAAGGGAGTAGGACCCAGCCCTAGTATTGGCACCTCGTTCAGGTTCATTGTTTGGGAGGACGTGTATTATCTAAAAATCAAGTTCTTTAGGTACTATTATATACTCCATATTTTGTATATCTTGTGCATATTATTAAGGGTAAAATGCAAAAAACCCCCTCCTATTATTACCAGTTTTGCACCTTACCCCCCTCTATTAAAAAAGTGAACAAAAAACCCCTCATATTAGTTAGGGTTAGCAAATTACCCCCTACCGTCCATCTGCCGTTAGGAAAATTAACAGCACAGTGTCATGTGCTAGACACGTGATGCTGTTTATTACTTTTAAGACAAAAATACCCTTACCTGTATTGAAGTTACTCTTTTGCCCTTGAGTGATTTCGTTGACTCATTCCTTCCCCCCTCTCTCTTTCTCTCTCTCTTCATGGCTACCTTAACGGAGGCTATAGCTGACACACTCCAATCTCCACGGTCGGTGGTCTTCTTCACCGCTACCATTCTTCTTCGTCTCTCTTGTTATGGCTACCTCGTCGATGCCACAACCATCTGCCATGGTAGTGCCGATGAAGATGATAGTGCCAGTAAAGTGAAGATAATGGTGTTGGTGAAGACCACCGATAGTGGGTATTTTGCAATTGAGGGTTGATTGCTCCAGATCTAAAATCTTCCCCTTTTTCTCTTCCACCATCGTGAATCGATCTAATAATGGGTATCCTCAAACCCTCCCCACCGACAATTAGCTCTCATCTGAAATCTTTCCCTTTTTCTCTTCCACCAGCGGGAAATCTTCCCTTTTTTCTCTTCCACCATCGTCACCGTTGTCCACGCGTGGGTTTCGTCTATGGAGTTCCCAATCCATCAACTATAGCCACAAGCTGCTAGTTCTAGGGTTTCAATCCCAAATCTATTGCCGTTGCACCTCAGAATGGGGCTGAATCAGTTGATTAACAGGACTGAATCGGTTGATGGATTTAATTGAGAATGGGATTGGATTAATGGTTGATTGTGGTGTATATGTGTGGTTGGATTAGTGGTAGTTTCTGGTATTGGGTCGCCAATGAAGATGAATGGAAAATTTTCTTTTTTTGCATCTCCTTCCTCTGTTTTGCTCTCCTCTTTCAGCTTTTTTCTTCTCTTCCCTTCTCTCTCTTCCCTTGTCTCTCTTTTTTCTTTTCTCTTTCCCAGACTGGTATGGCAACCTTGAATTCATCCTCATCCCGGACTGGAATGGCAACGTTGCCAGACTGGTACGGCAATCGGTAGCCGAAGAAATGGAGGAGCAATTTTCTCTCTTTTTAAAAAAAAATAAATAAATAAACGACACCGTTTTCAAATATAACATAATTAATTTTATTAACTCAAATCAACATTTTTTTTTCAAAATAAAAAATAAAAGACAAGGTTATAATTGACTTTGCACATTTCTGTTAACGGTGTAGCCCCCTAAGACAATATGAGGGGTTTTTTGTTGAGTTTTTTTTTAGAGGGGGGTATCTTGCAAAATGGGTAATAATAGAGGGGGGTTTTGTGCATTTTACCCTATTATTAATTATTGTTTTAGTGAGAGGAGAGGAAAAAAATAATAACAATAAAAAACCAACAAGATAAAGTGGTTCTTTAGGCATTATATGAATATTAAAAAAAAAAAAATGTTAGTTACCAACTCAATAGGAAAATGAAGATGGTGGTTGTGGTATTGGATCAATGGATCATCTTTTTTTATGCTAATACTCCACATAATTTGGAGCAGGAGAGCAACGGTGAATTGCTCCAAAATTGTGTCATAATGAGCAAGTGTCAAGCAAGTTTTGGGTCTTAAGAAGTGAAAGGGACTAGGTTCGATCAAGGCTGGCAAGAAGAAAATGGTTTTCTTTCTATGAGAAATGGTAGAACGTAGGTCAATTGTTACGCGTGTTTGAGCATAAATCACTTCTAAAGGATAAGAATACGTGCGTGTGTATATATATATATATTATAGGGCATGGTTCTGGATTTTCTTGACCAATCATTTTTTTTTTTTTTTAAAGGTTTTGGACATTCTACGTATTTCTAAATGAAAGTTAGATAGCTAGTTTAAGGGACGGTAAAAATCAAAAATCTTAAGAGGAGGTGGGAAACGTTTACAATGGAATTCCATGTGCCATGATCATAGTCATCCTTGTATTAGGTAGGGATAATAAAGGGAATAATTATATTCAAGAGTGGAGTATCTTGGATGATAGGATAATACTTGGCTTCTGAACTCCTTTTCTTTTCCACTTTTATTATGTCACTTGTCTAACAAAATAAATAAGAATTGATTATGGACATGTATTCCTATATTATGTTATTATAGACGTGTCTACATGCCTATATATATATATATATGTTTATGTGTTCAAATGAATATGAATATGTATTAATATATTTATTTTCACCTGTTCACGTATTCGTATCTACGTATTCATATTTTTTAAAATTAACTATAACACGTGGTATAACATAAGTAGGAAAGAAGATGAGTTATTCCTCCATTGTAAGGAGTCAAATATTATCCAAATATCTTAATCTGAAAAATGATTTATGCCTTTGAAAATTGTGAGTCGTTTTACCAATTCGCAAATGGAAAAATATATATTTATTTTTCATACCTTACTAAATACATGAAGACTTTGACTAGCATGATAGTTGTAATTATGACCGAACACTTAAACAGTTAGATACACATCTAACATGTGAGTCTCATATGTCTTTCCATACAAATGCATTCATGTATCTAGGTGTCTAAGATAGTATTTGTCCTATGAGCGCAACAGGATACTTCTGTCTTGAAATCTTAATTTAGCTTTCTCATTGGGATGAGGGCATTATTAATCACAATTGGTGATTCAGAGCGGTAATAATTTTGAAAATCATTGTCTTTGCATATCAAAATTTAAAGTCATTCACAAGGTTTCCAATATAACCCATTTGATAGTTCGTTTAGATTTTTTCTTTATGCAAATTAGCACCATTATAAACATCCAAATTTTTCTCTTTGATTTGGAATTAATTTTACAGTCATGTATTTGACTTTTATTTCATTTTTTTTCCTTCTTTTTCGTCATGGTTCTTTTATTGGGTTTGTTTTTCCTTTAAAAAAATTTTAAAAAAAATCTAAAAGAGGTGTTAGCAACACCACTTTTAATATACGTGGCGTTGCTAAGACTGCTTTTAATATAACTAAAACCGGCGTTGATAACACCGCTTTTCATTTTTATTCTTTATTCTTTTCTCTTTTAGTTGATAAGACCGCTTTTATTTCCATTTTTTTTCTTCTTTTTCGTCATGGCACCTTTTTAAAAATTTTTTTTTTAAAAAACTCTAAAAGTAGTGTAGCAAAATTGCTTTTAATATAACTAAAAGCAGTGTTGCTAGTGCCGCTTTTAATATAACTAAAAGCAGCATTACTAACGACTTTTTTAATTTTTTTTAATTTTTATTTTTAAAAACAATAGCCTTAGACAAGAATTTAACTGGCATGTATTTGACTTTTATTTCTTTTTTTTATTTTCTTTTTTGTCATGGCTCCTTAAAATAAAATAAAAAAAATTCCTCTAAAAGCACTATTGCTAACACTGCTTTCAATATAACTAAAAGCGGCTTTGCTCACTGCTTTCAATTTTAATTTTTAATTTTTTTACCATATCCTTAGACAAGAATGCTATTGATTTGGAATTCTTCTTTTTCATCTTGGCATCTTTAAAAATGATACAATTAAAAAGAAATAAAATTTAGACCCAAAGAGGTGATAACACTAGATTATACTGCCACATATCTTTTTTTTTTTTTACTCATTTTTTATTTTGTAAGTTTCTCTTATTTATATTATTATACTGTTCTATGAAAAACAAAAATAACTTCTTGTTTAGAAAAAGTTGATAACTTGGACTTGCTGCTTCTAGCACTTCCTTCTTGTTATCATTGTCGACTATTTTCTCATCCTATCAAAACCGATTGCCGTCAATCGTACCCCAAGAAAGCTGAAATCTCACTGGGCTTAATTAGTTTTTTACTATGTCAATTAAGCAGCTAACATGCTTAATTAACTAATAAAACTAACCTGTGGTCTCATGAGAGGTTTGTGCCAAGAAAGCTGCAACTCCCTTTTCTGAGTATTAACATCACCGGTCGTGGAAAAGCCATTAAAAGACCGTGCAGCGTTGATGAACGTACCGTAAGTGTAAAATCCCTTACTATGGCATTTTGGAGGGTTTCAGTGCTTCAGCATTTGATTGAATAGTGATTGGCTGATGAGGGTGCCAACACCACCGCCGCTGCCAATGGCAAGAATTGCTGGCTACCTTCATGTCAGTGATGACAAAAAATTGCACACGATGACAAAAAAGTGTACCAAATGTGACTATAGGTGTTTGCTGTATTGAAGAGGCCACTTTAATAGTCTGTGTGGAATTAATGTATAACCGACTTGATAGCTGGTTCCTTTATAGGGGAATTACATGAGTAGTAACTGTCTCAACATTTTTGTCTAAGTTTAAAGAAATACTTACAGGAATATCGTCTGATGCAAAGGTAAATGTTTCGAACTTGTAAATGTGAATACGTTGATTTGAATTTTGAGATAAGCGACCACTTTGCCAAAATCACAGAAGTTAGGGCCAATTCGGCTCACGTCTGCCGGACTCCACTTAATGGGATGTTTTCTCTTTCCTCTGCAACTGAAAAATAAATAAAGCCCACTCCATGCATCTTACTATGCTCTTTCTCAAAATCAGGACTTGGATTCAGGGCTGAATCTAGAATGCAATATGCAAGCCCGGCCCAAAGGAAATGTATTTATATCTGGATTGATTCCAGGCCAAGTTCTAGAATCCATACAACTGAAAAGATTTCTTGGATTGGTCTCAATACACGGTGCGCCCATGCCATCCTCACAAGGGCCACTCCGACTAAATTCAGCCCCTCAAGCCTAGACCAAACACACAAATAATCAAATGCATAATACTTGACTCCTCACAGTGGAGGAGTAACTCTTTCTCCCTTTCACTCATATTATGCCACGTGTCTAATAAAATAAATGAAAATTGATTATGTACATGTATCCCTATATTATATTATTTAAAATTAACTATGATACGTGGAATAATATGAGTGGAAGGAGGAGAAGTTGTTCCTCCACTATAAAGAGCCAAGTATTGTCCTAATCAAATATACTCAAATGGGGTTTCATTCCTAGCTAACCTGTGTGCTTCTCTATTTGTATATAACTTGAACGCTCGTGTCATCCAAAAAACAAAAGAAAACGTAAGATCGATCATGGTGGTTTTCATTGTTATGGTATGGAGAATTATTGAAGTTCCACATGTTCTCAATCATTTGTGCTGATGGCCGGCATGGGTCAACTTAAATCCTTGCTGTCTGATTTGCTTTATTAAAAAAAGACCTGTGTGCTGTGACCATTGATCTAAAGTCTTTGGATATTGATTTAACACGGAACTCCGTGATTGTCGGTCTGATCATTTATGTTTGAAATTAAAAACATGTTCAATCTCTACAACATCCACATGCTGATTAATTTTTGAAACAATCAAACCATTTTCTTTGGCATCATATTGATCCCATCCTTGTAACACTAAATAGTCAACGAGAAAATATATATATATATATATATATATATATATATATATATAGAGAGAGAGAGAGAGAGAGAGAGAGAGAGAGTTGTAGACGATTTTATTCGAGAAATAAAAATTTATAATATTCTCTCATTTTTATAGTTGCAACTTGTAAGGATTAATCCGAGAAAGACGGGTACTCCTAGAGAGATTTGAAGTGAAGTGTGGGAGATGATGCCAAGTTGCCAACATGCACGACCATTTGGATGGTACACGCATGTCTTCAAAACCCAATGAGTACGTGACGGCGGACTTATCTTTGCCACTCTCCCAGTCGTCACTCACTCACTCCCTTCTTTTTTCTTCGAAGACTGAGATCGCTCGCTCTATCTGCTCTATACCAGTTGGAGATTTCCTTGATCATCGTGCTGCTAGGCCGATCTCAATCTTCGTTGTTTAATCGATTTTTTTAATTACTTAATTATGAGGGAATTGTACCTAGAGGCATTTATCCCCTCTGCATGCCCCCGGCGCTAGGGGATTGGGGGAGGGTTTGAGTCTTTATGTTGATATAATAACTTTTATTATGATATATGTTACCAAGAAAAGAATTGGTATCATTGGACCAAAATAAATTTGACATTTAGAATGGTATGAATATTGAATTAATTCACCATGAATATAAGAGTAATATTATTTGGGAGAAATCTAATCCATTGTTCGGGAAGATTTAATTGGTAGATATAATAATTGATATCTAATTGGCATTGGTGTTGATTGACTTTCCTATACCGAAATAGATAAATTAATTAATCAGTCAACATTGCAAAACTTGCTTGTTCATCATACTAATGTAAGAAGACTTGTTCAATCTCACTACCATCCACCGATTAATTTTGTTATAAGCAAACTATTTTCAATAAATGGTTTTTGTCTTTAATTTGATATAAAGACAGCCTATAATCCTAATGTACATAGTATAGACCTAAAGCTAGAGCGTAAATTTCTTTCCATCCCTAAAAATGAAATGCATCAAAGGAAGAGATTGCCCTTTTCCTTTTTTCATTTTCTCTTTAAATATTGGGGAATAAATACAAATACTTATAACGTATACTACAATAAATTTATATAGTTAACAATTAGTAGGATGAAAATTAAGACATATTCCTTTATAAGTCTAAATATGTGCGTGCAGTGTGGGGCACGCATATTACTGTCCAACCTGGATGGCATCTTTTAATTAATGAAACCAGCTATGATGAAACTAATGCCAATCAATTAGTAACTGTTGACTATATTTTAGTCTCTCCTCTCCCAGTCAATACTCCCCAAATATTCTTCCCATTTTAATTATATTAAAAATTAGGGAAAATTACACTAACCTCTCCTGAGGTTTTGAAAAAGCCACAGACCTCCCCTCAGGTTTTAAAAATGCCATTGACCTCCCCTGAGGTTTGATGAAAATCACATAAACCACCCCTTCATCCATTGACCGTTAGTTGACTAATGGAAATTGCTGATGTGATGCAAAAAACTTTTAAAAATGCCAAAATTGCCCTTATTGAAAGTGACAATGCATGGAATGACTAAATTAACCCTAAAGTCAAATTTAAAGATGAAAATGCCTCCAAATCTACTTATTTTAAAAAACGAAAATACCCCCAAATATGCTTATTTGATACACATCTCTTTAGGTAAAGTGATTTCAACATGTTATAAAATATAAGAGTGTTTGTAGGGGTAGACATGCCCATTTCACAGTTTTTTTTTTTGTTTTTTTTGGTTAATCATTCTAAGAGTCTGCCTGCACGGCTGGCCTAGAATCCAGTACGCATAAGGATGGGTCATTAACAGGTTTACTATTTTTGGCATTCGATAATTGCTGTATTCTTTTGTAATTACTGTGCTTATTTTTCTTTTAAAAAATTGCATACCAATCTCAATGATTTTCAATCGAGAATTAGGATTTTTGCACATGTTTGTTGAAGTATATTATAGGGCCACTTTCCGTCATTAATTGCAAGCCCAATGACAATAAGGCTCATGAGGGGATACTCCATGAAGATCATGACATGACTTTTTTTTTTTTGGGCCAATAGAAGCTTTAAATGAGGTTAAAGTGTTTGTTCCAACTATTGTTGTATAGATTTTTAATCAATGAATTTTCGTAATTATTTGTTGGTGGACTGGTGGTAGTTCTTTTATCAACCTTGGAACTTTTAAAAAGCTATCTTAATCAGATTTATTGTTCAATAAGAGTAGTATTGAAAGTGTTCTCTCATTAATAAAATTCTAAATTAGGTTTGTGTGAAAATTGTTGTGTACCCTTAATGTATCCAATTTTGAAGAGACGTGTATCAAATAAGCATATTTGGGGGTATTTTTGTCTTTTAAAATAAGCAGATTTAGGGGTATTTTCATCTTTAAATTTGACTTTAGGGTTAATTTAGTCATTCCATGCATTATCACCTTCAATAAGGACAATCTTAGCATTTTCAAAAGTTTTTTTTGCATGACATTAGCAATTTCCGTTAGTCAACTAATGGTCAATTGATGAAGGGATGGTCTATGTGATTTTCATCAAACCTCAAAGGAGGTCAAGGCATTTTTGAAACTTCAGGGAGGTCTGTGACTTTTTTTAAAACCTCAAGGAGGTCAGCGTAATTTTCCCTAAAAATTAAAATAAACTTTATGGCTTGACTTAGAGGTCATCGATCATATTCTATATATAAACTCAATCATCTGGCATTTTTTCAGGAAAACGTGAGGTAGCTAGGCAAAAACCATGGAGGGTCTGATTCAATGCTCTGCGAATTATGTACCCTTGTCTCCTCTAAGCTTCTTAGAGCAGGCAGCCAATGCTAATGGAGATAGGGTATCCATTGTTTATGGCGACATGACATATTCATGGAGAGAAACACATGAAAGATGTGTCAAGCTCGCCTCTGCACTACGCCAGTTGGAGATCTCCCTTGGTGACATTGTAAGTTTTGGCTCTTCATCAAATATTTAGCCTCTTCCAGTTGTGTACGTAATAAGAACGAAATCATTTTGCCATGTCTCACAAAGCACTTTTGAAAAAAAAAGACAAACAGGACAAGCCAATTTTGATGATGGGGCTTCTTTTAATCTAGATTCTCTACTTGACTTGTTGTGATTGTAGTTGATTTTGTATTTTGTCATATCACGTCACTTGTTATGAGTGTGTTTAATTTAATGTGTTGGCATTTTTTTGTTCATAAAGGGTATCTTGCCTCCCAAAATAATGATAGCATGATTAGTAATACTATGAAATACCCACGACGAGTGCTGTAATTGAGTTAAGTCGAGTAAAAAGTGGCTCAAACTTGTCAAGATTAATTAATAATTTTTTTAAAAAATTTAAAAACACATATATTTAACTCATTTGTCTTTTGAACGAGTATGAATAAGTCAATTTCGAGCAATTCTTGATTATTTTAATTATAAGTTAATTTTATCAAGCTGAGTATACATTACTACATTATTCGACTTTGTCATGATAAATTGCTAAGTTGGGGTGTGGTTTTTAATGGGGGTGCTATGGAGTTTTTCAGTTGTTCTGGTCTGGGGGTTGCTTTTGCAATTAAGCTTTGGGTATAATATCTTTTAATATTAATATATTATCTCTTTTGTGGATAAAAAAAATATATATATGAGGAAAAAAAAAGAAAAAAGAAAAAAGAAAAATGAAGTTTGAACTTAGCTTATCTATTTTACCTGCGAGTTCAAGTGAATCTCTTAATGAGTTAATTTTGAATCAAGTCCATATAACTTGATTATTCAACAACCACCACGCGGAGTCGACCCCAAGGTCAGCCGCCCACTAGAAGCAAAAGAGGTCCCAAGGTATGTTTCTTAATTTTCTACGTCCAGGAAAGGGACTCCTTGTGAGGCCCTTCTTACACGCTCTTCGTTTCTTCAATCTTCAATCGTGTTTTATGGGCCAAAATTTTAAAATTATAAGGTTGTTACTTAAAAGGACGCGTGAACAACAATTCTAAAATTTATTCCATAAGAATTTCATACACACGTATGAACAAGCTCACATGGGTCCCACATTCAAAGATTCCACCTTATGTGAGTTGGTGAGTGTATGCACGCTCGTCTAATGGGATGAATAGCATTCCGGTATATGGAATTTCCGTTTGGAGAGATTCTGATAGGAACTCTCGTATATTCTTGTCCTCTAAAGTATACCAAAAAAAAAAAAAAGAAAAAGAAAAACATGGTGTTTATAGTTGCTTTATGTTTTTTGAACAAAGATAAAAGAAACACTACTAAAAATGAGTTATTTTTAGGAAAATTTTTTAGGAAAGAGTTTTTTAGAACATGTTAGCCAAATATATTTTAGGGTAAATTGCAGAAAACCCCCTTGAAGTATGGGGGTCAGTAAATAACCCCTCTTATGTTTTAATTTTGTCAATGTGCCCCGCAATTTAATTGAAAGTCAAAACCAATCGTTAATAGCCACCCAATTGGTTATGACGCTGACGATGGTTTCGATAATTTTGAGTAATACTAGTCTATTAACGATATCACGTGCATAACTATGTGATTAATTTTTATTAAATTTCATCAACGGCGAGTGATGGTGGGTGCATTGACAAAATTTAAAACATAAAAAAAGCACATTAACAAAATTAAAATATAAGGGTTATCTGCTGACCCCCCTACTTCAAGGGGTTATCTGTAATTTATCCTATATTTTATGCTTGTTTTTGGTTTTTTGGAACTTTAAAAATTTTAGTAGTCCCTATCCAAATAGCCTAGGACCAAGCCTAATAAGAGGCAATGGCCCACTTGGCCATGTTATGGGCTGCCTCATTGGTCCGCTTTCTTTCTTCACAAAAAGATTTGTGGAAAAATATGTAGCAAAGGACATGAACCTAGTGCAGGGCGGACCCCGAGTATAATAAACCAAAGCGGTTACTTAAGACCTCACTTTTTTGGTGAAAAAAATGGGCCCCTAATAAACATATATCTTATAGTAGGCTCAAGAGAAAAATAGATAATATCTATGAAAAAGATGATATTGCAATCCCAAAATTTTATTTGTATATCTCACCAACTTTTTCTTTTTTTTTTTTTTTTTTTTTTTTAAGGTTGAAGAAAAATATAAAAGGTTTTTATGAAAATTGGCCACCTAATCCATTAGGAAACATTATTTTGAACAAATTTACAAAAAAAAGTTTTTCCAAAATAAGTCGTTTAAGTGGATTTTTTTACCAATTACCATATCTGTTTCATTTTTTGCCAAAAAGTCAACTTAAACTATAGAGTTTGGAAAAAATTTCTTCTACAAAGTTATTGAAAATAATGTTTTCTATGGGACTATATGAACACTTTTCATAAAAACCTATAATATATTTCTAAAACTTTAAAAAATCAAAATTAGTATAATGTACAAACAAAGTTTTGAGGTTGCAATAATCAGACCTTATATAAGCAAATATTAGTAATTATATAGGCAAACAAAATTTGAGTTGATACTAGAAAAAAAACAATTGTAAGTACTTAAAAATTTTATTTTATTCTATTTTATTTTTTGTGTGAATACATATAAGGGCCTCATTTTATGGATTTGCTCAGGGCCTTTGAAAACTAAAGATCACCCTGACTTAGTGCGTAAAACAAGTCCATCAAATTATTACCTACGTTTAAAGAATAGAGCTCATTTAACAAAATGAGTCTCTGTCATAAAAAATATAAAATTTAAAATTTAAAAATAAAATAAAATAAGTCATGATTTTTTCTACTATTTTGTAATAAAAGAAAACCAAATAAAAATTTATATCAATAAATTTCCTAAAATTCAAACATTTCAACAAATTATTTTTAATAATTAGATGTTTCTTACCAATAATCATTATTATATATCATCATCATTTCTTACCAATAATCATTGTCTTCATCGTGGTTATCTAACAATCATGACAATCCTCCAACATGAAAGGTTGGTGCGCTCACCCCTTCTATTATGGCCAGGATAGATGACGTTGCGCGATCTCTTTAAAAATATGAAAAAAAGAAAAGATGATGATGATGTTGCGCGGTCCACTTTTAAGGGTCGTGAAGTTACGTAGAGCAGGTGCCGTTTGGCTTGTACGTGTATATGTGTCCATACATTAATCTCTCGGTTAGGCTAAGGAGGAAGGTGGGAGAGTCCCCACTAGCCACCTAATGGGTTTAATGGCTTTTTATTAATCTTTTCTTCCTATTTCATTTTTTATTATTTGGGGTTCATGGATCTCTCAGATAGGGCGCAAGTCTAGACAATTGAAATCACTTATCAATCTCTGTGATTTATAGTCAACTCTTCTTGTATACTAGGACTTAAAGGCAGTAACCCCTATCGTGACAAACTTCTTACATTATTCTCAACTTTTGGGTTAAAATTTTTTACAGATTTTCCAACCATTGCTACTAATTTATTAGAAATATTTCCTCAATTCTTTTTAAAACTTCTGAAATGGCAGCATATGTGCACCTGTTCTTTCTCTATCTATGTTCAAATTGCTTTTGGCCTCCAATCTTTTCTCAGCCATGTTGGTTGAGATGTTAGAATATTTCACAAATGTTTTGGTTTTATGTTTTGACATCTTCCAAGTGAAACACCAAAAAAAAAATTGCTTTTGGCCTCGAATTTATTCTTATATTTTGGTTGGCACCCCTATTTTCTTATGAATGCTATTAGACTTACCACATTAATTTATTGGATTATTCCACCAGCAAATGTGTTATTTCACAATTCTTCTTTCTGCACAAAATAATTAAATTAAAAATGACTCAACCTTTTTATTTCCTTCCATTTTGCCATTGCCATATGAACTAGGGAGAGGTGTGGGTGAACTTATCTGGTATCTTTACTATTTTCCATTTCTTATACAAGCAGGTAGCTGCATTGGCACCAAACATTCCGGCACTCTACGAGCTACATTTCAGCGTTCCAATGGCCGGGGCAGTTCTTTCTGCGCTTAATACGAGGCTGGATGCAACCACATTAGCATTGATATTAGAACAGTTGGAGGCCAAAGTCATTTTTGTAGACCACCAGTACATTGAAGTTGTCCTCAAAGCATTCGACATATGCTCAGAGGCAAAAGCCAAACCACCCCTCCTTGTTCTAATCCCAGAATATGATCAACCTACTTCTTCAATAGTTAAAGAAACCCCTCAAGGCAGCCTGGATTTCAATGCCCTCCTAGCAATGGGACGCATTGATTTCCAGACAATACGACCAAGCAATGAATGTGATCCAATTTCTGTGAATTTCACTTCTGGCACAACAGGGACACCCAAAGGGGTAGTATACAGCCACAGAGCAGCCTATCTCAATTCGTTGGCAGAAATTTTTCGCTGCGATTTGAGACCAATGCTAGTGTTTCTATGGACAGTCGACATGTTTCGCTGCAATGGGTGGTGTTTCCCTTGGGCAGTGGCTGCCCTTGGTGGCACCAATATCTGCCTTTGGAAAGTCTCTGCAAAATTCATCTTTGATGCAATATCTCTTCACAAGGTAACTCATTTGTGTGGTGCACCCACCATATTGAACATGATTGCAGATGAGTTATCCAGTGACCAAAAGCCGCCACTTCCCTGCAAGGTGAATGTAATTATTGCTGGCGCATTTCCACCAGTTCAGGTTCTCAACAAGATTGCAAAATTGGGATTTAATGTGACACATGCATATGGAATGACAGAAGCCCTTGGTCCAGTGACCGTAAGGCCATGGAAACCCGCAGGAAATTCCTCAATCTCCGATGAATTACATGGAGACAATAAATGTCGCGAAGGGCAATACAATCTTATAATGGAAGGGGTTGATGTAAAGGATCCAAATACAATGACTAGCGTACCGTTTGATGGGAAAACCATGGGTGAGGTGATGTTAAGGGGCAATACTTTGATGATGGGGTACTACAAAAATATGAAAGCCACTCAAGAGGCCTTCAAGGGTGGTTGGTTTCGGACCGGAGATCTTGGAATTCGACATCCAGATGGTTACATTCAGATGAAGGATCGAAGGAAGGATATGATCGTTTGCGGGGGAGAGAGTGTAAGCACATTGGAGGTGGAAGCAGTGTTGGTTAGTCATCCAATGGTGTTGGAGGCTGCTGTCGTTGGAAGACGTGATGATGATTTGGGGGAAAGGCCTTGTGCTTTTGTGAAGTTGAAGGAGGGGTGTTGTGCCAGCGCTGAAGAGATCATTAAGTTTTGTGGGGATCAATTGCTGGATTATATGGTGCCTCAGACTCTAGTTTTTGGGGATTTGCCGCTCAATTCGACGGGGAAGATTCAAAAATTTGTTCTCAAGGAGAAGGCCAAAGCCATGGGTAATTGCAAATAAATCAGTCCGGATTTCATTTAAGACATAGTTATTAAACCCGGATCGGTCATTGACTCGGTCTAGAGGTCGGGTCACTGGTTCAACCGTCGGGTTATTGGTTGGACTGGTTATATAATTAAAATAATAATAAATAATTAAAATAAAACCAAAAAATAAAATGTATACATTTAGACTTTAAATGATATGTTTTGTGAAGTTTTTCACATAAGTACTAAGTGGTCTAGTGGTTAAGAATTCCTTTGGGGTGTACATTCACGTTTCTAATCCCATACACGCGAAATATAAGAATTTTTAAGTATTAGTACCGGTCTAGTAGGACCGAATTTTTAAGTATTAGTACCAGTCCAACCGGACCGGTTTGCATCCAGTTCGCATAAAAAACCGATGGTCTAAACCGGTTTAATCCGGTAACACTAATTTAAGGACTATGCTATATTGCTATTTGACCCATCTATTTGATCCACATTATCCCACCCATCCATATGTAGCAGTTTTTTCTTATTTCATACTAGTTTCATATGATTGTTTTCACCCATACACTTTTGACACATAATGTGATTGGTAAAAGTGGGTGACAAAAGATGGGTGAAATAGCATTTTCCTTCATTTAATTGCTGTTAAGTAATATTTGTCTTTTATCGACTCTTCAACTTCATTAAATGCCTATGGCCCTTAAGGCGTGTTTGGGAATTTCGAAAACTGAATTAGACTGAATCCAATCCATAATTGTTATTTAGTTTTTATTCGAAAAAAATTATGTTAATGCCTTATTTTCATAACAAAACTGAATAGATTAACAGGAGAAGGAGACTTACGATACAGTGTGAAATCAAAACCGATTAGACTTATCTCCAGCTGATCAGGTTTTTAGGTTTGCCAAACACCCCATTAGGCTTAATTACAAATTTTATTTTAATAAGAGCATGAAGTTTGTAGTGGTCTTAGTTTGACTCCATTTAGGTGTATGTGTACTCTTATCCTTTAGCAACAAAAGAAAAAAGAAAAAAAGTTTCATTAAGAAAAAAGAAAAAAAGAGGTTTTGGGAGTGGTTATCCTCCCTAGTATGGGTGATCGGGTATTTCCCTTTTCAAAACTAATTGGTCTTTTGAAAAATCGTTTGGTATATAAGGGAGTGGGAGGTAGCCCTAGTATTGGCACCTCGTTCAGGTTCATTGTTTGGGATGACGTGTATTGTTATTATTATCTAAAAATCAAGTTCTTTAGGCACTATTATATACTCCATATTTTGTATATCTTGTGCATATTTTTAATTATTGTTTTAATGAAAGGAGAGGAAAAAAATAATAATAAAAAAATCAACAAGATAAATTGGTACTTTAGGCATTATATGAATATTAAAAAAAAAAAATTGTTAGTTACCAACTTAATAGGAAAATGAAGATGGTGGTTGTGGTAGTGGATAATCATTTTTTATGCTAGTACTCCACATAACTTGGAGCAGGCCAGGAGTGCAATGATGAACTGCCCCAAAATTGCATCATAATGAGCAAGTGTCAAACAAGTCTTGGGTCTTAAAGAAGTGAAAGGTACTAAGTTGGATTTTTCCTTCTCTCTTAGACAACCATCAATTATACTTATTAAGAGTATTTACTGATGCAAAGTGTCCAATGGCTTTATCCATATCTAGAGCGACTAGTCAAACCTAATTTTTTGATATCTATCAATCAAACATCTAAAAGAAAATTAAAATGAGAAATTTTGACCAACAAATGAAAATGATAAAGTCGATGACATAATAATTTTGTTGAGTAAGCGATTTCAAATTCTAACTTATAAAAAAATATTAATATATATTTTGTTGATATTCGGGATTTATGGTTCAAGTAAATATTATCCATTGTGAATCAAAAACAAAAAGAGAGGAGGTGAAGACCAAAAAACAACTAGGGAAGTCAAAAAGTGGCATCACGTGAACTTGGGCAAGCAAGACTGCGAGAGGAGGAGCTATAGACCTTTGAAATAGGGGACTGGAAAGCACAATGTTTAGTGTTATTAGCTCAAAGATGGTCCTGCAAACGATAGTGTCCAAAAATTCATGTGCCTTTAGCACTCTACCGGACTGAGTCCGTGAGTTCGAAACACTCAAAACAAATTCAGCCCTTTATGGACAATCCAAATGACAATAATTGGCCAATTGTTCTCATCATGGCCAATACAATTATCGTTGCGCAATCAGGCCATGTTGTGGGGACGAGGAATTTAATCAGGAAGGGATTTGCCACCCAACGGCATAACCAACTAAGCAATGCTGACAGAGACCCTTCCCTCTCTATTGTTAAAGAAATCATAATTGTCTTTTTAAATGAGTGGACAAGATACTCTTAGATTCAAAGAAACATGAAATCATTCACTAGTTGGTAGGTTTTTGGTATAATAGGAGGAATGGCTTCTCTGATTGTTAGGATTATCATCCATCAATTCATTCTTATTTTTTATATTTTATGAATTAATGAATTAATCCATTAATTTAATTCATTCCTTAAACACACTTATCTACCAACAACAAGAGGTGAATCTATGGTTTCTAATACTTATATTTTAAAAAGATAAAGGTCTTTGATTCATCTTCTAACTCACTCTCGACTCTCGAGGTCAGTCATTAATCAGATACAACTTTTATTTCAAGAAATTACCTCACTACGATACAATTTTCAACAAGTGCAAAGCCAAACAAAAGAAAATTTGTACCTGATCAGAATTTGTCAACTTTATTTCCGCTTTAGGTAGCCTGGACCATATAGATTGGAGCTAAGCGAATATGATTAGCTGGCCAAAGTAATTGAAGATGGACCTTAGAAGTCAACAAGACATGACTAATTGGCCAAATTTTTATTTGAAAAAGACCTTAGAGGCTGCGGAGATGCAACTAATTGGCCAATAAAACGATGTACTATCCACATGAGAGAGAGGGAAAAAAAAAAAAAGAAAAAAAAAGAAGGAAGCAAGCTTTGCCCTAAGTTTTTTAAGACAAGTTGGGGAAAATTAGAAAACCAATTGCTTAAGTTGGCTGGAAATCCGAAGAGGTTATTGGAAATTTGTGGAAAAATCTGTGTAATTGAGTTCAAAGAAGAAAAAAGGATGGGAGATTTGGGCAAAGCTGGCTTGGATTGATGGAATTAGGCCATGCTAAGACAAATTTGCTTGTCAATTTAATGAAAGCACCTTTTAGTAACACCAAGCCTTCATGACCCTTTCTTAGCTACCCCAAATAATTAGATCACTAATACCACGTGGTGTGGTTAGTACAATCAGTGGAGTGAAAAATGTCAAGGGTGCATTTGGCCGTATTACGAAAATTAAATTATTCCGCTACACGTTTTTTTTAAGAAAAATGATATTAACGTTTTAAGATGACCTCCTTGTTCTACCCTCACTCTCTCACTATTAGGGAGCACAAGAAATTCATTTTCAATCTCCAATATCATTTCCCTTTTTAAGACAACATATTTGAGTTCACCAACATAGATGGAGTCATTCCATAAAATGGTGACTATCGTTGCTTCCTATAATCCTAAAATTAATCCTACAACATAGGTTGTGATGATTGCAACAAATTTTTATTTTCTAGATACATGTTTGCTTATCTATGCCTTATATGCTAATAGGATGATGATGAAGTGAGCATGATACAACTTATATCAATACCCATATTTGAAATTATAAATTGTACAATAAGAGTTTATAAAGTATATTGAATCAATATATATATGATACTGATATAACTTATATAAATATATGCTGATCTAATCTGAATTATATGTTTATATATATATATATATACAGTTATGTTCCCATCAGCACGTGTTGATATAAGTTATATCAGTACCATGCAATGGGGGTTGTACATTTTGTATTGGTCCAATATACCTCATATCCCACTAATGCATAAGGTACAACTCTCAATGAATGGGAGTTGTACCTTTTGTATTGGTCCAATATACCTCATATCTCACTAATGTATAAGGTACAACTCTCAATAAAGATATTAATATAACTTATATTAGTACGTGCTTATCTAATCATCATTCTATATATATATATATATATATATATATATATTTTTTTTTTTTGAATAAGCGAATGATTAGACCAGGAGTAGGTTCATTATTATTATGCACAGCTCAAGTGAGGACACGTGAAAACCATGTAAGCGTAGACACGTGGTGCAGAATCCACGTGTCAAGATTGTGCGCGTGAATATATTGTCTTACTCACATATTAATGCACTATAATTTTCTCCAGACCAATTATGGGCACATGGCATTTTCATTAGATGTCCACAAGACGCATAATGATTTGAGACTGCTCTACCCCACCACGTTACGTGTTATTATATCATGTCCATACAGATATATATAAATATTTTCAACCATATATTTATATTTTATAAAGTATTTTTTTTTTAATAAAAAAAAACTAATTTTAGCACATGACATAGAGTGCGTTTTTGCCTGTGTGATACTGTGATTTTCCAATTTTTCGCATTTTTTCATTTAAATGTTCAAATGTCGCATGTAATGATTTGAGATTACTCGACCCCACCACGTTCTCAGTCACAAATGAGTCAAATGACCAAATTACCCACCCAATCAATCTCCAATAGTCCAAAGGCCCCCCCTCCCCTGCATTTAAATTCTCCACCGACTGTCACTCGGCGTGAAGTACCCGCTGAGCTCTGAGGTAACCTCCTGCTCTTCCCTAGTATTTTTGTTTCTTCGCTTTACAGTCTTTCCACATTGTCGAGTTTTCCAGTGATTGGCTCCCGAGAAAACGCAGGAAATAAAAAGAAAAGAAAAGAAAAGAAAGAAAAAAGGCATAAGAAATTTTGAATCTCACCTTTCCTGTTGCTTTCGTTTCCGTAGAAGTTGAGAACTCAAACTCAACTTAGTCGCACTATAGTATTAGGCTTGGTTGAGTGGAGCTTTAAGTTTCCTCGGCTTCGACTTTCAGTTTCTTTCCTTTTTCCTACATTTTCTCGGCGACCAAACGGAAATGTCTCCGAAATTTTCTGAAGTTTTCGCAGGATTCTCATTCTGAGAAACCACCAAAAATAGTAATCTTTGGCTTGTTCTTTGATAATTTCACAGAGAAATTTCGTGACAATATGACGGTAACTCAACTCGCCGGTGCGCTAACTTCTGGAGTTACTGGCACAGAACGTGAAAGAATAGCAATCAAGAAAGCGTCAAAACCTTTTGCATCGAAAACCTCAATTCAATTTCGCAATGAGGATTACCTCACGGCATCATATAGGAGAAAATTGAGTTCCAACAATTTCGCAAGGCGTTGTGGGTTAATCGATGCTCAACAAACGGCAGATTATGCGTTGATTCCTTCTGATGTGGAGGAGAGGTTAGCTCCGTACTCATTTAACATTCATTTCGTCTTTACACACTCTGTATTGCAGTATTATATATTCCATCCATTTCAAATTGACCCTCCCTGAAAAAATACGTTTTTTAAGAAAATTCTATTTAATGCTTTCATATCAATGCATATGTTTTGATATTCTAATTTTGTTCTTAAGTGTGCAAAACATTAGAAAAAGAGAATACATTTTAAGGGTATTTTAGGAAATGAATCAAAAGGAACCAATGACTTTTGAAATGTGATAATAATTTTGAAACATCCAAATAAGAAAAGTAAGCCACTTATTTAGTATTGGAGGAGTACTGTTTATGCCTTTAACTGAATATAGGATTTATAAGGACGAATCTGCTGCAATCATTGATCGGATACCAGTAATCATAGTTTTGGAATTTATAGACATCAGAGCGTAAAGGAATTTAAATTGTTGATTCCAAATCATCTCACTGCGAAATCAGAAATATAATGCTATGTTTGGATAAGGAATTTCTAGGTGGAATTTGTCTTTGAGATGAAATTTGTAGAAGTTCTATAAAATTCCACCTAGAAATTCAATCTCAAAGACAAATTCCACCTAGAAATTCCTTATCCAAACATAGCATAAAGGAATTTAACCGTTTGAGATAGAATTCTTGAACCTTATATTCTTTTAGGATAATTTTCTCGGAGGATTTACTCTCAATCCTGGAAGTGTTTTGATGTTATTTGTTTGATTCTAATGTGCAATATGCCTCCAATTTAGAATTATAATAGTAATTGAAATTCTGAGTTGTTTTGTCAGTGACTTGATGGGGTCCTATGCAACTACCAGTCCGTTGCGCGTTCAAAGTGTCCAAACTGAGCTTATAATGCTTTCTTTACCGGCTATTGCTGGACAAGCGATTGAGCCATTAGCACAACTGATGGAGACAGCTTACATTGGCAGAATAGGTAAGATTGTGTGGTGTACTTGCGTGCTTATTATTCTTCTTTTTTTGTTTATTTGTTTTTGAAACTTTTGGCAGTACATTATGCCAGTTCGTATTATTTGTGGATGAGTTAAACCTGACATGGTATATCTCATCTACATTAATTGCAGGACCCCAGTTGTTATGAGTCCTTGTGGGTCAGTTCCTTGTGGGTCTGTTCATGTAAATAGTATGGAGAACCTCAATCCATTTGTCTACCAACCATACTGAACTGAATAGGTAGAGAGTGGGCTCCAAATGATCCCCATTATGGAATGTGTTGACGTCCTTATTTGAGGGGCTTTTGCTTTACATTCGTTTCATGATTGCTATGTACTAATGTACCATATGCATAATTAGATAAAACGCATATGCTGGGATTGGTGTCGAATGATTTTTTAGGAGTTTTGATAGTCGGTCTTGACCTTCAAGGACAATTGAGTTTATCTTGTTGTATGGGCTTTCAAGTATCATTTGACGTTAGGCATTAAGTCAGAATTATGAACGCATCAGTGACTGGCTTGTGGATTTAGGCTAATTGTCCAGCTGTATCAAGAAAGGCAGTGTTCATCAAGTGCAATATTCTGTAGCTGGAGATGATACATCTAAAAAATTTTATGGTTGCTGTAGCTAGAGAGATTCTACTTGCATAGTTTCCAACATTGAAAATTTTTCTATTTTGTGCAATTTCAGCAATTGTTTCCTGATGAAATGTATTTTCAAAATCAAAAACTTCTCCAAGGCAAGCTTTTGAGGTAATGACTAATGAGTGTTCTCAAGGTAACTTGAACAATATGCATGTAAGCATTCATTGTCCATGCTGTTCTATATATCTTTTGGCTGATTTGTTTGCTGGAGAACTGATTTGGGTGATGGGGTCGTTTATTATGTCTTATAATTTTCTTGATGCCTGTTCTGTTTGTGTTTATGATAAATTAGATACACCCAAATTCCCAAATTTATTCGTCCCCCCCCCCACCCCCCACAAAAAAAACCCAATTTTCCATTTCCTTGTATTGATTTTTTGTCACTTCAGCTACAGAAATTAATAATGCAGACAAAAATATATTTTCCGCCATGCCATTTGATAAGCTCTTAGATTTTAATTGTATTAGGTCCCCTGGAGTTGGCATCGGCAGGTGTCTCCATATCAATTTTCAACATCATGTCGAAGGTATTCAATATCCCTCTCCTCAGTATTGCAACTTCATTTGTGGCTGAAGACATATCAAGGAATGAAAACAAGGAATCTACTTCAGGTAAAATTATAAAGGAATCTACTTCTATTGAACTCTTGAGCATGCCATTTTGAGTCCTGGCACAACATTAACAAGAATGATGTATACCTCTTCAATTCAGTTTTCATTTTGAATATGAGGATGTTGATGTGCAGATGGTGGATCTCAAAACAGAAGTACCAATGGTAGTCCCCTCAATGAAATGGGTGAAAGAAAGATGTTACCCTCAGTCTCTACTGCATTACTTTTAGCAATTGGAATTGGTATTTTGGAGGCATTAGCAATGTATTTTGGATCTGGACCGTTTCTGAGCATGATGGGCATATCATCAGTGAGTAGTACTTTGAGTCTGCATAAGATACCTACAATAGTCTCAGCATTCTCATTTCTTTGAGCTGATCAGATTCACGCCGAAATTTCTATTTTTTTCTACTCAACTCCTGGTACAGATCCCATTGTCCAGATATTTTATTGCCATATCACACATTCCCCGTTTACATAATTTATTTTGTTATATGCATCATTTTCCGTTTATAGGAGGGACTATATCCTAAAACTCATTTTCTGAACAGGCTTCATCCATGCGCGGTCCAGCACAACAATTTCTTAAACTTAGAGCAGTTGGTGCCCCTGCAGTTGTTCTTTATCTGGCCATTCAAGGCATCCTACGCGGGTTTAAGGATACAAAGACCCCTGTATTATGTCTAGGCAAGCATTTGGTCTACCTTTTGAAATTATTATGGAGAAAGTGTATTAAGGTCACCTATAAAATGCTATCATGGATCACAACTCCAACATGTATCACAATACCTCTTCTCATTGCCTTGGTGCACACTGATTGATTTTGTCTCCCGATGTATTTTGATTGCTTTGCTTTTGTTTTGGAATTTTTTGCAAAGCCCATGTAGGAAAAATAAAGAGAATGATCTCCTAAAGTCATAATTGCATCATCACAACTAATTCTTGACTGGGTACCTTAATTTATAGTTAGACATTCTAGGAATTTCTTTGGACAGCTCCCCAATTGTCTGAGTTCTCATTGTTGTAGTTTCCAGCAGGATTGCTTTTTCCAATTATTTCCTCAAGTTTCTATCTATTCAGGAGTGGAATTAAATATTTTTATAGAACTTATCCTATAGATGCAGATTAGGTTTGTTTAGCTGCCTAAAAATAAGTATGCCTGTGGCAAACTACCTCGTGATTGTAAGTTATTATTTCTGTCTTCTAGTGAAAAATTTAACAATTCAGGTAGTGGTCATAATACCAATAATCTGCGAGATTCTTCAACTTTTTGTGATAAACTTTACAGGACCTCAAATTGTCCTATATTTCATGTGGAAGAATTGTATCTGAGGGAAGGAACAAGTTGATGTTGGTTTAGACTCTTATTTAAGTGTGCCAAACATGAACCTCAGAAGAATATTTGACACAAAACAGTTGTTAATTCATGCTATTTTCTATTGCCATCATATTTTTCAGCTATATTCTTTCATCTGGTTGCCATTTGTGTTCTCTTATTATGATCAAGCATACCTCCAATGAAATATTCCCATTTTTTCGTTTTTTTTTTTTTTTAATCTTACTAATTGATCTAGGGGACCAATGTGCAGGACTTGGCAATTTGTCGGCTGTATTTTTGTTTCCCCTACTAATGTATCGTTTCCGATTGGGTGTAACTGGAGCAGCCATTTCAACTATTGTATCTCAGTATGTCTTTTCACTTCTTGAATTCTGCCATTTTTCTCTTTGGTTATAGTTAGCATCAACAATGACCATGGTGTGTTTCAACTTTCAACCTTTTCAGATATATTGTTGCATTTTTGATGATCTGGTATCTTAACAAGAGAACGGTATTATTTCAATCCCATATGAAAAGTTTGCATTTCGGTGGCTACCTAAGATCTGGTGAGTTTCATTGCTAAAATAGTTGGTCTTGTTCAAAGCTAGTAATACTTTAGCTTGATTCCATTTATTATTCAATACTGTGGTAGTAGCTGGTTTTTTTAATTCATCTTCTGTTGAGCTGACCCTGGATGGGTCCTACTCTGGTATGTATAGTCTTTTGTTCTTCCTTAATTTATATTTAAATTATAGTCCTTCAATAACATTTTGAAGTTACTTTGTTTAAAACTAAGATAACATGTAATTTACGATCAATTTTAAGGATGAGTGTATTAGATGATTGCATCCATCCCTTGCAGCCTATCATATCATCATTGTAGCAAATCTGCTGATTATTCTAACTGACATTAATGAGTAGCAAGTAGTGGCGGAAAGCTTAAGAAATTTCATAACAGACTGCCTCTCTTTCTCTCTCTCAAGATGGGATTGTATTTATATTCTATCTAATAGCACTGAAATTACGGTATTAAGCAACTTTAAGAAAGACGAAAGTAAAAATATTTTAGAAAATGGGAGAATACAAAATTCTAAGTCGTTCACTACAGGTTGATAATTTTGTGCTTGCTTCCAGTTTTTTATTTTTTCTTTGTGAATTCAAATTAATAGCTGGGATTGTCAGTATATCAAAGTGTAGGCATAAGAAAATAATCAATTTAGTATGCTACTGAAGAATACTCCCTAACACCACATCATCTTAGGACATAAGGACATCTCCGCCATGTGTGAACTTTATCCTTTAACCAATGAAATAAAGCTAAGAAAGTTCACCTGATTGAATGCATGGCTTGAGCTTTTGAATGTTCTACTCTCTATTTGATTCTATTGCTTGAAGCACTTATGTGTGTGTTTCATTTATTTATTTATTTAAATTTTAATCTGGAATCATTTGGGAATCATATGGTGCTTATTCAGAATTCAGATATGATACTTAGATGCCAGCAGTGATGGCAAACATCAATACTAATGTTGCGAATAAACATTGACTTATATACATTTTCATAATTTTAGTGGCTTTCAAGTGTGACAAACTTCATTGACCTTCTAGAGTCAGATAATAATTTGCAAGCAGCCTTTTTTTTTTTTTTTTGGGATAAGTAATTTGCAAGTAGTTGACTTGTACTGCACCCTATTATTTCTATTCTAGGACTCAGTATCTGTTTCTCGTGCATGGGATACTTACGTATGTTGAATGATTTAAAAATTTAGAGCCTTCACCGAAAGTGGGAATTTTTTGTCTTTAAAAAATGTTCTTCTCTTCCTTTAATGACCTTTTTTTTTTCTTTTTTTTTTTTTGGGTTTAGGTGGTTTTCTTCTTGGTAGAACTCTAGCTGCTGTTATGACGATAACTTTGAGCACATCAATGGCTGCTCGTCTAGGACCATTAGCCATGGCAGCTCATCAGATATGCTTGCAAGTGTGGTTATCTGTAGCTCTCCTTGCAGATGCCCAAGCTGCATCTGGTCAGGTAAACAGTTTCCAATTTTACGAGTTCTTTTTCTGTGTATCCTCTTCAACTCATTTTTACTAAAACCCCTCGATGGTTGCCTTTACCTTTCTGTTTAACCAAAGCCTTTTCAAATAACTTTTAGTCCTCTTGTTTTCATTATTGCACATCAATTTTCAATTTCACTCCTATTTTGGCTTTTTTCTATGGCGATTGAGTATTCATGTATTCACATGCTTCTATTATTCATTTGGTTAAAATACTTGAATTTTTGTAGGCTCTTATTGCAAGGTCTTTCACAAAAAGGGACTACAGCACAGTGAAAAAAGTTGCTTATTTTGCTTTACAGGTGACTTATTCTCACATGCCACTCCATCATATTTGAGTTGATATTCACTTCATGTTGGAGAGAATTTTCTAATTTGCAGCCATTTGTATTACTGGGGTTTTTGTGGAGTTTTTATCTTCCCTGTGTAAGTAACTCAGCATTCATATATGTTTCTCCAGGGAGGATTATTACTGGGATTTCCATAGCTGCCATATTGGGTGTGTCTTTTGGTTCTTTAGCCACATTAGTTCACTAGGGACGCAGAAGTACTAGATATCGTTAGATCTCTGATACTGGTATATATCCATACCTCCTTTCTTATGTGTTCATCATGTGTTTATAAATTGACTTCCACTAAATCTGCTACAGTTTGTCAGTGCTAGTCAACCTCTCACTGCTCTGGCTTACATTTTTGATGGTCTCCATTATGGCGTTTCAGACTTCTCATATGCTGCTTGGTCTACGGTAAGCAGCCTCTGCAAGAATTATTACATTTTGATAAGCTGTAGCCATCATGCATATAGCATGTTCTGACATTTATGAATGATTTATAGATGGTGGTTGGGGCAATATCATCCGCATTTCTGCTCTATGCTCCTTCTATTATTGGTCTTCCAGGAGTTTGGTGGGGTTTGACTCTTTTCATGGTCTTGCGCACAATAGCTGGATTTATCAGGTAATGGTTTGATTGTGCCAAGTTTCTTTAATCCTTTCTTCTTCTTTTTTTGATAAAGACCAAGTTTCTTTAATCTTGGAAATTTATTGGTAAAGTTTATGAGCTTTATCTATTTTATAGCCTTATCAGATGCTTGCAAATCTAATAAAATATCCAACTCTGTAAATGACCTTGGGTGGTATAAGGTTTTAATTGGCTTGGTTTTACTTTAACTACACAGATTTACCTTTTTTTGATTCTATGGAGTGATGAGATCTCTCTCAGCCATTTATTTGTTTGGCCACCCAATTGTTTTGCTAGTTGTGGAGTTCCCCTCACTGTATATTGTGTTCTGCGGTGGTGGACTTATCCCCTATGGACATCACTTGTACAACGAGATTAATAATAATAATATATTAATATTACTAGTAATAAAAATAAAATGCCGCTTGACCTGAGGTGCAGGGGAATTGGGCTAAGGGTGTCAAACAAGGGAGTTTTGTTGGACCACTACCTCAGCTGCAACATGTATGAGACATGGCCCATTCACAGCTCCTAGCCAACAGCTTCATTCTCAAAGCATGTTTTTGCTAATTTGATAATTATTCTTTGTCCACTCATTTTTCCCCATGAAACCACTCTCGCTAGTTTAATTTTCTTATTTTTCTTACTGTGGAATAAATTTAGACCTTGACATTTCCTACAAAATATTTTAATATTGATGTCCTTTTATGGTCAATTAATTTTCTTTGTTCTCATATTTATTTACACACTACACCTTTGTTTTTGTTCTTTTCAGGTTATCATCAAAAGTGGGTCCATGGTGGTTTCTGCAGGAGGACATCCAGAAAGCTGAGGTTGGTGGATTTAACGCATTTATTTGATTGCCAATAATGTTTTGCTGATTTGCTTATTGATGTTAAGAGAATCATATTATCTACATATGATGACTGGATTCTATGTTGAATACCTATTTTTATTTTGTAGTTTTTTAAAATTTTCTTTTGCACAAAGCATAGATGATATTTAACCATCGAATGTCAATATGAAGGCCTATGAGCCCATCAAGGTTCTAGCTAAAAGCCTTTTTTCCTTGCAGATTATGTGAGGATCAGATAAGGATGGTTTAATTTAGGGTGAGAAGAGGTCACTGGTTTTGGGTTCTATGAAGGCATAAAACTTTAAATAAAAAGAATAAAAGATGAAAAAGAAAAGGAAAAAAAAAAAAAAAAGATGCATCAATGTGTAAATTGCTTCTTAAGGTGCTACAAGGACAAAAAGGTGCGTCAAGGCAGTGAGAAAATAAGAGACTTCCTATAATCTAATTATGGATATGGCCCTCAACTAGGACTGAGTCACAAATATGGATTTGTTTATCCAATCTGAAGTAGCTTGATTTAGGGCTTTGTTTTTACACTATTCCTCATGTGATCCTTTTATTGGCAGTTTGCAATTTGAGATCGGAACAACCAGGAGGTGACCACTGTGATTCCACTGGCAGCTGAGATAACAAACTACCTATTATGTTACAAGTTTTTCTCCTCCTATTTTTCCCCCCTTCCCCTTTTCATTTTTGTTGGGTTGAGACTAAAAATTACTGCACCCGGTGTGCAGTTTTTTAATATTTTGTCACTCCCATTGAGTTGTAAATAAGCTCTGCTCTTGTCCTTGCCTCTCTTTCATGTTTATTTGGTTTGCAAATGTATTCCATTCCATGATGTAGGAAGATGTAGCATTTGTTCCCTTCCTTTCCCTATTGTGTTTTATTATTTGTTTCCTGTATAAACATCAGCCATTGAGTAAATATCACCCATCATTGTAAGTAAGCCATCACTCTCGTCTGTCTTCCTTTTTTTCTTTTTTAATTTATTTTATTTTATTTTATAATATGCCTGCATGCTTGCTAGTTTTTGGCTTCATTTGTTGTGTTGGAAATGCTCGAAAATGAAGGCATTATACAACCAAAAAATGAATTCACTAGTGAAAGCTCTATATGTTCTTGCCTGCTTTCCTTTGGAAACTATGAATGATGGGAAATTAGTGAATTACCTCAAACCCATATATCAAAGTGGGCTGGACCATCTTTGGGCTTGACTAACTACTTGTAATTCATCTGATCAAGTATCGAACCAAATAGTTGTATAACCTTTTTGATGCCGGACCAGAACGGGCCGAATCAGATCGTTGCTTACAAAAGCGCAAATGCTATTTATAGGAATGATTAAATCGAATTAGTGGTGGGGACTGGGGATTGAGCCTAAGTGCCTAACAATTAACAAATAGGGCAGTTTTGGACGTTCATTGTGAATTGAATTGTATCGTTATGTTTGAATATAAAATTTTGTGAATAAATCCATTGGAAGCTGAAACAAGTTAACGGTTTCGGATAAGATAAATATATAAAGAGATAAATATAACACGTATGAGAGATTGTTTCCCAAAAAAAAAAACCAAAAAAACAAATACGTCTGAGAGAGATATGTGGTTCATTGGAGTTTAAATGCTACGACATTTGGGTAAAAATCATTTTTGAGCCATATAGCATTAGTGCATTACCCAAAAATAATCTTCTTTCTTTCTTCTTCTTCTTTTTCCATTTTTTTTTTTATTTTTAATTTTTGTGACAATTGATAGAATCTATCTTTACTTCTAACCTATTGATATTAACAAATGGTTATCAATGGTTCTGCATAAGCTCGAACTTAAGATCGTTTACTCAACTAGTAAAAAGAATGTCACAAGATAATTATATTATTAGCATTATGTCACCCACTTTTCATCACCTATCATATGTGACAATTTTTGCTTTTTCTTACTAGGGTCCCACATCCATATTAGGCTCCACATGACTGCTTTCATGACATCGACTTCTACATGTCACATATGCTATGCATGATGAGATGAATGATTTAAATAGGCGAAGTAGCATTTTCCGTTCCTTCATATACTTTTTTTTTTTTTTTAATAACATTTCTTTCCACTCATATTTCAGTTCATTCAACAACGTAGAGAGGACATGATTTTTAGTTGGTCAGCCTTATCTATTCCCATCGACGTTGAGGAGTCCTCTTTATAAATTGTTGAATCTCACGGTTTTACTTATCCAAAAAAAAGAAAAAAAAAAAAAAAAGGAATCTCATGGTTTTATTTATTTATATTTTTGTGCCAAAAAAAAAAAAAAATCGTTTAAGTAGACCTTTTAGTCATTTACAGCTTTTATTTTATTTTTACAAAAATTGTGATTTGTATCCATACTTTCAATATAAAATTTTTATATTGAAATATATGATGTGGGGATGCAATCAAAACATCAACCAAACATAGCCTTAATATTTATAATTTATAAATAAAAATAAAAAAATAAAAAATAAAAAAACCCCTTAAAAGCGGCGTTACTAACGCTGCTTTTAACATGTTTTTTTTTTTTTTTTTTTTTAAAGAGTAAAACCGTCCACATGCACAGAGGTATCTGTGCCTCTTGGCCGTTCCATCTTCTTCTTCAACTTTTAAAGACACAAAATACAAAACCAACCCAGAATGAGAAATAGGAAAGTTGTGTCCTGGTTTCTTGTTAGAGTTTATATCCAGTGACGAAAATAGTGATATTATTGAAGCATAGTCTCAGCAGGATTGGAATTCTTGTTTGGAGCCAAAGGAAGCCCATGCCACTTCGGCCTAAGTTAAGTGATATTGGGCTCAGCTATAAAAGATTCGGGCTTGACGAACACCGGGCCAGCAACTGTTCAGGCCCAATCAAAACGGGGGTTTGTACCCAACAGTTAATAGCAAAACAGTCCATTCTTCCTAGGAGTTCAGTACCAAGAATGGCAATGGGGCAGGGTCGGGGGCGGGTCGACCATATACCATTCCCGACCCTAATATTAAAACCGTAGTACCAAACCCGCCCTTAAACCCAACGGGTTTCAGAAACTCAATCCCATCCCCGACCCTATGGTTTCCTAAGAAAACCCACCCCGCCCCGCCTAAGCAAAAAAAAATTTTCGGCCATGGCCCCGTTTGGCCCTAACACAGACACACTAGTTCGGTAGTTTCTTCCCTGAGTAGTAAAATATATCTTGATTATTGAAATTGAAAGAGAATCAAATTATAAAAGGGTAGTTGAGTGAATGAGTGGCTTACAGTGGTGAGAGGAGAGAGATAGAGAGCTAGAGATGGCGACGTCGGCGAGAGAAGGCGAGATCTGGTGTAGATCCGGCACTCCGGCAGATCTGGTGTGTATCTGCTGTAGATCCGACAGATCTAGTGTAGATCTGTTGCAGATCCAGCGACAAAACACGGCGAGAGACGGCGAGAGACGGCGAGTGGTGATTGATGAAACCGCGACTCCGTAAGGGTGATATGCTGATTGCTGAGGTCGCGGAGGCCGTGAGGGTGAACTCGAGGACTAGCGTCGGACGGCGACGGTGGACGGCGGACGGCAGACTCTGTCGCACCGTCGTTTGATTCGCGTGAAAAAGGGACGACTGACGAGGGTCGAGGGAGACTGAGAGAAAATGACTGGAGAGGAAAGGGGCAGCAAATCTGGTGTATTAGTGTATCACTGTATGTTTGTACCGTGTATGCTATTGTTAAGTGACTTAGTCTTTAACCCAAAATACACATAAGGATGTGTATATATATAAGGGTAAAAATGTAAAAGCACATGCGGGGCGGGGCGGGTCTGTGGTGCGGGTCGGTTCTGCGGGTCGGGACTTGTAAATACCATCCCCGAACCGAACCCGATGAAAATTTTTAAAAAAAACCCATACCCGAACCGAGAACCGAAAATTTTCAAAAAAACCCGCCCCTATGAGGGCGGGGCGGGACGGGGCTCCTATGGGGCGGGTCCAAATTGCCATCCCTAGAGTTCACCATGAATAATTGCTAATTGACTCAACACCACTCTAACTCTTTTCACCGATTCAAAAAATCAAATCAAATTTAAAATTAAAATTTTCCATAAGCCTCCTATCCCAACTACTTATAAAGAAAAGGAATTTTATTATAAAATTGATGATTACTCCATGATGGAGTTTGCAAGGGACTTTGGGCTTGGGGTTGGGTTGCGATTAATGGTATGATTACGCGTAACGCACACACCAATACTACTCCCTTGAATTAAATATTATTTCCTTTCAAAAATATATATATTATTTATTTCTATGATAAACAACACAGCAATCATATGATTAAGCATGGTACATTGCTGGTGCATGCAAGCAACTCCAGATCCTTTCAATCAAGGATATGGGATATGGGGAGAAAACCTTCCATGTAATTATGACACAATTGATGTGATGTTATGATCTAATAAAAATCAAATAAAATGAAATTATTAGAAATTTTTTTGCCTTTATAATTCTACTTTATTTGATCTCTGTTAAACCTTGACATAAGTAATCATGTCACAACTACGTGGAAGACTCAGTCGGATATGTGGAACATGGCAGCTGGAGACCTAGAAGTTAACGGCATTAACACTCGCTTTGTGTGAAGTGTGGATACGTGAAGCCAAGGATGGAGTGGGTGAGCATCTCAAGGAAGGTACGTAAATATATAAATAAACAAATAATAGATGTCCACGTCCTTTCACAATTTTCAACTATAATTTTCAAAACTGATGACAGATGCACTATATTTTCCTTTCATTGGTACTATACGTGGGCAGATTTAGGTTTCGTTTAAAGTACTCGTTTGGATCCAAGTATTAACAACATATCCACTTTTTGGTGTGGCTGAGAGACGAAGTGCACCACCATGGCCAAAACAAACCCCAACTCAGGTTCCCCAAACAGCACCTCCATTCCCAAACCAAGAAGTAGCTTATGGCCCTTTGGTTTCCTCTTATCAGTTCTGCTTCCCGTTGCTGCTGCGGTTCTTCTGTGTCGACTCGACCCATTCGACCCGGTTGCTCTGCCTTACCACGAGTTGATTGGGCAACCCATGCCCGTGCCGAGGCGAAACGGTCGGATGCTTCAAGGATCCGATTTGGTGGGCGTTGGGAACTTGTTGGGACCAGAGGACTTTGCTTATGATCCCGAGTCACGAGTCATATACACGGGTTGTGCCGATGGGTGGATCAAGCGAGTCAAGTTGAGCGAGTCCGCTGTTGACTCGGTGGTGGAGAAATGGGTTCACACCGGTGGACGACCTCTCGGGCTCGCTCTTGGACGGGACAATAACGTCATTGTCGCTGACGCCAATAAGGTCGGTATATATATTGACTTTTACATTTAGATATTAATTTTAAAAAAAATGTTACTCCCTCTGTCCATAAAGATAGGCTAAGTTTGACCAAACACGCAAATTAAGAAAACTTAATAAGTGCATTGGCTAAATTTTGTTTTCCATAAATACCCTTCCCTTTATGAAATGAAATTGAAATGGTGAAGTAATTTTTAACAAAACAAAAGGTATAATAGGAAAGTTAAACAATTTTATGGTTTGACTTTTTAAAATGGCCTATCATTTTGGGACACAAAAAGTTAGGAATTTGGCCTATCTTTTAGGGACGGAGGGAGTATGATTTTGCTAAAATAGGGTCCCATTACCCCTATAAACCTATTGGCTCTTGCCATAATCTTTGCCATTAGAAAAATGCTAATAATAAAGTATTTTAGGTGAAAAACTATTTGGATGAGAAATATCAGTAAATTTGGATTAGCATATGTAACTAAAATACGCATTTTTTATAATAAAATTTCATACTTCAGATTTTTAGGTGAATCTTCTATCCAATTATACAGTTATTATCTTGAAATCTGTTCAATATCTCTTATAGAAAAAAGAAAGGGAATAATAGTTGTGTCAAAAAAATTATCTATTGCGTCATTTGTATTATCGGATTGTTCCTTATGCTAAAATAAAAATAACACAAATCATTAAAAATATTCTTAGAAAAATGTTAAATGTACTAGATAAGTTCATCTTAATGCTCCCCCAAATTTCCTATAACAATATAACGTCAGTCATGGCAAGTGACAAAGTAATGGCCGGCACATGGAATAATCTGTCTACTTCTTTTTCTCCTCGATGGCAATTTTTAACGAACATAATGAAAAAAATAATAATATATCTGTCCAGTTCTTCGTCTGTCAGTGGCAATCTTTAGATGAATAAATATATTATTAAAAAGGAAATTTGAACTTATCTCTTTCCTCCTCCTCCTCCTCCTTCCTCCATATTTATTTATTCATTTATTTTTTTTGGGCTCTTCATACACACAAATAGATAACTCACACCTTACACAGACATATACATCATACATTAATGAATTCAGCCATGATTTGATTAGTAAGTGTGACCACAAAATGACGATGTTTAGTAAAGAGGGTTCAATTATTTGATGTGGTCCAAGACACTGTTCCCTTGTATTATCAATGTTTTACGACGCGATCTGCGGAAAAGCACTTCCAGCAAGACACAAGCTGGGAACCACGTGCGTTGAAATTATCCACATTCATTTGGAAGTTTATCAAGGACATGAATGTGGCTGCTTAACAGGGACTGCTGAACGTGACCGGCGACGGCGCGGTGGAGCTGTTGACAGATGAGGCGGATGGTCTAAAATTCAAACTCACAGACGGCGTAGATGTGGCGCAGGATGGCATGATCTATTTTACAGATGCTTCCTACAAGTACACTTTACATGAGTTTATTTGGGACATTTTGGAGGGTAGACCCCATGGTAGATTCATGAGCTTTGATCCTTCAACCAAAGAGACTAAAGTGCTTGTTCCCCACCTGTACTTTGCTAATGGAGTTGCTGTCTCACCAGATCAAACTTTTGTCGTCTTCTGCGAAACAGTGATGTACGTTTTTCACTTGATTTTGCACTGTCTTTTTAGCTTAGAAATCGGCTATATCCTTTTTCTGTTTTTTCTTCCCCCAAAAAAAATAAATAAAATTTGTTGCCTTGTTTTGACATAGACAAAGTCTTGACCATGGGTTAAATGGGCTCAATTTGCAGGAGAAGGTGCAGGAAATATTACATACGTGGCGAGAAGAAAGGATCTGTGGATAAATTTATCGACTATTTGCCGGGGTCACCTGATAATATCCTGTATGATGGAGAAGGCCACTACTGGATTGCATTAGCCTCGGTGATTTTTCAATTCTCACTTCTCATTCACGGACAATGTCCTGTTCTTTGACAAATATTTTCATAAGAAGCTAGTTTTCTAACAATCCACCTTTTCTTTTTGACATGTATCAGTAATGCTGATTAGTAGCTTAAGAGGCTTTCATGAATGAATACAAGTGTCATAAATGTTTTTTCAACTTTGGCAGGAAAATAATTTTGCTTGGGATCTTGCACTTAAATATCCTTTGGTCCGGAAAGTTGTGGCGGTCATGGAGAAGTACATTGGGCGACCTCAGATGGAGAAGAATGGCGGGGTTTTGGCTGTTGATTTGGAAGGAAAACCAACTGCCCACTACCATGATCCTGGATTGGCAATGGTTGCGAGTGGGATCAAGATTGGGAATCATTTATATTGTGGTTCCCTTTTCCAGCCCTACATTCTCCACCTCGATCTGATTCAACATCCTGCTCATGCGACTGTATGAACTAGAAGCCTGCAACAATTTCCGTGTACTAATCTGTAGCCACACTGTTGGATCGAACATTGGAAACATATGCGAATGCCATAGATCGACAAGCTAAACTATATTTCGACATTATGTAACTGTTCACTTTACAATAACTTGTGCTTTCAGTTAAATTGTCCTCTTCCTATCATTGTAAGATGCCTTATGGGCTATGAGTCCTCTCCTGCATGTCTCTGTGTGTGTTTGGCTGGAAGGAAAATTACGAAGAAACAGGGGAAACTACTTCCCATGAATGGCAGAGGCATGAATACAGGATTCAAATGGCATGGCTTAAAAGAAGAAAAAGTGGCAAGAGGATTGAAGTGGGCATCACTGATCCTAATGGCTAAAGTGATGCAAAAAATTATGAAGCAATTTTGAAAAGCTATGGATACAAATCCAACCTTCCGAGAAGAAATGGCTTAAAACTTCTTGTTCTTTTTGCTCAAAAAAGGCTGCCCATGGCCTTTGCTTTCTCCCTCAAGATAAACTTCTGTATCTTTCCAGTTGAAGTTTTTGGTATATCCTCAAAAATTACTGTACGAGGGGCCATGAAATGAGGCAGATGATCCCGACAAAACTTGATTAACTCTTCAGCATCGACATTAAATCCTTCCTTCAACTTCACAAATGCACAAGGTGTCTGCCCCCAATGATCATCCGGCCGCCCAACAACTGCAGCCTCTAGAACTCCTGGATGACTATATAAAACTGTCTCCACCTCAACTGTGCTTATATTCTCTCCCCCAGAAATTATCATATCTTTCGACCGGTCCTTCACTTCTATATAACCATCAGGATGTTTCACGGCAAGATCCCCACTGCGAAACCATCCACCTCTGAAAACTTCATCTGTTGCCTTTGAATCTTTAAGGTATCCACCCATTACAGTGTTTCCTCTAAACATAACCTCACCCATGGTTCTCCCATCAGCTGGTACACTTTTCATGGTGATTGGATCTAATATATCAACCTCTTCCAAACCAAGATGGTGCACCCCTTGTCGGGCTTTCATCTTTGATTGTTCGGTGGGAGGCAAAGAATCCCACTCAGGTTTCCAAGTGCACGAAGTCCCTGGACCGTAAGTTTCTGTTAGGCCATACAAATGAGATACACCAAAACCCAGCTCTTCCATCTTAAAAAGGATCTGTGGAGGTGGTGGTGCACCACCTGTCATTACATCCACCTTGCAAGGAAGTGGCCTTCTGTCACTCACTGGCGAATTTACAATCATGTTTAAGACCGTTGGTGCCCCGCCCATGTGTGTCACCTTGTGAAGAGCAATGCTGTCAAATATCCCCTTGGGTGATACACTTCTAAGGCATATGTTAGTGCCACCCTGGGCTGCCACCCCCCAAGCCAGGCACCATCCATTGCAATGGAACATAGGTACAGTCCAAAGGTAAACAAGCATCGAGCCCATCCCATGAAGTAGAACCGTTGCAAGTGAATTTAGATAGGCACCTCTGTGATTATAAACAACTCCTTTGGGGCGTGATGTTGTGCCAGAAGTATAATTCACACTTATAGGTTCCAATTCATTTTTTGGCCGTCTTATCTCAAATCCATGGTGTCCAGATGCCATGAGACTCTCATATTCATAATTGTAGGAAGTGAAGGTGGGGGGCAATGAGCCATCAGATTCTGGGATTATGACTAAGATAGGCGGCTTCATTTGTGCCTTTGCAAGAAGATCAAGTGCTCCATGGGCGATGCCATATAACTGGTGGTCTACAAAAATAATCTTGGCTTCTGAATGTCTGAGCAGGACTGAAACCATTGCTGAATCATGGCGCGTGTTAAGTGTACAGAGAATCGCTCCAGCCATTGGAACCCCAAAATGGAGCTCATACATTGCTGGGATGTTTGGGGCCATTGTCGCCACCTGTGCCAACATTCCAAAGCCTCAAACATGCAGCAACATAATGCAGTAAACAAGGAAAAAGTCATGCAAACCAGAAACTAACAATAGTTATATGTATGTATATAAGAATATGTTGTTTTGGTGGTTTTGTGTTTCCTAAACAGAAAACCAAAAACTGCGACTTCTATTTTTTTGTTACCTGCAAATGAGTGAGCGAGTATTTTCAAGAAAATTCTTGAGGAAAAAACTGTCGAGAACATGTTGCCAAACATGACCCTGAGAACAAAAAATTGTTTTCGGAGTACACAACATCAGGCGTTTGCAAATAAGCTAACTAATTAGCCGGATCAAAGTGACCAATTACTCAGACTATCATAAAGAATTCCATGTCATCAAATTCCTGGCTCAATTCCTAATTTACCAATTGTATAGACAATCGCCACTTCCAAAACAAAGAAAGGCCTATGTGAAAAAAAAAAAAAAAAAAAAAAAAAAAAAAAAAAAACAACAACAACAACAACAAACAAACAAACAAACAGAAACAGAGGTCTGATGAATCCCTAGATGGAAAAAAAAAGTAGAGAACGAAACCTACAAAAAAATATGGAACCTCGGAAGAAAATTAAACTAGACCCAGACGAGCAAAACATGCCAGTGATTTAATATCACAACGCATATCGAAAAAGAAGAAGAAAAAAAATATGCATAGCACCAATTGAAGAAAAATCTACGACAAAAAAAAAAAGAAAGGAAACAAACTTACAACGTCACCGTGGGAAATTCCCAACTGGGTAAGAGCAGAAGCAAGTTTAAGACAGCGTTCATGAGTTTCTGCCCACGTATACTTCAAAGAACCATACACAACTGAGGTTCTGTCCCTGTAAACCTTCGCGGATCGCTCCAAGAAGCTTATAGGAGACAAAGGGACGTAATTGGCCGAGCACTGAACCAAACCATCCATCGATTTCCATGATTCCGGTTCGAGATTCCTGGGAAGATGAGAGATTTGACGGGATTGTGATGGAAAATCTTTGTGAAATTGGTTAAGTGTAAGAGTACGAATTATGCGAGTGATTGAATTCTTGAGAAAGTGGCTCATAGTGGCGGAGAAAACAGAGATAACTGGAAGCAATGAAGGCAAGGAATTCAACCGAATTATGGGGAGTGACCGCGTCAGTCAGTGATAAGTGTAGCACACTACCACTTGATTGCCTGGACCTTAGCAGTTAGCGTATGGGGCAAAATAAATTGAAAGCAACCTTGTTTTATATTAAAAGATTTATCATGATACAGTTTGGGCATGGGGGATGGATCGAGTCTAAGACTTAGGATAAAAAATTCTCGAAATGGAAGTGGGATTAGTTATATTAAGAATGTTACTGCATGATCCAGATGATTAGTCATATGTCGTGACCCATTCCTTAATAGGGGCGGGAGACTCCCATATTTGATAGGGTGGGACACTTCACATGCCCCGCATGACGGGCAATTTAGTGTTTTCCTCATTATTAAATAAAAGTAATAATACTCCCTCCGTTTCATAATAAGTATCATCTTTGAAAAAATACGTTTTTTAATGAAACTCTTTTAAATGCTTTCACATCAAAGTATATATTTTGAAATTCCAATTTTACCCTTAAGTTTGTAAAACATTATAAAAAGAAAGAAAATCTCTTAAAGAGTATTTTAGGAAATAAGTAAAAAAAGGTCCATTAACTTTTAAAATGGGATGCTTATTTTGAAAATTCCAAAAAGAAAAATAGGACGCTTATTATGAAATGGAGGGAGTAATATATTATGCAAATTTTTTATCCAAATGAAGTAGTAGTCAAATTAACTACATATTTTATTTGAAAAATAAATATTTATAATGAATTGATGTGATAGTTATCAATTTATCATGTCAATTGGGTAAGAGAATGTAAATAAAAATTGGGTAAATTACAATAAGACCCCCTCTAGAAATTGACTATTACAGATACACCCCCTCACGTTTTTAAAATTACACTGACACTCCTTATTTTACAAAATAAACTACAAAGAGACCCTTCCTTCTAACTTCCGTTCATTAATTCATTAAATCATGTTCAAATTTTTTCAAAATACCCTAACTACCCTTAGTGGATGATAACTTCCATATTAAATGCATATAACTCACCAGTCCAATAATTCATCCAATACTTTTAAATTTTTTAATTATTATTGATAAACAACTAAAAGATAATATATATATATATATAAGAAAAATGCTAAAAAAAATTTAAATTTTCTGCCCAACTGATGTGGCAGCTATCAAATTTTCTCTTTAGAAATAATTATTTATTTAATTAAAATTTTAATTTATTTTGTAAAATAAAAAATAAAAAAATTGATTTGCCAAGTTGCCACATCATTTGAGTAAGTAGATTTGAGTAAAAAAAAAAGGGGGGGCTATGAAGCATTACTCATATGTAAAAATAAATAAAAAGAATTATTACAATAGAGATGCACGTATAGAGGTGGCAAATGAGGTAGCAACTTAGCAAATGAATTTTTTTTTTTTACACATCAATTAAATAGATAATTGTTTCTAATGAGCAAATCTGACGGCTACCACATCAGTTGGACAAAAATTTAAGCTTTTTGGCATTTTTCTTATATATATATATATATATATATAATCTTTTAGTTGTTTATCAATAAATAAATAAATCAATCAAATGTACTGGATGAATGTGTTAGACTGATAAGTTATATGTATTTAATACGGAAATTGTCATCCAATAAGGGTAATTAGGGTATTTTGAAAAAAATTGAAAATGATTTAACGGATTAATAGACGGAAGTTAAAAGAAGGGGTTTCTTTGTAGTTTATTTTGTAAAGTAAGAGGTTTTAATGTAATTTCAAAAATGTGAAGGGGTCTATTTGTAATTATCAGATTTTAAAAGGGTCTTAATATAATTTACCCATAAAAACTTGGGATAATGAGGCCTACTTTGGAAGCGACGACCACCAAGTCTTCTGACACTCATTATCCAAAACGATTGAGAAACGTGAAAGGAAAAATGAGGTGGGCACCATTTTATGAGCCCAGGAGTCGTGGGCAACACAAGTGCCCATCAATCTACCAAAGTTCGTGACTTCTACATTACGGAAACAAGAAAAAAGTTGATAACTTTTACAAAGTTTGAATGCGGGTTTCCGTTAATGATCAAAGTTTTATTTAATTTACAACCACCACCACCATAAACACTCATAATTCAATTTAGTTGGACTTCTACTAAACTTGTAATTTCTTCTCGGATAATACTTGGCTCCTCACAGTTGAAGAGCAATTGCTCATTCCTCCCACTCATATTATGCCACGTGTATAACAAACAAATGAAAATTGATTATCTACATGTTTTCCTATATTATGTTATTATAGACATGCATCTATGTGTCCATATATATATGTTTATGTGTCCAAATAAATATGATTATGTGTCTATATATTTGTATTCACGTGTCCACATATCTATATCACATATCCATATTTTTTAAAATTAACTATTACACATGGCGTAATGTGAGTGAGAGGGAGGAGGAGTTGCTCCTCCACTGTGAGCAATGCTATTAAACCTGGAACCGGATCGGCTGGTCGGACTGGTGAACGGGACTTTAAATCGATCCGGTTTTTCAATTGGATCGGAAATGCAAATGAACCGGATTGAACCGGTTTAAATTATCGGTTTTTTATGTGAACCGGATGCAAACCGGTCCGGTTGGACCGATACTAATACTAAAAAATTCTTAGATTTTGCGTGTATGGGGAATAGATGTGAGCAATGTTATTAAACCTGGAACCGGATCGGCTGGTCGGACTGGTGAACGGGACTTTAAATCGATCCGGTTTTTCAATTAGATCGGAAATGCAAATGAACCGGTTTAAACTATCGGTTTTTTATGTAAACCGGATGCAAACCGGTCCGGTTGGACCGATACTAATACTAAAAAATTCTTAAATTTTGCGTGTATGGGGAATAGAAATAAGGATGTACACACTCGAAAGAGTTCTTAACCACTAGACCACCTAGTGCTTATGTGAAAAATTTCACCACATATATTATTTAAAGTGTAAATGTATACATGTTATTTTTTTATATTATTCTAATTATATGACAGGTCCAACCGGTGACCTGACGGTTGAACCAATGACTCGATGACCCGACCTCCAAGCCGAATCAATGATTGGTCTGGGTTTAATAACTATAACTATGGGGAGCCAAATATTGTTATTTCCTATGTTTTCTCCGCTACTTAGCATAGCGTTGTTGCGTATTATCTTGTTTGATATGAGAGCTTATTTTCATATCTATATTTGTTCTGAGACCATGTGAATTTTTAAGTCAGATGTGGAACAGTGGGGTGGGCACCCTTATATGACTTTGCTCGATTCTATACTTATGGTAGTATGTTGTAAGCCTCGACTGCTTGGGCGCAGGTGATAAATAACTCTTTTTTCTTCCTCCTTTTTTCCCACAATAATTTTTTTTTTTTTTAATTTTAGAGCACAAAATGTTCATTAATACAAGTTCTGCAGTGTTTAAAAAGTGCAGAAATTTAGCTGCTGATATGAGTTTTAATTCTACAACCATTCCCAAGATTCACTTTTCTCTCACACCATAATGGGTTAGGACAAAATTCAAAGACCACCATTCATCCAGTCTCATCCAAAGCATATAGTCGCCCCTCATGGAATACAACGTCTCTATATTGAATCGAACACTCGTCGAGGAAAGTCCACTTCTTATCTCCTCAATTACAGAAGGCCAACATGTAATATTGCTCGTAAGTCGTAACCATAGATGGCCACAGCCACATAATCTCCAGAAGTAGGACATGATGACAGGACGATCTCTGGCCTAAACCGATTTCGCACAACCCTCTAACTGATGGAGCGAGGAGCATAGTCCTCCAAAGAAGGAAAAGTGGACATTGGTGGAAGTTGGACACGAAACCTTGTGAGCGGATTAACGAGAGATATTGCAGGACTATTCTCAACAGTGATCAGCCAACCATGCGACGATCCTCGAAACAGCGTGCCTCGAGCCTCGGGTAACTCGACATGATAAACTGTGCCATCAAGTAGGTCAAAGAAACCGCAATATGTCTCAGTACGTAGTATACATCATTGTATGGCAGCAGTAGCCATGGAAGTAGGCGGTGTTTCGCAAATTTGGCAATGCCGATCGCCATGAGGCACAGACGGAGGAGAATCGGAGTTTGTCGACGTACAAGAGGAGACGCTCTCCTATGGCAGCTAGCAATTCCACTGGGAGGTCGGACCACTAGCTGACCCATTGCTATTGTATTTTGCTTTTACAATATTGATGCGCCCTTCTTGAGGAGAAATTTCTATGTATTATATAGAGACTACACATCTAGACCTCCAGGCTTCAGCCCTATTTGTGGGAGAATAATAAGAAAGAGATAGGAAAGTATTAGCTTTTAAAGAAAAAAATAAAACCAACCCAGAATGAGAAATAGGAAAGTTGTGTCCTGGTTTCTTGTTAGAGTTGATATCCAGTGACGAAAATAGTGATATTGGCGAACGATAGTCTCAGTAGGATTGGAATTCTTGTTCGGAGCCAAGGGAAGCCCATGCCACCTTGGGCTCAGTTAAGTGATATTGGGCTCAGCTATAAAAGATTAGGGCTTGACGAACACCGGGCCAGCAGTTGTTCAGGCCCAATAAAAAACGGGGGTTTGTACCCAACCTCTAGGCCAGAAGATCTGGACTCCTCTTCTTAGTACAAAACCGAAGGAATTTAAGACCAGTCCAAAATTGAACATGGCATTCAACCTCGAAAAAAGGTGCAACAGTTGATAGCAAAACAGTCCATTCTTCCTAGAAGTTCGCCATGAATAATTGCTAATTGACTCACCACCACTCAACTCTTTTCACCGATTCAAAAAATCAAATCAAATTAAAAATTAAAAATTTCCATAAGCCTCCTATCCCAACTACGTATAAAGAAAAGGAACACCTAGCACTAACCAATAATGACCAATGAGTATTAGGTGTGAAGAAAATTGGAGGCCAAACCAGATTTTCCGAATTCATGATGGAAGTAGTAAGCCCTTAGGGGGTTACACATAAACACTGAATACTTCGAACCTAGGATTAAAAAATTAGCTAAACCCAAGAGAGTTTTTCCTTACCTCCACTTACCCTCCACTATAAACTGAGTTGTAAAAATATCACAAAATATGATTATGTGTATACATCCCATGTTTAAGTAATTATAGACAAATATTTATGTATCCATGAATATATCCACGTGATCACAATAATTAATCATATGCATACATTTGTGATTTGTATGTTTAAATGTATTCATGTCTATGCGATTATGTGTGTTCATGGGAATATGGATTTGTGTCCATATATATATACGTCTATGACCACATGTTAAGGAGTTCAAATTTGCATGTCCATAATTTCTTAATCAACCAGGACATGTGGTAAATTTTAAGTAGGGATAATGATGTTGATGATTACTCCATGAAGGAGACTGCAAGGGACTTTGGGGGTTGGGGTTGGGTTGCAATTAATGGTATGCATAACGTACACACCAATACTACTCATAACGTACACACCAATACTACTCCCTTGAATTAAATATTATTTCCTTTTAAAAGTATATATTATTTTTTCTATGATTGGACACACCAATGATATGATTAGGCAGAGTACAATGCTCTGCATGCATGCCACATCAAATCCTTTCAATCAGGGATATAGGATGTGACAGCTCTCTCTCTTTCTTTCCTTTTTTTATTATTATTATTTTTTTCTTTCAAGGCCTTCCATGTTGAGGAAGAACCCTTCAAAAATTGGCTACGCCACTTCATGCGACGAGCACTCGATATTTTTTAGTGAAAGGCGAAAGAATAGTTACGCTTTGTGGTTAGGGCTGCAAACGAGTCGAATCAAGTCGAGCCGAGCATTGGAGTGCTCGGCTTGATTCGTTAAAAACTTGTTCATTAGTAAATGAGCCGAGCTTTTTAATGAGCCTAAATTTCAAACTCGAGCTTGGCTCGTTAGAAAATATTCGAGCTCGAGCCGAGCTCGAGTTTTGGCTCGTTTAAGATTTTTTTTAATTTTTTTATAATTATTATTATTATTTTTTTTGGATAAGTGGTTTAGAATCACCATCCCAAGTATAAACCAAGAAATCGATAATAAGAAACATCATCCAAGCATGAACCATAATGAACCCAAAATCAAAACTCCATAAGGCTATAACTGTTTTCAGTACTATTAAATACAAAGTTGCAATAAATTTAAAAAACTAAAGTTATTGATTGGAGGCTTAGAGGCTTGGAGTATATTATAATAATCATATATGCTTCAAAACTAGTTACTATGCCATCATATTTCCATTAGATTCCGCAAAAGAAGTATCTCTTTCACATTTAAACTCTACTAAGATAAGTAAAAGCATTTACTACTAGCTTACTAGGGAATGAGTATCTCTTTCACATCAAAATGTATAGTGGGACAATTATGCCCTCACTCATGAACCCTTAAATGAGCCCACTAATGAGCTTCTTGTCGAGCCCCTAAACAAGCTTCTCATCAAGCCTTAAACGAACTTGTTTGCGAGCCTAATCGAGCCAAGCTTTGGTATGCTCAAGCTCGACTTGTTTACTAAACAAGCCTAAGATTAGGGCTTGAATTTGGTTCGTTTATTAAATGATCGAGGTCGAATCGAACCCTTAACGACCTTTCTCGCGATTCCTTAATGAGCAGCTCAATTCATTTGCAACCCTATTTGTGCTCACCGCATTTGCAACCCTATTTGTGCTCACCGTGTGGCTGCGTAGGATATGGCAGCTGGAGACCTAGAAGTTAATGGCATTAACACTCACTTTGTGTGAGGTGTGGATGCATGCAGCCAAAGATGAGTGAGCATCTCAAGGTAGGTACATAAATATATAAATAAACAAATAATAGCTGTCCACATCCTTTCAGAATTTTCAGCTAGAAATTGGGGGAAGTACCGATTAGGTTCATCATTTCATGGTATTGCCCCATAAGGATGTTTTGACTATCAACTTGTTTTTGTTTCCAGTAGTTTATAATAAAGTCAGTAGTCAGTTTGTTGAGACAATCCTTCTGAGGCAATTCCATGGAAACATGGAATCAATCGGTAATTTCCCCGAAATTATTGGGGGAATTTTCAAAACTGATGACAGATGCACTATATTTTCCTTTCATTGGTACTATACGTCGGCAGATTTAGTTTTCTTTTAAAGCACTCGTTATATTTTCCTTTCATTGGTACTATACGTGGGCAGATTTAGTTTTCTTTTAAAGTATTCGTTTGGATCCAAGTATTAACAACATATCCACTTTTTTGTGTGTCTGAGAGAGGAAGTGCACCACCATGGCGAAAACAAACCCCAACTCAGCTTCCCCAAACAGCAACTCCATTCCCAAACCCAGAAGTAGCTTATGGCCCTTTGGTTTCGTCTTATCAGTTCTGCTTCCCGTTGCTGCTGCGGTTCTTCTGTGTCGACTCGACCCATTCGACCCGGTTGCTCTGCCTTACCACGAGTTTATTGGGCAACCCATGTCCGTGCCGAGGCGAAACGGTCAGATGCTTCAAGGATCCGATTTGGTGGGCGTTGGGAACTTGTTGGGACCAGAGGACTTTGCTTATGATCCTGAGTCACGAGTCATATACACGGGTTGTGCCGATGGGTGGATCAAGCGAGTCAAGTTGAACGAGTCCGCTGTTGACTCGGTGGTGGAGAAATGGGTTTACACCGGTGGACGACCTCTCGGGCTCGCTCTTGGACGGGACAATAACGTCATTGTCGCTGACGCCAATACGGTCGGTATATATATCGACTTTTACATTTAGATTTTAATTTTAAGTAAAAAATTATGAGGCTGCTAAAATAGTGTCCCATTATCCTTCTTGGCTCTTGCCATAATTTTTCCCATTAGGGGAATGCTAATAATAAATTATTTTGGTGAAAAACTATTTGGATGAGAAAAAGCATTAAATTTGGATTAGCATATATAACTAAAATACACATTTTTTATAATAAAATTTTATACTATAGATTTTTGGTGAATCTTTTATCCAATTGTGCAGCCCTTATCTTGAAATATGTTCAATATCTCTTATAGGAAAAAAGAGCAGGATGGTAGTTGTGTCAAAAATTTATATATTATGTCATTTGCATTATCAAAACTCATTTGTGTCAAATCATAGCATTTAACAATATTATTCTATGTGCTAAAATAGAAATAACACAAACCACTAAAAATGCTATTAGAAAAATGCTAAACCTAATGCTTCCCAAAATTTTCTATAAAAATATAACATCACTCATGGTAGGTGACAAGTAATCTGTATGTTGGGCTACATAGGCCGGCACGTGGAATAATCTGTCTATTTTTTCTCCTCGATGGCAATTTTTAATGAACACAATGAAAAAAATAATTATATATTTGTCCAGTTCTTTTTGTTCTTCGTTTGTTAGAACATCTCCAGCGGTGAGCTATAACTTGTGCTATTGTTATATTATAACATTTAGTATAGGTTAAGCTGCTCCAATGGTATGTTAAAAACCTGTGCTAAATATAGTAATAGCTCATCCTTGTGCCAAATATAGCACAAAGGTGAGTTATTGCGCTATTGCTATATTTGCCATGTCAACTCTCCCTTCATTTCTCAAGAACCAAACATACCAGCAACTGTGAAAAATATAATATTTTACTTCCTTCATTTCTTTTCCAAAATTTTCTTGGTAACTTGTGCTATTGCTATATTATAGCATTTAACACAAGTTACATTGCTCCAATGGTATGCTAAAAACCTGTGCTAAATATAGCAATAGCTTATCCTTATGTCAAATATAGCACAAGGGTGAGTTATTGTTATATTTGCCATGTCAATAATTATGAAAAATATAATATTTCATTTGCTCCATTTCTCTTTCAAAATTTTCTCAGTAATCAAACAGCTTGTAAATAAATACAATAATTTCAAAAATAATATTGAAATCTTATATATATAAATATATAAAAAAATGTTAGTGGTTTGTAAAATATTTTTTTTTATTTTAATTTTTGAATTTTTTGAATTTTTTGTGGTTTGGAACAATGGATGTTGGAAGATTTATAAAAAAAATGGAAGGAATTGAGGTTGTGGTAAAAAATAACACACTATATTATTTGCACCATTAGAATACTTTGTGCTAAATTATAGCATTTGGCACTATAACATGTGCTAAAATAATAATAACACTGATAATTTAACTCACATGACTGGAGATGCTCCCAATGGCAATCTTTAGATGAATATATATATTATTTAGAAAAACAAATTGGAACTTATCTTTTTTTTTTCTTCATTTTTTTTTTAATGCTCTCCATACACACGTAACTAGCTCACAAGTCACACCTTAAACAGATAAGTACATCATACAATGAATTCAGCCACGATTTGATTAGGAATTGAAGTGGGACCACAAAATAACGATGTTCACTAAAGAGGGTTCAATTATTTGATGTGGTCCAAGACACTGTTCCCTTGTATTGTCAATGCTTTTCGACGTGATCCGGGGAAAAGCACTTCCAGCAAGACACAAGGGAACCACGTGCGATGAAATTATCCAGATTCATTTGGAAGTTTATAAATGAAATGAATGTGGTTGCTTAACAGGGACTGTTGAACGTGACCGGCGACGGTGCGGTGGAGCTGTTGACAGATGAGGCGGATGGTCTAAAATTCAAACTCACAGACGGCGTAGATGTGGCGCAGGATGGCACGATCTATTTTACGGATGCTTCCTACAAGTACACTTTACATGAGTTTCTTTGGGACATTTTCGAGGGTAGGCCCCATGGTAGATTCATGAGCTTTGATCCTTTAACCAAAGAGACTAAAGTGCTTGTTCCCCACCTCTACTTCGCCAATGGAGTTGCTGTCTCACCAGATCAAACTTTTGTCATCTTCTGCGAAACCGTGATGTACGTTTTTCACTTGATTTTGCACTGTCTTTTTAGCTTAGAAATCGGCTACATCCTTTTTCTTTTTTTCTTCCCTCAAAAAAATAAAAATAAAATTTGTTGCCTCGTTTTGACATAGACAGAGTCTTGAGTCTCTTGACCATGGGTTAAATGGGCTCAATTTGCAGGAGAAGGTGCAGGAAATATTACATACGTGGTGAGAAGAAAGGATCTGTGGATAAATTTATCGACTATCTGCCTGGGTTTCCTGATAATATCCTGTATGATGGAGAAGGCCACTACTGGATTGCATTAGCCTCGGTGATTCAATTCTCTCTTTTCATTCACAGACAATGTCCTGTTCTTTTATTTTACAAATATTTTCATAAGAAGCTAGTTTTCTAACAATCCTCTTCCTATTTTCCACATGTATCAGTAATGCTGATTAATTAGTAGCTTAAGATGCTTTCATGAATGAATACGAGTGTCATCAATGTTTTCTCAACTTTGGCAGGAAAATACATTTGCTTGGGATCTTGCACTTAAATATCCTTTGGTCCGGAAAGTTGTGGCTGTCATGGAGAAGTACATTGGGCGACCTCAGATGGAGAAGAATGGCGGGGTTTTGGCTGTTGATTTGGAAGGAAAACCAACTGCCCACTACCATGATCCTGGATTGGCAATGGTTACGAGTGGGATCAAGATTGGGAATCATTTATATTGTGCTTCCCTCGTCCAGCCCTACATTCTCCACCTCGATCTGACCCAACATCCTGCTCCTGCGACTGTATGAACTAGAAGCCTGCAAAAATTTCAGTGTACTAATCTGTAGCCACACGGTTGGATCGAACATTGGAAACATATGCGAATGCCATAGATCGATAAGCTAAACTATATTTCTTTTTTCCTTTTTTTTTTTTGGTTTCTCAAGGTGTCCCTAGGCTTCGCCCAGGACTAATCCTCCAAGGTACGGTCAGGCGCCGAAGCCGGGGACCTCTTCCAAGAAAGTTTGTTACATCCACAAGGGCTCGAACCCGAGACCTCTTGCTTAAGCGACCAAAGCTCCTTCCACTCAGGCCAACCTTCGTTGGTAGCTAAACTATATTTCGACATTATGTAACTGCTTCACTTTACAATAACTTGTGCTTTCAGTTAAATTGTCCTCTTCCTATCATTGTAAGATGCCTTATGGGTTATGAGTCCTCTCCTGCATGTCTCTGTGTGTGTTTGGCTGGAAGGAAAATTACGTAGAAACAGGGGAAACTACTTCCCATGAATGGCAGAGGCATGAATACAGGATTCAAATGGCATGGCTTAAAAGAAGAAAAAGTGGCAAGAGGATTGAAGTGGGCATCACTGATCCTAATGGCTAAAGTGATGGAAAAAATTATGAAGCAATTTTGAAAAGCTATGGATACAAATCCAACCTTCCGAGAAGAAATGGCTTAAAACTTCTTGTTCTTTTTGCTCAAAAAAGGCTGCCCATGGCCTTTGCTTTCTCCCTCAAGATAAACTTCTGTATCTTTCCAGTTGAAGTTTTTGGTACATCCTAAAAAATTACTGTACAAGGAGCCATGAAATGAGGCAGATGATCCCGACAAAACTTGATTAACTCAGTCAGCATCGACATTAAATCCTTCCTTCAACTTCACAAATGCACAAGGTGTCTGTCCCCAATGATCATCCGGCCGCCCGAACAACTGCATCCACAAGACCTCCTGGATGACTCTGTAAAACTGTCTCTACCTCAACTGTGCTTATATTCTTTCCCCAGAAATTATAATATCTTTCGACCGGTCCTTCACTTCTATATAACCATCAGGATGTTTCACAGCAAGATCCCCACTGCGAAACCATCCACCTCTGGAAACTTCATCTGTTGCCTTTAAGTCTTTAAGGTATCCACTCATTACAGTGTTTCCTCTAAACATAACCTCACCCATCGGTTCTCCCATCAGCTGGTACACTTTTCATGGTGATTGGATCTAATATGTCAACCTCTTCTAAACCAAGATGGTGCACCCCTTGTCGGGCTTTCATCTTTGATCGTTCAGTGGGAGGCAAAGAATCCCACTCAGGTTTCCAAGTGCACGAAGTCCCTGGACCGTAAGTTTCTGTTAGGCCATACAAATGAGATACACCAAAACCCAGCTCTTCCATCTTAAAAAGGATCTGGGGAGGTGGTGGTGCAACACCTGTCATTACATCCACCTTGCAAGGAAGTGGCCTTCTGTCACTCACTGGCGAATTTACAATCATGTTTAAAACCGTTGGTGCCCCGCCCATGTGTGTCACCTTGTGAAGAGCAATGCTGTCAAATATCCCCTTGGGTGATACACTTCTAAGGCATATGTTAGTGCCACCCTGGGCTGCCACCCCCCAAGCCAGGCACCATCCATTGCAATGGAACATTAGGTACAGTCCAAAGGTAAACAAGCATCGAGACCATCGCATGAAGTAAAACTGTTGCAAGTGAATTTAGATAGGCACCTCTGTGATTATAAACAACTCCTTTGGGGCGCGATGTTGTGCCAGAAGTATAATTCACACTTATAGATTCCAATTCATTTTTTGGCCGTCTTACCTCAAATCCATGGTGTCCAGTTGCCATGAGACTCTCATATTCATAATTATAGAAAGTGAAGGTGGGGGGCAATGAGCCATCAGATTCTGGCTGGGATTATGACTAAGATAGGCGGCTTCATTTCTTTCTTTGCAAGAAGATCAAGTCCTCCATGGGCAATGCCATATAACTGGTAGTCCTACAAAAACAATCTTGGCTTCTGAATGTCTGAGCAGGACTGAAACCATTGCTGAATCATGGCGCGTGTTAAGTGTACAGAGAATCGCTCCAGCCATTGGAACCCCAAAATGGAGCTCATACATTGCAGGGATGTTTGGGGCCAATGTCGCCACCTGTGCCAACATTCCAAAGCCTCAAACATGCAGCAACATAATGTAGTAAACCAGGAAAAAGTTATGCAAACCCAAAATTGTAAGTAAACTCTATTTATAACATATATCATCTCTCCATTAACAGCGGATTCTAAATTCTACTTTCTTCATTAATAGTAGCTTCAACCTATTTTAATAGAGCCCTCATCTTCTTTTCTTTCTCGAAATATAGGGTTTTAGGGTTTGTTCTAATTGCTATAGAAAATACTGTTTTCCATGTGGGTCAAGTATTTCATATATTTCTTTAGATTTTGGTTCTTCTATCTCTATTCTTGCTGAATGCCCTACCTACAATATTCCTTGCAAACGCAGTTAGGTTCTATTTTAGTTCTGTTGGATATTATTACTTTTTAGTATTTTTTTTACTTTATGTTTTTTGTGTAACCTTTTGACAAATCGTGAGTCACAAATATTTTATGAGGATACCTTTCTTTTTATTTAATTATTTATTTTTGGAGTTAGTTTGTTTTCTCACTTAGAACCTTTTATTAAAATATAATATAATAAAATCGAATGAGAATCCTAAACTATCATAAATTGACATTAAGAAAACCAAATCCTATATGTAACAATGTTAAAAATTCTACCTTATCTGGTCGATAGTTAGAGCATCATCGATCTCAACAAATGACAACCCAGGAGAATTCCCATGTTTTAGTAAGCACATTTATCATTGAGAAAATTGTAAAAATAAGTATATTTATCATTATTTCACTTAATTTTTTATATTATAAAAAAACGTACCCAACTTTCCCACTCATAGAATAATATTTTCAATGAGTTGAATGACATTTATTTTAATTTATTTCTTATTTTTTGAATTTAAACACGATGTCATTTGTTCAATTTATTTATGAAATAATTTTTTTTTTTAATTGTTACTCTTTGAAATTAGTACATAACTAGGTTAGTTGCCAAACAAGCTCGAAAAAAAGGATTAAACTATTTAGCTTTTTCCTTACAAAAATTAAAAGGCAAGTGTACAATATTTTAATAGGCATGAGGAAACATCCTTGCACCGATAGAGCCATGAGGAAACATCCTTTTAATAGGCAAGTGTACAAGTGTACAAGCTTTTTCCTTGCACCGATAGAGCCATGAGGAAACATCCTTTTAATAGGCAAGTGTACAATATTTTTGGTATTTATTTAAGTTATTGATGACACATTTAATTAATTTATTAGTTTTGGCGCTGAATATTTTTTTTTTCCATCACAAAAATCTCTTCTTTAAAAAGCAATTTATATGATCCACTTCAACATAAATTCATATACCATTGATGGAATATTTATTTTACAATACAAAAATATTCACGTGAAACGCATGTGCACCAACTAGTATGTATATATATAAGAATATGTTGTTTTGGTGGTTTTGTGTTTCCTAAACAGTAAACCAAAAACTGCGACTTCTATTTTTTAGTTACCTGCAAATGAGTGAGTGAGTATTTTCAAGAAAATTCCTGAGGAAAAAACTTTCGAGAACATGTTGCCAAACATGACCCTGAGAACAAAAAATTGTTTTCGGAGTACACAGCATCAGGCGTGTGCAAATAAGCTAACTAATTGGCCGGATCAAAGTGACCAATTAATTCTAAATAATTTCAAAATGACAAATGACAAATGACAAATGACATTTCATGAACTCAGACCATCATAAAGAATTCCATGTCATCAAATTCCTGGCTCAATTCCTATTTTACCAATTGTATAGACAATTGCCACTTCCAAAACAAAGAAAGGCCTATCACAGAGTAGCAATAAAAAATAAAAATAGAAACAGAGCTCAGATGAATCCCTAGATGGAAAAAAATTCAGAGAACGAAACCAACAAGAAAATATGGAACCTCTGAAGAGAATTAAACAAGATCACCCAGACAAGCAAAACATGCCAGTGATTTAATATCACAACGCATATCGAAAAAGAAGAAGAAGAAAAAATGTGCATAGCACCAATTGAAGCAAAATCTACCAAACAAAAAAAAAAAAAAAAAAAAAAAAAACAAAGGAAACAAACTTACAACGTCACCGTGGGAAATTCCCCACTGGGTAAGAGCAGAAGCAAGTTTGAGACATCGTTCATGAGTTTCTGCCCATGTATACTTCAAAGAACCATACACAACTGAGGTTCTGTCTCTGTAAACCTTCGCGGATCGCTCCAAGAAGCTTATAGGAGACAAAGGGACGTAATTGGCCGAGCACTGGACCAAACCATTCATCGATTTCCATGATTCCGGTTCGAGATTCCCGGGAAGATGAGAGATTTGACACTATTGTGATGGAAAATCTTTGTGAAATTGGTTAAGAGTAAGAGTACGTATCAAGCGAGTGATTGAATTCTTGAGAAAGTGGCTCATAGTGGCGGAGAAAACAGAGAACTGGAAGCAATGAAGGCAAGGAATTCAACTGAATTATTGGGAGTGGCCGCGTCAGTCAATAGTAGCACACCCCCACTTGATTGCTTGGACCATGACATATGGGGCAAAACAAAATGAAAGCAACCTTGTTTTATATTAAGGGTTTGTTCGTTTGCTGGGAGTTTAAAAGATTTATCATGATACATTTTGGGTATGGGGGATGGATCGAGTCTAACACTTAGGGCTCAAATCCCTTTAAAAAGAGGGGGAAAAAAATTCCCGAAATGGAAATGGGATTAATTATATTAAGAATGTTACTACATGATCCACATGATTAGTCATATGCCGTGACCCATTCCTTCATAGGGGCGGGTAACTCCCATATTTGATGGGGTGGGACACTTCACATGCCCAGCATGACGGGCGATTTAGTGTTTTCCTTGTTATTAAATAAAGGTAATAATAATATATTATGCAAATTTTTTATCCAAATGAAGTAGTAGTCAAATTAACTAAATATTTTATTTGAAAAATAAATATTTATAATGAATTGATGTGATAGTTATCAATTTATCATGTCATTTGGGTAAGAGCACGTAAATAAAAAATTTGGATAACTAATTGTGCGGGGTAAAATCTGCTTCCCGATATCTGATGATGATGAAGGAGTTTATTCTCACGTGTGAACCTACACTCACAAGTTTGGAAGCAAAGTCAGAGGGTAGGTTAAAGTGGGTTTTGGCCAAGTTCTCTCCAAAGCTTAAGTCAAAAGCCGTTTATGGAAGAAGAGGCGAGGAAGAAGATGAATTTCAGAGGATTAGGGTACTGTAACTTACTTTATTTAGCTATATCGTATTCTATTTATACCTACCTGCACGGACTGACCATGTGAGGTCAGGTAACTACCTTGGTTAGGTTAGATCTGACCATGATTAGTCAATAACCGTCTGATCATGGTTTACTAATTATGGTTGGGCAAAGAACCATGATTTCCTGTAACCGCTGTGTCAGGAATTACAGCTGTTGTAACAGTTTTGGACCGTAGTAGGATTTGGATTGTAGTGTAAATCATGGGACAGGTGTCCCGACCTGAGTATAAGGCCCCAAGCTAGGACATCATGTGTGTTGCAACGGATCTGGTTGAGTTGCCTTTGCCACATGTCAATAATTCTGATTTGAACTCCTTAGCCCGAGCTAGATCCTCGGTTCAAAAATGTTCCCACACACTAATATTTTTCATTAAAAATTGAAACCATGAGAGAGAGAGATAATGGGGCCTACTTTGGAAACGAGGACCACCAGGTTTTCCAACACTGCATTATCCAAAAGGATTGAGAAACGTGAAAGGAACAGCGAGGTGGGCACCATTTTATGAGGTTTTTTTTTTTTTTTTAATGAGCACTTTACTATTGAAAATTAAGAAAATAGAATGCATATATTTTTATCCCCTTCAACAATATTCGTAAGAAAAACATCTTTCAATAACAAAGTGATTGAGATGGAACTAAAACGATTACAAAGCGAAAATTACTAGGCAAGAGAGTAGACTACTTTGTTAGAATGGGCTCCCTTCTATATTCGGTAGAATCATCATCGGATTAGAACCATGGTACAGGGTAAAGCACGTTATTTTGGAACTATAAGCGTGAGTGTTCAACTGGGCGAGGCTACAAGTGTTGGTATGGTCTATGAGTCTTCTGGGCTGAGCCCAATTACATTTAGTTAAGCCTCTTATGTTTGGTTCGGCCCAATTCCCCAAGCGTAAAGGGTCTGGAAGTTGCTCCCCTCGCTCTCTTCCTCCGTTACAAGATTACTACTAAATTACATACTCAAAAAACGAACCCACATCGCCCCCTTTGTCTCCTTCATACGAGCCGATGTACCGTAGCTCCAACCCTAAACCTCCAATAAGGCAATAAGCCTGCTCATCTTGACGTCATTCTCTCTTAATCACAAACAAGGACTTAAATATCGATATCAATATATATATCGAGAATTCAAAAATACGGATATATTGATAGATATATCAAAAATTTTGATATCGATTCAGAAATATGACGGATATTGTTAATTAAACATGTATATTTTCATTGAAACTACTTTGAGAATAATGATTAGACTCTAATAAACAGTTTAGAATCAAAATATTGCAATTTAAATGTGCATTAAACAAGTATGTGGTGTATATGATATACAAATTGTGCCACACTAAGGGATAGAATGAATATTTTAACAAAGAAAATTAAAGTTGTTACTTCATACACTAATTTAAGTCATTAGTATAATTGAAATATTTATATAAGTCAATACTAAAAGAGTAAGAAATGATAATTTTGACGTAATAACCAAAAAAAAAAAAAAATGAATATCTCGATATCGTTGATATATTTCAGATATATTTCTATATATCGACAATACCATATGAAAGAAAGAAGATATTATGGATATATCGAGATTTTATCAATAATATCAAAAATATCAATAATATCGTAAACATATTTTGCGAAAAAAGATATGTTAGTTAAATGAAAAAATTTTAATGAGGCCAGGAGTTGTGAGAAGACAAGTGCTCATGAATCTGCCAAAGTTCATGACTTTTATATTACAGAAACAAGAAAAAAGTTGATAACTTTTACAGGGGTTTGAATGCGGGTTTCTGTTAATGATCAAAGTTTTATTTAATTTACAACCACCACCATAAACACTCATAATTCAATTTAGTTGGATTTCTACTAAACCTGTAATTTGTTTTCCAAGGATGGAGATGGTTCTTTCTATCAATATATATATATATATATATATGGTTTATTATTTTCTTTTCTACATTTGGTTGCTGAGAAATCGTTGGAAAATAAAGGAAAAACACTTGGAAGTCTAATTCGAGAGAGGTTGGGGTCACATTGACCATGGTAAGAACCCTAGATTTCTTGCATTTTCCTATGTTTTCTCAGCTACTTAGCAGAGCATTGTTGCGTATTTTCCTGTTTGATATGAGGGCTTATTTTCATATCTAGATTTGTTCTGATACCATGTGAATTTTTAAGTGTGAGATGGAACAGTTGGGTGGGCACCATTTTATGACTTTGCTCGATTCTATACTTTTGGTAGTATGCTGTAAGCATTGACTGCTTGGGCGCAGGTGATAAATAACTTTTTTTTCCCACAATAATTTTTTTTTAATTTTTTTAAGAGCACAAAAAGTACATTAATACAAATTCTGCAGTGTTTAAAATCACAGAAAGTGCAGAAATTAAGCTGCTGATATGAGTTTTCTACGACCATTCCCAAGATTCACTTTTCTCTCATACCATACTGGGCCTTAACTTCACCAGAGATATGAAATACAATGTGACCTTCATGATAATATCAATCATAAAATTTGATCACTTCCTTTTACAGAATTTGACTTAAACTACCGCAACATTATCTTTATCTTGAAATTGATATTATTGAAAAAAATATTTATAATGTCATGGAGGAAAATCGAGCACTAACGTACTTGAAGAATATCAAACCGAGAAAATGGGCAGGTCAGAATCCCAGGGCTGATGGACTGATGGACAGTTCGTAGGCAGAGCATCAACTTAAATGAAATATCTTGAGTCAGTCCAAAGCTGCCATCACTGCATCAACAACCTCTTGGGTGCTGCTGCCTCCTCCAAGGTCTTTCGTCCGGTACTTTCCCTCTGATATTACTCGTTTCACAGCAGTTTCTAATCGATCAGCAAACGAAGGAAACTGGAGATGTCTCAGCATCATGGCAGATGAGAGAAGCAGGGCCACAGGGTTTGCTTTCTTTTGTTCCAATACTTTCTCGTTTCCCACATTCCCTGCTGAAGCACCTTGCTCAAAAACAGCATGATCAGCCCCAACATTGCCTGCAAACACCAAAATGGTGAAATTAGATCTCAAAAAAGAATATTTATATCTACAAGAAGCCAGACAATATTTTTCTTTCCTTTTTTTTTTTGTTTCTTTTTTCTTGAGAGGGGGGGGGGGGGGGGGGGGTGATCTTTGGTAGTATATACACTTCTTTATGCACCTACGTTCAACTTCTCTTATGTTCTCTTCTGTCTTCAGAAGTGAACTGAATGAAAGACAAATTAGTTCTGAAGTTCAAAGAGGTGAGGCAGAGGCAGAGTTCACCTCCTCTAGAATAGCGACACATATAAGAATTAAGGCTATATTCACAAATAAGTCAAAACATGGGTTTGATTACAAGATGAAGCCCAAGTGTTAGCAAAGTCCAGAATAATAATTTTTCTTGTACCTAAAAAATTCCAACTGGACTTCATATTTACTAAAATTTCAAACAAATATATGAGACCAAGTTCTCTCGTTTGCATCGTTAGTGGAACAGTGAAACCTCATCAAATATAGCTTTTCTTCAAGAAGAGGGGGGGGGGGTGAATCTGTGGCTATACAGACAATTGTGTTTAATTTTACCCCCACTTTATTTCTATTCTTTACAAGCCTTATGATCCATCACAGCCCATGCGCCAATGATTATAGATCGACATTGGAGAACTCTTAATTGGATATAATCAGGACCCTCAAGTTCAGATTTGATCAATAAACATATATATATATATATATATAGAGAGAGAGAGAGAGAGAGAGAGAGAGAGAGAGAGGGCTGATCATGTGTGGGATACTCCAGGATATCCCGCACATGATCAAGGCTTTATATATATATATGTCTGAAACTATGTATGTCCCTTTGAACAATGTGCTCAGTTCATGGCCGAAACTATGTGGACCCGAAGCCCCTTCATGAATCATCTCCTAACAAGTACTAATAGTTTATAGATCCCTTGGGCAGGACTCAAGGTATAGTGTGTTCCAACCCCATTTGCTTTTAACACATGAAAAACCTCTTGTATAAAGTATAAACAATGTGACGTTTTTCTCTCACACTAATCTTGGATTTCATTGTGCTGCAGAGTAAGACAGGTAAAATAGCAAAGATTAGACCACTCATATGATGTAAACATGGTTTCAAAGCAAAAGCTTGAAACCCAAAAAAGTAATAGGATCCAGCAAAGAGATCTAGGCTCATGTGCACACAAATAAAATGATATTGAGCCATCCATTCCACTCCATTCTCATTTAAACGGTTGGGTCTATTCAAGAAAGGTGGTAATGATAGGCAAGTTAATAAAATCTGAGTATAGCTTTTACATTTTATCTAAATAGAGCAGAATAGTGAAACAGGATTCCTAAAGCGACCCCAAGTACTTGGGAAATAAGGTACTGGAGGTGTTACCACTGCCCCAAATCAGATGGCCCAACATAATACATTGACTTTTGGCTTTTAGAACCTCCTTGATAGAGCCATCCATTGGTGTTCTGCACCAGGATTCATGACTCAAACCTCTTGTTGTAATGCTTCAGCTCAAATGCTTCATTTCTAAAGTTGATAAACCAGCCACTTCCAATACTGGAATCACAGTATAAAAGGTGGTACTTATGGTAGTTTGACATGTCATTTAAAAATTAAAGATATAAATAAAGGTACTATATGTGAACCTCAATATTAGCAGGTGACATTTGAGTGAGGTAATGTAAGCTTTCTCCCGTCAATTGTCCTCAAACCTTTTTTTTTTTTCCCTGTTAAGGTTAATTTTCCTTGAAACTATGGTCTAAATGAAAAGCAAAAAAAACTACCTTAAAGATAAGATCAAGAACTTCAACTATTTGATTCTAGTTGAATTAGCTAGATCCAACCAAATTGTCATTGGTGCTTGCCAATTTTTTCATAAGGTAATGAGCCATTTGTTTCATAAGGTTAAAAGCCATATTGACCACATTCCATGTCAAGATGTGTAAAGACCAATTCAAAAAACAGTAGAAAACATACAGGAAGAAAAAACTTTAAAATGGAATGCATTGAGCAATGTACCTCCAGGCATCACTCCAGTGCCACCAGCAATACCAGCTGCTGTGTTCGCAACTAGATTGCCATAAAGATTAGGTGTCACCTGCAAAATGTAAACCAGCCTGCATCACATATAGAACCCCTTCTTATTTCCTTTTAAACAATATAAAATGCTGGAGAAAATGTAAATACAGAAGTAAGTTGGGTGGTTTACACAGGAGTACAGGACCACTAATAGATTTATGCAGGAAACACTCTTATGCATTGCCTATTCTCATATAATACTTTCCAAAAAGCCAAATTTTTTATCCCCTAAATTGAATTCAACTTAGCCAACTGACACCTTCCCAGGATAATGATGTGCCATGTTATAAATGATAAAGAATTCAGCATCCTTTCAAAATCCTCTCATTTCGACATATGACAATGCTCCATTGATGACCCTCTCCAACAGTACATTATCCTAAGCAGTCACAGTGACAAAAAGTAACTCTGAGCTAATACGCATCACATCAAACCTTCTCCAGTCCATCAGTTCAGACGGTCATAGCCCCTTTTAATATGTTGTTACCCTTTATCCCCACCCCCCCCCCCCCCCCCCCCCCCCCCCCCCCCCCCCCCCCCCCCAAAAAAAAAAAAAAAAAAAAAAAAACAATAGCAACACTCTCCCTCCCAATCTCTCTCCAAGTTAACATTAAGAACAACGTCCATCCTCTTCACTAAAATTACCATTGCCACATTCTTTCACTCTATGCTTCCTCTGGTGAATGCTTTCCTTATTAGACCAGGGATAGTCAGGTTGTGCTTACTGGAAACTTAGGACTGAATGATTCACCAGCAGTTATTGCACTGGTTCCAAAGAAATGGTTGTTAGTGATCACTGATCCCAAGGACTATAGACCTTCGAATTACCTGACATCATCAATGAATTGATCTAATTCCTAAAACTAATGTATCATTCTTTATGGGTTCCTAAATCGTTCAACCTAGACACAGATACTCTAGCCAGAGAGACACTACAATCCCAGCATCCTACAGTAGGAAAAAGCCATACTCCCTCTGTCCCACAAAGATAGGCCAAGTTTGAAAAAACACATAGTTTAAGAAAAATCATCATTGCATTGACTTGTCACTTTTTAAACTCCATTTTTCCAAAAGTACCCTCCCTTACCTGGTATTGGGTTTTGTGTTGAAATTAATTTCTGAAATGACAAGGTATAGTAGAGGAAAGTTAAAAAAAAATTATGATTTGACTTTCAAAGTGAACAAACATATTGGTACAAAAGAAGTAGCAAAAATGGTCTATCATTATGGGACAGAGGGAGTACATAATATTTGCACTATCTTGTCCTGTTAAGAAATTTCAGTTTATCATTCCACCACCACGCACTTTGGGTCAGTTCCTATTGTCTGGCATTTTCCTTGACGAGAATATAAAACATCAACCATCAAAGGAAGTATATCTCAAACTCAAAACAACCAGTAGGACTACAAATTTACCAAGGATGTTGTCACTTGTCCAAGAACTGCCTTGCATCAAATGATAAACAATTTCAACAAAGCACACACATGCATAAATACCACAGGAAATTATTAACATATATATATAATATAAAGGAGAATAAACAGTAGCCAGGCCAATCTACATATCAGTACTGTTTGAATGAAGATTCACATACCATAACATCGAATTGCTCAGGCTTTGAAACAAGTTGCATGCAGCAGTTGTCAACAATAATTTCATTGTACTTGATTCCAGGATATTTTGTTGCAACCTCCCGACAAGATTCCAAAAACAGTCCATCTGCAAGCTTCATAATATTCGCTTTGTGCACAGCAGTCACCTTCTTTCTGTTGTTCAGGTAAGCATACTCAAAAGCATATTGTGCAACACGCTCTGAACAGAACTTTGTTATCACCTAGCAAAGGCAAAACAATGAGAAACATACCCAACATCTTTAAGGGGGAAAGGAAAAAAAAAAAAGGAACAGATTCATAGGAAAAATCCCTTTTTTTATGAAGGGACCCCTAAATGTTTGGAAGGTTTAACAGGGAAAAGATCAAAAAACAAGTAGTCCAGCAAGATTAAGAAAGCAGTTGGATAAGCCACTAGGGTTAGCCTATTGGTGAGGGAAGATGGGGTAAAGGGTAAGAGTAGGATAGCTTAGGGGTTCGAACCCCTCCCATTGTACCAACAAAAAAAAAAGAAAGAAAGCAGTTGGATTTTAAACCAGCAGATACAATCACTGACCTCTAAAATGATCGATAAATATAATCAGACTTTTGCACTTGCCATATAAACCGATTATACACAAAAAAAAAAAAAAAAAAAAAAAAAACTGGAATTTACAAATTACAAAAAAAGTTCAAACCCTTATAATCTTGGAGCATGTAGATAGACAAACATGACTCCCAATACATCTCCACCTTCAAAATTACAGAATTAAGCCCAAAGAAAATATATAATTCAACATCATTAAATTATAAACACATAAATGACCGATTCAACTATAAATGCAACAAAGTATTTCACACACTATAAATAAGTATAATTTGGAAAACAAAACCAGAAACCTCCAAAATTCTTAAAATTTGAACTGTCAGCTAAAATCCAGCAAATTTAGCAATATGACTAACATGGGTTCAAGCCAAAACTTATAACTAGGAATTCATCAATCACAAAACATAATTACAATTTGCAAACCCTTCTAATCATCAATGCATTAAGACAGAAACATATGGCTTCCAATAAACCTATATCTTCCAAATCACAGAACAACCATAGGAGAAATTAAATTCCACAACATTCAAAAACTACAACTTTAACTCAACAAAGCCTTAATCCCAATTGCATGGGTCTACGCCATTCAGTTCTATCAAGAGCAGTATCCTCTTTTAAAGCACACATGTCATTTTTCATCACTTCTACCAATTTACTTTAAGCCTTCCTCTTGTCCTTTTAGGCAACTTAAATCAAGTAATCCCAAAAAAAATAAAAAATAAATAATGACGATAATAAATTAATAATAATACCTTAAGGCTTTCGACGACACCGGGAACGACCTCGTGCTCGAGACCCGAATACTCCCCCTCTGTATTCTCCCTAATCACAACAATATCGACATTCTGGTGCCTCGTGGGCAACCCAGGAAGGTTGAAGCAATGGACGAGCGACGCATAGAGATCGAGCTCTTTCCTCAGCTGAACATTCAACGAGCTCACACCACCGCCCACCGGAGTCGCCAACCCGCCCTTCAAGCACACCTTGTTCTTCCTTATCGAATCCAGCACTTCTTGAGGCACTTTCTTCATGTCGCCGTGAATTTCGTATCGCTCGAAGTAGACCGGTGCGTGCATCGCCTCCATGACCTGCTCGACGGCGCCGGTCACCAGAGGTCCAATTCCGTCCCCAGGGATCAGGGTTACGGGTCTGGGAGCGCCGTCTCCTGGTCGGGGCATGTAGGTCACGGATCTTTTTGGGTCAAGTCTTGAGAGCAACCCTATGAGAGACGGTGGTTTTGAGAGGACGCGTTTTAGGATCGGGAGGGTTCGTCTCGCCATCGGGTTGAGATTTTTTCGGGTCGGATTCTAGGGTTTTGGGATGGTGGAATTTGAACGTTTGGTCATTAGGGGATGCGAGAAGCCATGAAAGAGCTGAGGAAAGAAGAAGAGGAAGGAGGAGGGAGGAGGGAGAAAATAAATTAAAAATATAAAAATGGAAGGAGCTAAGAAGGAATAATGAGAAGAGTAGTAATCAGATGAGGTTAAGCCCAGGAAAATATGTACAGTTCTTGAAATTCTCCAACTATCTAGGGTATGTTCTTCTTGGAATCAAACAAGGGTCGGCACGTGGTGAAGATTAATTGCCTAAGACAGGTCAAAATAAGTGGGATGTAACAGGCTTTCTTTGACGGTTTTACACGTCTTTATTTTTATAATTGGGTCAAAAGGCCATGGTGGTCGAATACGCGGATGCCATTTAGGGCCTGTTTGGCTGAACTATATACGGAAGAAAGTGTGGTTTTTCTTTCTCTTGCTTGGAAGTTTAAGAGAGAAAAGAGAATGCTTCTTTCCCTCTCTGTTTGGGAATTGAAAAGAAAAGAAAATTAATGATTCATTAAATATGAATTTTACCAATATACCTCAACAAATTGGGGTATATATCTAAAATATTGGGAGTCAGAAAGCCATTTTAAATTTCTTCTATGTTACTAGATCGGCAAAATAGACATTATGAAAGTTTCATTAAACACATTTTTCATTTCTTCAATCTTTTTCCACTTGTGAGAAGGAAAAAAACAAACCTTAAAAGGTTTTCAAATCAGACTAAATTATTGCCATCATATAAAGTACTTTAAACCTTCCATTAAGTTTATACTTTTTAAGATTTTATAAAAGGGAGGCGATATTGCCAGAGAGCAAATGTTTGTTTCCACGCTCTTTTATAGTACATTGACTATTTTGCCCTCACAAAGTCAAAAGGAAAAGGCTTTCTGTAAATCTTCCAAATTGTTCCCATACCCTCCTGCACATTTTAAAACCCCTTTATCTTATGCTAACCCAAGCGGAAAAATGGTGAAACCTTACCCTTCCTTCCATGGTGCTGTGACCACAACGGTAGTGCCTGGTGTTGCGATGTCTCAAGGATTCAATAAATAAATTTTAAAAAAAATTATACAATTGATGGACTCCATTTTTCTCAGCAAATGCTGAATGGTATCCACTACAATAAGCTCTCCCTCTTCTCTCTCTCGCGTAAAAAAACGTAGTCATTACACCCTTCGAAGCTTTTAAAAAAAATTTTCTTCTACTACAGCTGATGAACTCCATTTTTAGCAGCAAACATAACCTTCGCACGATTCATAAATTTATCGCCATCCTCGCATCAAAGAACAAACCCCTCCTTAAGCTTATGACTGCAAATTTGAAGGGTTTGAGAGAAAGAGAGATGGCTATGGAGTTCTAAGAACGTTTGCGGAAGTTTTTGATCCAAAAACCCATACAAAGCAAAAGGGTCTCGTGGATGGCTCCACACCCGATTTGTCCATGGTCATCCCTAACCTTTCCCTCAAATCTACCATTCTCAATTCCTGAGACAATTGTATGTTAACCCTCCAGCCCACCCTCCCAAAGTTTTTGATGTCGCGGGAACAAAATGGTGACCCAATATGAAACAGAAGGTAAAATTGATGTTATGTAAGAAGATAAAGAATTCATTAAAAGGAGGAAGGAATGTCGTCGCCGGGGTTTAATTGGCATCTTGGCGTCGGTGTGGGAGAGACCGAGAGAAGATAACTTTGTTAGTAAAGGTGAAGAAGAAGTAGATGATAACTGTTGCCTTTCTCTTTACCCAAGAGAACATGGATTTTGCCCTTTTGACTTCTCAAGGGTGAAATAGTCCATGTAACTTATAGGAGCGTGGAAGCAAAGTTTTATTCTTTGGCAATATCATTACCCTTTATAAAAAAATATAAAATATTTTTACGAAAACTAATCATATAGTCCACTAGAAAACATCATTCCGAACAATTTTGTAGTAAAATTTTTTTCAAAATCTATCGTTTAAATAGAAAATATAGTTTTTAGCCATTTTTCGTGAAACATTTATAAAAATGAAACAAAAATTGTAAATGATCAAAACGTCCACTTAAACGACAAATTTTAGAGAAATTTTCTTCTACAAAATTGTTTAGAGTGATGTTTTCAAGTAGACAAAACAACTAGTTTTCACAAAACCTTAAAAAATGTAAACTAAATGAGAGACTTAGAGTATTTTATGTGGTAGTAATCCCTCAACTCTAAACAATGTAAAATTACCAAATCAACCCTACTTCAAACTGGGCCAAACCAAACGTTTGGGCTCAATTGAAGTTCACAGTGTTCACTTCAATTGTTATTGAGGTCGTAGGGAAAAAACAATTAGTGTTTCTGTTAATGATCCTGGTTGGATTGCCACTGGCCATCCACTAGAATATAATCCAAGAAAAATATGTAAAATGAGTATAGTTTCAGATCACTAAGAATTGGCATTATACTATTATACTCACATATACATACAGACAAGCAGGTGCACTACAGAAAAGCGCACACGTCAAATAGAACTTGCCCACCTCATCTTGCAGTCTTCTGGTTTTTAGGGTTCTTGGGGGCTTCCTGTGAGGATTTGCCCTAGAATGTCTCTCATTTGTGTGTTGCTCAAGACTGGTTTCTTTCTCAAACCCATTTTCGCATTTGCAAATTAGGCGGCATTTGTTATGCTTGACCAAAGTATAATTCTTGAGCTTCCTAGCATCGGAGAAGGTTGAGGGGCAGTTGACACATTCAACCTGGGTTGGATCCATATTGCTGAAAAAATAAGGGGAAAATGAAATAAATAAAATCACATATAAAAATTTAAAAAAAAAATGAAAAAAAAAAAACGAAACCCCAAAATTGCATATAATTCCAGCAAACTCAGAAGACAGCACCCGAACTCAAAAACCCCACTCTCGGCTCCTTACTACACTTACAATCTTCAAATTTTCCAGAAACCCAGCTCAATACCCAAAAATTTGCAATTTAAACACAACCAAAAAGCTACAAGGAGGGTTGGCCAAGCCACAAAGGGAACACACAATAGCCAATCTACCATACAATTAACTTGCCTAAATTCATGATTAATCCCACGCCCCAATAAAACTAATCAATTAATGAACCTCATTTAAAAAATACATAGGTATAAAAACTTTACTTTATATTGATCAAAATACTTCTTAGCGATGTTGCTGCTTCTTTAGTTTTCGGTGACGCACAGGCCTAAAAAACAAAGAAAATATATCAGTATATCTGTGTATATGTGTGTAATATAATAAGATGATGATAGTCCTCTTACTCTGAATGAACACCGTTGAAGTGTTGATCCATAGCAACTTGGGTTTCAAACACGTTACTGCAGAAACAAAAAACGTTCCAATTGTGATGCTTGTTCTTTGAATGGTTGAGCAGTTTTGCAACGCTGTTGAAGCTTACGTCCCCACTCTTCAACGTAGTACAGTGAACACATATAGCCATTTTTGCCATTTCTTTTATTTGGGGGGGGGGGGGGGGAGAGAGAGTTTCTGTGAGAGAGAGAGAGCATAGTTTGGGGGGCAAAAGTTGGTGGTACTGTGAGTGAGGGTAAAAAGAGGGAGCCGGGGTGGGTAATATATGGCGTTCGGATTCGGTGCTAAGGTCATGTTTCCTTGGCACCATGCCAAGCTGCCTACGATTGCAACACGTGGCTTATTATCTCTCCAACGGTGAGAAGAATTTCTCTTAATAAAATGACTTCTTTCAGCTACGTTTTGGCTCCCAAACGCACGTTAACGGTGGTGCAGCTCCGTTACCCCATCAAAACTCTGCGTTTTGCCCATTTAAAGCAAAACACCTCTCCTGCGATCAGCAAAAACCTAGGATTTCCTCATCATCATCGTCTCCTTCCCCAACTACCCCTGCCCCTCTTTCTCCCACTTCCCCCTCATCGATGTTGTGAGAAAAGGAGATTATGACAATGAGGAAATCCCATGCGCGAATGGCACTAAAAAAAAACAAAAATAAAAATAAAAATCCTTGTGTTCTCCGCTATAACCCTCTTCTTCCTTCACCTTAAATCTCGAACCCATTAACCCATTTATCAGTTCATCGCACCACAACCCAAGCCTTAACAAACCCCATCACCCCCACTATTGTCCTCACAAATTTTAGTGGAATCTAGTGTATTCATATCTCAATTATATGTTCCTAAATGATCTACTTTATACTTCATGTCTTACATAGAAATTATTAGTATTATTCTATTACAAATCACATGTGGGAGAGAGAGTGGGTTTTTCCGTGGGAAGGAAAAAGTTTTTGTAAGTGAGGGTAGAGAGAGGGGGATTCAGATTTGGTGCAGTTGGGTGCTTTTACTACATGGTGCAATAAACATAGGATCGATGACATGCGGCAAGGAGAAGAAATGGATGGCTACTAAGCGTTGGGCATCAAATGCATCTCTTGAATTTCAGCCATCCATTTCTCCTCCTTACCACGTGTCATCAATCCTACATTTACTGCACCATGCAATAACTGCACCAAATCCAAATCCATAAAGTGAAGGCCTCTCCTATTTATAAGCTATTCCTAAGAGAATGAATGGCTAAGAAGTGTACAAGTGGCAATAATTTAACGATTAAGAATAACCTAGACTCATGTTCTAAAAACCTTGCTAGAAATATCTAGATATTTACAATAAAATATCAGTAACTTTAGCATTTTTTTTTTTATTTTAACTCTCACCATTTTTGCTCAATACAGGTAAAATTCCAAATGTTAACAATGAACTGAGAAAAAAAAAAAAAAAAAAAGGAAAAAGACCACTAAGTTGTACCAAATGTAAATATTTTCACTATGTGTGCAACTATCAACTCTGGATGGGCTAGAGTCTCACCCTAGTCCAGCCCAATTACCAACCTTCACAAACCCCTGAGCGGTAGTAATAGTTAATGTTGCAAATGAACACATCAGTATACAATTTGCAAATAAAATTCGATAAAGACTCATTTTATTAAATTTTAAATAAATAATTTATAAGCCTTGGGCCTTGGTAGGACTGAAAACAAATTTGGTAAGGACTCGTTTATTTTTAATGTTAACCAACGCACACTCTTGAAATAGCCATCGCCCAAATTTATCGTTAATGTTAACTAATGCAAAGTAGACAATGTATTGTTTTAGAAATTACAGAAGTGTTGTAAATATATAGCAGGGCCTATTGGGTTTAGGGCTAAGGTTCGTACGAAGGAAAAGCTGATTGATGCTTGGGGTTAATTAGGACTATGTACAATGGAGGAGGAAGACATCTTCTAATCCCGTTCTGAATGGGAATGGGGGCAATTTGGAAACTATGAACGATGTTGCCCCATATCAAATTGGGCTCAGTTTAGAAAACTTTGAGGCTCGATGAACACTTGCCAATTGAGCCCAGTTATTTCAAAAAAAAGAGGGGCCAAAATTCCACTTAAATGGTATATTTAATAAAAAATTTATGTTACAAAGTTGGTCAAAATGATGTTTTTTTTATAAATTATACGGCTAGTTTAAATGATAATAAATTTTTTTTTCTTTTTACATTTTTCATAAAACCTTTTAAAATTTAAAATAAGTGGAAGATAAAAAGTAAGTTTCAGGATGCCAATAGTTGCCCCAAAAATAAATTGGGTTCTTAAGATCATTATCCAATTTCTCCATATAATATAGATTTTCATTATTTTTAGATTGGGGCTTCTATTGGTACCCCAAGACTTGTTTGAATTCCCCAACCTCCTATAATTTTTTAAGGTTTATAAAAAAAATTCATGAAAACTGGCTCATTAGACCTTTAGAAAACATCATTTTGAATAACTTTATAAAATAAAGTTTTTCCAAAATTTGTCATTGAAGTAAATCTTTTTTGCCATTTACAATCTCTTTTTTAGTAAAAATCTAAAATGTCTACTTAAACAACAATTGTTGAAAAAAAATTATTTTACAAAGTTGTTCAAAATGATGTTTTCTAAAAATCTCAACAGCCAACTTTCATAAAAACTTTATATATTTTACATAAACCTTGAAAAACCAGAGTCTTTGGGTGCCATTAGAAACCCTCTTTTAGATTTCTCTGTTCAAATTGTTTGTGCTTGAAGTAAAGTCCATGAACCCATCCGACGCCGAGGCAGAAGGAGATCCTTCCAACGTGATCAGTCGGGCTTCACAGGAGATACGAGCATTTTTGCATATATTAGCCCAATTAGGGATGGCAATTTCGTCCCGATCCATAGGGTCCCGACTCGATCCATACCCGAATGGGTGGGTTTTTTTTTTTTTTTTTTTTTTTTTCCCCGGGTATCGGGTCGGGTATGGGTATAAATTCTTTTAAAAAAATTCGAGTACGGGTCGGGCATGGATCCCAAAAAGGAAAAACCCGAGACCCGACCCGACCCGACCCGATATTTTTACAATATATATATATATATATATTACAATAAAATATAAATATATAAATATTTTTAATGTCCTATGTTTAAAATTTATGTATGGTTTTATGAATATTTGAAATCTATCTTGGTATAAGCTTATGGAGTCCATTAGAAGGCTCATTATGTATTTTTATTTTTTTTTAATCCTTATGTTTGTGTATAATATTTGTGTGATCATATTAGGTATGATCTTATTTGAACAAGATTATATTAGGTGCTAAAAACATTTCTAAGCTTGGTATATGATTATATGAATAACATGTAATACGTGTAAGTAGCAAAAAAAATGGAATTTGGGTAAAAAAAATCCTCACAACAGGGTGGTCGGGTATGGGCGGGTCGGGCATGGATGGCCTAAGAAGACAGTGGATCAAGGATGGAGTTTAATTCTTCATACCCATCGGGTATTGGATCGGGCATGGGTATAAGATATTAAAGATCGGGTCGAGTATGGGGTGGTACCGACCCGACCCATTGCCATTCCTAAGCCCAATCTGATCAACCTAACCCAATTACCATATGATCCAAAAAATACGGGCATTTTTTTTGCATTTTTGCACTGCTTGTACAGAGAGACGACCTAATCCAATTGTGGCTTTCGTAAAATATGAGTCATATGTAAAGTTGTAAAGTTTGATCCTAAAATTTTAAGTTAAGAAACAGTCCACATTTGAAGGTTTAGGACTATATGTAAATACTTGATATTAATTGATATTAGATGCACTCCAAAACTCCACCTAATGATTTATATGTGTGAATCCAACTATTAAGTTAGATTTGCTTCATATGTAAGCTATCCGTGTCAAAAATCAAATTGCTCTGTGATTAAGAGCTGTTTGATCTAGAATGTCTATAAATAAGTGATCGATTGTTATTGATTGAAAAATGTAAGTTTTGAATCGAATAACAATTAATTTCGGATCAACTTGATTTTTGACATAGACTGCATACATGAGAAGGCTATCCGATCTAATAGTTGGATTCGCAAAGTACAAATCATTGTGTAAAATTTTGAATGCCTAATATCAAGTATACCTAATAATAAAAAGAATACACAAATATATATATATATACACTATATATCAAATGACATGTAACTTTGGTTTGACGTACATATCAAAATACTAAAAAACTTTATTAGATTTAAAAAAATAAATATTAAGATTAAAATAGTTGTTTAGGTTAGATGAGATGATTACTTTGTTTACAATAATCATTGATTTCAAATATGTCTCCAATAAATTTGTATACATGCTTCTATACCCCCTATATAAATTTGTATACAGATGAGTCAGCCATGAGAACCAAATAGTATATTAAAAGAGTACTTTATCTATAATTTCAGTACAATGATTTGATGTGGTTTGTATATGGAATAATAGTCGCAATGTCTCTGGTCGCTTACATGACCACCTACAATTCAATCAGTCCTTACAGAAAAATTACTGTGGGATGCTTTATAGACAATGCAGTATGCGCAATTGGTTGGGAGGACCTACTCCAGTTTTGTGCTCCCTTGTAATTAATTATATACTGCCCACATAGATTGTATAAACAATGCAATATGCGCGTTTTGGTAAGGTGTAATGGTATAACAACTTCACAGTTTTCAACACTCAAGGAGGTCCCGTTAAGGCGTTAATAGATAATTTCTAATAATCTAGATCGAGTATTAAATCATTTTGCTATTATTAATTTCAAGAGGTGGACTAATAATTTTAGAGACTCGTGCTTGTAGGAGCTAATAATCAACCGAATTTATCTTATGTGTCAACTAATGTGAAATAGACTGTAACCTTATTCATATTTCAAGATATTAATTGAATAAAAAATTTAGATACCCCTATCAGGGGAGGGAGGGAAGGTTCATTATTACTCCATATGAAATAGGCAACTCTAATTTTGGTTTGCTTTCTTTTGGGATTACTAACACTCATTTACTTTTCTTTTTTTTTTTTTGTATCAACATGGCCCAAAATTACAACGAATTGTATATACTTAACTGTATATGAATCCCATAATATAGAGTATTTGATATTTACATCTCAAAAAATGGGAGATCATGAATACAATTTCTCACTTACTTTTAAGGGTTAGTTATCAAACAAATTCATCTTCAATATTAACTGATATAAAGTAGACAATGGTCTCATCTTTAGTTAGGATTTTAATTAACAAAATACTTGCTTCCACACTAGTCTGGAATAGTCGTTTTTCACCTCACCCCCGCTTTGGTTCCATTTCTATCACCTCGTTATTTGATATTGTTTTACACGTTGACAAGATTGAAGGAGTTGAAAGCAATGGTCTTTCTCCTCCACTTAATTAATTCAGTGACTTGTTTATCAAAAAAAGAAACAAATCCTCCTCACCGCCTACTCCTATTCAACTATTTTTTTAAATGATCGGGGAAATTGATTACTACTCTTTGACATATAATGAAAAAAGAAGAAAAAGTATACATAACTCAATCCCACTATTAAAGGAAAAAATAAATAATTTAATTAATTAATAAAAATGTCCATTGTAGCTATGTAAGTCGAGTCCCTGGGATTTAGGCACGGGAACATACATGAGCCACCAGTAAACAAGTGGCGGTCTTTTCGACAAGCAGAACATTCGCATTTTTCACTCTTCCCAACACTAATAGCATAATAGCATATTAGTATTTGCCTTACTTGTTAAGCGAGTGATTTTGAATTTAAGCTTATAAAAAAATATTCATACTTATTTGCTGAAGTTAAATGGGGTTAGGGGTAAAATAAATAATGGTAGATTTTATCAATTGTGTATTAAAAAAATTAAAAATTATAATAATAAAAAAAACGCAAGAGGGTATTTATACATGAAAGATTGAGAAGGATAGGAATACAGTAAAGAATGAGCTCCTCCTCACTTTTACTCCCCTTTCACCAGGTGTCCAAAAAAATTAATGAGAATTAATCATTAACATTTACATGCATCCTCCATGTTTTTGTAATTATAAACACGTGTTGACATGTCTATCCATATCCACATCTCCACGTGAACATGAATAGATGTCCAAATGTCCGTGTCCATATATAAATGTGTTCATATTTTTCTAGGTGTAGTAAGAAAGAGCATAGAACTTCCAAAAAGTTGTAAGCAAGCTACAAAAAACATAAACAGGCATGATAAAGAAAACTAATTGTAGGGATTGGGCATGACCCAAACTGGTGGCGGCCAAACCAAACGTGAATCACCTGTGTAACCTGGCAACTGCTCAATACTTCCGTCATCCACATTGAACACACCAACGTCATGACCTCCTCTAACACCCTCCTCTTGAAAATCCACGGTGTCATCTGTAAAATAGATACGATTCCCTGTATATTCAGTGAACTCTCGAGATGAAATCACCAATGATGAGTTCCATCCCAAAAACAACAAATCATCACCAAGATTTTTCACCTGAGACCAACTTGAACTACTAGGATCAAGCCTAAAAATATTGAAGCCCCGTGTCTTATATAAGTATTCCTCTTCAGGACCATCACTGGTTTCACCACCACTAACACTTCGTTCAACCATAATCAACTCACCACCAGACTCTACCAAGTACAACCACTTCCACGTAGTTAACCTGGGAGGCAAAATCTTTGTCATCTTTATGGAAGAACCAATATCAAAAATCATGACATGTCCAGCCCCGTTTATAACATAAAACTGCCCCCTATGGAATATGACATCTGAACCAGTTAAACGCTTATCATGGAGAGTAGACCATTTCTTATCTCCATATTTACAATAGGCCAATGTCTCAAACTCACCATAGATAGCCACAGCTACCCAATCCTTGCAAGTAGGTGGTGATGATAAGACAATCTTCACTGTGTAATAAGTTCGTACGGTATATGCACTTGCCATATAAGGGCGGCGGTGACCTAGAGTCCTCAGAGCATACTCATTTCCAGTCTTATCTGCACGATACTTTACCACATCCGGAAATTTAGACCTTGGTGGAAGCTGGACTTGGACCCTTGTCAACGGATTAACAGCACATATGGCAGGACTCTCTTCAACAGTAACAACCCAACCATGGCATGATCCTCGGATCAACTTCCCTCGAGTTTCAGGTAAATCAATGATATAAACCCTTTTCTCAATTGGGTTGAAGAATCCACGAGATGTCTCACCATTGGGACCATGAGGTAGTAGCAACCACGGAAGTTGGTGAAGTCTCCGGTTAAGCATCTTTGGCAGGGCAGATTGCCATGATGCACAAACAGAGCAGATTCTAACTTTGTCAGGGTACAAGACGAGACGTTCCTCGATGTCCTTTACCAAATCCTTTGGAAGAGTAGACCACTGACCCATTACTTTTAGTTTTCAAATCACTGAAAAGAGAACAAATGTAACAACTTAGATATAAAATAGAAACTCAAAAATGTACATTTTAACATAGTCATAATATTTCGCATTTTTATTCAATCAAAATCTATGTATTAGTTTAATCCTTCACTATAGTGAAATTGAATTTCAGCAAAAAAAAAAAAAAAAAAAAATGAAACACTTAAAGCTGGATGTGTAAGTAGTGACATATCACTAATGAGGCAAATATATACATTGACCAACAATTTAGTAAACGAGTATTATTTGAACACAAAAGTGATCATTGGGTAGAAGTAGTCGTCTAGTGCAATGGCAAATGTTCTATGAGTGTTGAGAGCAGCCACGTCGTGCTAAAAAAAAATGGAGAAGGGGTGGGGGGGGAGGATCTATATATTCAACTCCTAAGACCCTGCTTGGCAGGACGAACACTAGGTAACAGCTTTTTTTTGCCCTGCTCCGTTAAGTAGCCAAGAAATCATGGAAAGAAAACCAGGAATCTTACAACAACGATTTCTCAGCAACCAAACGTAGTCCAAACAAAACAAACACACTAAAATATAAAGTTTTAATAAAAAGATAAACCAAATTGAATTACGAGTTTTTATGGTAAAACAAGTTATATGAACTTTGGCAGATTAATGAGCACTCTTTTGGCCTACGACTTCTGGGTTCATCTAAAATAAAATAAAATAAAATATTAAAGGTAAAAAATAGAAGTTCTGTGACAATGGGGAGAGTCAAATTAAACGTGTATGAGATTGAGAGAGGAGGTACCTCAGATATAGAGAGACGTCGAAATCAGCAGGCTCATTGGGGTTTATGGTTAGGGCTCGTACGCAGGAAAGGCTGATGCTTGGGGCAATGGGGTTAGGATCGTATGCATACATATGTAATGGAAGAGGAAAAACAACTTCTAGTCCCCCAAATCTTCTTCTGATTGGGAATTGGGGATTTTGGAAACCATGAACTTGGAACAATAACGTGAAACCCCCAAATCAAATTGGGCCGGACAACACCTCAGGGCTCCAGGGCCGAAACTTTGAGGTCCGACGAACACTTGCCAGCTTAGCCCGGTTGCTTTAAAAAATGTAAATTAGGTTCTTGAGTATTACTGATTACCCTATGACCCTATGGAACCGATTATTGTAACCCCTTAATTTTATTTGCACATTCTACTTATTTTAATTTTATAAGGTTTTTTAAAATATATATATATATATATATATATATATAAAAGGTCTTTATAAATACTGGCCGCAAAATTTATTAGAAAATATCATTTTGAACGATTTTGTAGAATAAAGGTTTTTCAAAATATTTCGTTTACGTGTATTTTTTGGCCAAAAATAAAATAAAGACGGTAAATGACTAATTTTTTTATAAAACTTTAATAAATAAAAATTAGGGGAGTGTACGAATAAAATTAAAGGGTTGCAATAACCATCCTCAAATTTTATATATAGGATTGAGCCTCAATTGATATCTCGACCTGGTTGACAACCTTGTTTTTGTACAATAGGTTGGGCTTGAATTGTAACTCGTAACATCTCAACCTAACCTTAATTCGAGTCAGGCCTATTAAATATGACATGGCAATTTATTATTAGTGTGCACATCTCATATCTATACTCCATACTACCTATAAAAAGATGAATGTAAGAAAAACTTTTGATTGACTAATATACCCTTATTTTAATTTTTAAATACACAACTACCCACCCTTCTATAGGAAATATAGTAATATGAAAACTATAATTCTAAAACACATACCTTAATATATAAAACACAAATAGGAATTCAAAGAAAATGAAACTATAATTCTAAAACACATACTTTAATATATTCCAAAAATCCTAATGCTTTCTCTAAACATTTGCTTTAATCATTATGTTTCTCCGAACAATTGCTCTACTCATTCCTCCTTTCGTCTTCCCCTTCATACTCCATAATATGGAGTATAAACAATTACAGGATGTCCTTTATTCTATTTTCAATATATTGATATTTTTTGCCCCTTTCATCTTTTTTTTTTCTTTTCAGTCAGGCATAATCTCCAGAAGAAGTCTATAGAATAGAAATAATCTATCCCGCCTTTTATTTTTTTAGGTTATAAAGATGGCATAATCGATGTCGTTCGAGAGTCTCCAAAGCAGAGAATATCAAGATCACCAGAAGAAAGTTCTCTATCTTACAAGTTAATTCAAATCCAACGTGAAACCCTAGCTTTTTTTTATTGTCTTCCATAGTTTTACATCGACTAATTACAACATTCGGTGGCTTTGAATTATATAGGTTCCGTGGCTCAAACAACTCGAATTTGGTACATAGAACCACACAGATATGTAAGTTTCTTTGGTTAATATGTCCCGAATTCCTATTTTTATTTGGATGCTTTTTTCATTCTTTGTAGATTTATTTTTTTCCTTGTTGGTTTACGCCTATTAAATATGGAATTGCACACTTAACAATGATCAGAAGGTCAAATCAGGGAGACGAAGCAAGACAAAAAAATTTGAATTTTAGATAATATCCATTATCCTTTGACTCTTTTCCACTGCCCATACATTATGATCAAAACTGAGTTTTAGAATACGTATTTTAATTCTTATTTGTTGTATGATGTGCATTATAATGTATAGTGAAGTTAGATGATGAAGATATTATTCAAGCTGTTGGCAATTTAGCAAAGACAATGTTTGACAAAATACCTGAATGGGCTTAATGTTAAAATACTTCCATTGAAATTTTACTTTATCAAGGCTTTTGTGTAAATCAAGTCAGGTTCTATTTTGAAATAAAAATCAAAGGAAAATAAATTTTATTTAAGAGTCCTAGCCTAATTTAAAAAGAAGAAATAAAATTCAAATAATGTTAACTTATGAAGTCACTCATATAAACATGTTGTCCATGAAATTTTTTAAAATTTTGGTGCTTATTCTACTTAGTTTCAAACCTGGAGCTTTCCTTGGATTCCTAACATTGTAGTTTGCGCTTGGAAAATGATTTTACTTGGACACAATTTGGTTTTGTTACATATGGAGACAACAAAAACTAAATAGAAGCAGCAACTATTTCTATTGTAGTAACTTCAGCATTGCACACAGAGGCTGAAGAGTTTTTGTTCTATAAATTCTGCTAAGCAGTATCAATTTATAACACTTCACTTGTTATCTAGTAGTATGAGTATTGTGTTGTATTTGACAGAGAAGCAATTTACCAACATTGATTGGTTGTAAATCTCTAATAATGGTATCACAATGGTTATGAGCTCAAGTACAATTTTTATAGTTTTGCAGAATGATTGGGAGGATCCATGAGCTCAGAATTTTTCTGAATTATGTTGTATCAGTTCTTGTATTTTTTAAAAACCCTTAGGTGATTGCGGTTACCAGTTGAATTAGAAAAAGTAATTCAAATTGTTTGTCTTAATATTGTGAAGAAATTTTATGGATAGTTGTACCATCTACACAATCTGGCAATGGTAGTTCTTGGATATTTTTCAAGTACACAAGTTTGAAATATTGATGTTCATCTTATTGGAATTACAGGAATTTTTTCATGTTAGCAACCCAACGAAAATGCATTTATTCAAAAAAAAAAATCTCAAAACCCTTTTATAGCTACTAGTTGATGCACACGTGCGTTGCACGTGACAATATTTGCGTTGTAAAAAATAATTTTTAAATCAAATTTGAATTTCTATACTCATTCAATGTTCATCTCCCAGTACAACTCTAATTCATGTAATTATCAAACTTTTTACAATCATGTAACAATTTTTTCTTCTGGATAGAATTTCTCAAATTTTAGTTTCCACACATTGCCTTTTATCCTTCTCCCACTATAACTCAAATTTGTAAATTGCAATTTTTTTCACTTACATAACAAATTTTTTTTCTTTTCCTATTTAGGTAGAATAATATTTATTTTAATTTTGCTTATTTCTCATTCCAATAAGATCGAGATGCAATATTGAAACTAACATCCAGATGAACTTAAGCAAAAAAGAAAAAAAAAAAAGAAAAAAAAGAGGATTGAAATACGGATATACAACTATAAGGAGATTCATAAATTTGCATAACGTTACATGTGCCTACATATATTATAAGATATAACACAAAGACTTAAAGAACCTTTGTTAAAACAATGAAGTTTTCTAAGAATATGGAGAAAATAATAAATAAATAAAAAACCGGCCACCAAATTAAAATTTGTGTGCACCTTTGATCATCCAATTTTAAGCATGCCCATGATCACTGAATTAAGAGAATGATAAAAATCAAGATGCACTTACAATTCATTGATCTGGAAGATAAAAAACCACTATACAACTGGTATGCTATAACAGATTTCAAGAAACAAAATTGTTGACTATAATTGATCATATAAATAATACATAAAAAAAAAATAGTGAAATTTATAGGGAACAATAACTTATAACCATGACAATAACAATTTCTTACAAATATATTTTGTTCAACAAATCACTAAAAAAAATACCTAAAATATTATATAAAATATAAAAATTGTAACGTACAAAAAATAAAGCAAATTAATCTCTTACAAAGGGAGTTTTAATCTCCAAGATTATATTATAGACATATTGAGCATATCAAAACGAAGAATCTAAAAAAGAAAAAAAAATTAGTACCTTTTTATGACAGGTTTTTGACTTTGTAAAAAGAGAAAAAGAGAAAGATTAAATACTCAATTTGTAAGAGAGAAGAGAAAAGAATTAATGTCAAGTTGATGCACTGGTTGACGGTCACTCAATAAACATTATAAAACTAAATACGCTAGCATTTAATTCTAAAATTATGAATGCTAACTATCTATGCCTAAGCCCATCCAATACAAAGTCAAGAAACAGAAAAGAAAAACCCCTATATAATAAATAATAAATACTATAAAAGACAGCCACAAAAAATAAGGGTAGTTCTCAAATCTTGCTCATAGTTTTGAATGCTGTCTACAAAGAAGGGGGGGGGGAGATGCCAAGAATCACTATCGTTGATTATTTGTGAGATCCATTGGATAATATGCGGAGAAAGTAAATTAAGACTAAATGTATAAAAGGAGAAAAGAGGAGAAGCATATGGGTAGAAGGGAGAAGGGAGACGTATGGTTGATTATTAGGTCTCTAAATATATGCTAACGTGTTTTCCAAAGAATTTTTTATAAACATGTATAGCAAAGAATTAAGAATAATCTAGATATTTTAATTAATGAATAATGGTAATATTATCCTTTTTTTAAGATTCCGTTTGGTTTGTGGGATAGTGTTGGAAAAGGGAGAAGGTTGAAATTTTTATTTAAAATTTTTTTTTTTTACAAATTGCTATTTTGGAGTGGATAAGAGAAAATTTACCAACTTTTTGGTCGATGAGGAAACTTAGGGTCTGGTTGGTTGCTACGAGAGTGTGGGAAAAGGGTAGAGATTGCATTTTTTTTATTGCTATTTTAAGCTGAGAAAACGTTGGGATTAGGGTTTTGTTGAGTTGAGTTGAGAGAGCGTAAACTCAAGTCAGTTGAGGGTGCGTTTGGTACATGGGAATAGACATGCAGGAATGGGAATCCCATTCCCATTCCAGTTGATTCCTATGTTTGGTTAACTAATTGACATGTGGATTAAATCTGGGAATGGAGTTTATGTGGGAATGAAATACCCAAGTTTGTTGGAATCTCATACCCACGTTAAACGTGGGTTTCTGATTACCATACCCAAGGAAGGGGTTTCAAAATAGAAAAATTCCCAAATACCCATGATCATTCCCGCAAAAGGAGTATCCATCATTCCTGCGAAAGACACCTTACCTATGCTTTTCTTTAATAAAATTCCTATTATTATCTTCTTAAAAAATAAATAAATAATAAAATTAAAAAATTAAAAAAAAAGAAAAGAAAAGAGAGAGAGATAGTTAGACTTCCCCCTCTACCCGTCAAGTTTAGAGTATAGAAAATAATATCATAACAGTAATTATAACAATAGAAATAAATAATAATGAAAATTGGTATTGCATGAGGTGGGCTTTTTTAATTATTATTTTAGAAGTTGATTGCGCTTTAGAACCAAAAGAAAAAAAAATTGGAAGTTAAATCAACATCAATTAAGTATTGTAGGAAGGGGTTTTTTTGGAAAATTAAATTAAATATGATTCCATTCCTATATTAAATTGGTTTCATTAACCACTGGAATGAGAATGAAAATTTGATTCCTATGTAAAATTTGGTGCATCCAAACGCTGGTGAGATAATGGGTATGGGCATCCTAAGAATGAGAATTTAACTCCCAGGAATGTTATACCCATTCTCATTAATCCATTCCCGCAAACCAAACACACCCTCTAGTAAAGCAAGTATTGGGCTTTTACTGGTTGTTGGTTTTAGTTTTGTTTGATTTCTGACAAAGTTGAGGGAAAGAAAGGGGAAAAAACTTGAATATTGAGAATCAGCTTGTTTCACTGGTTGTTGGGTTTGAGAATGACTTCAATTTTTCTGTTTGTTTTAAATTTTTTCGATATTAGTGAACACTTGTTACGAAAACTCATCTTTGGTTTTTCTGTTTGTTTGCTGTGTTCGCAGGTATCCATGAAGTATGCTGCACTTGGATGCAAAGCAGTTTTTTGTTTGGTTGTTGTAACTTTCCGTACCTATTATCTTTCCCTTTAATTTGTTATTTTCAAGGATTATATGTAGTTGGGTTATTTAATTATTATACAAATTATAATTTTCTTAGAATTCTTATTAAAATATGTGTTTTATATTACTATATTTCTTATATATATGCAGAAGGCCGGATAGTTCCTTAGAATTCTTATTAAGGTATGTGTTTTATATTACTATATTTCTTATATATGCAGAAGGGTAGTTGTGTATTTAAAAATTAAAATAAGGATATATTAGTAAATCAAAAGTTTTTCTCACATTAATCTTTTTATAGGTAGTATAGATGATATTCTTACCAAATAATGAAAGTGTCCATAAAAATCAAACGGGCTAGGATAATTGAGTCCAAATATGATTCCAAAAACTAAATTATAATTCTATATTAAAAATTTTAATTGAATTTCTAGATTTTTTTGTTATCAAAATCGAAAAAAATTAGCCACGTGCAAGTGTGCAACGCACGTGTGCACCAACTAGTTTATATTAAAAATGCACAGACTATATTACCTACTATATAAGGTTTTCAACTTACCAATTACCAACCCAACTCGAAAGTCTCAACTCCCAAACACTTTGGCTTCATTCTATTTATCTTCTTCCTTTTTTTTTTCTTTTCTTTTTTGTGGTGAGAAAATTACTAGTTGAATTATATGAATTCTTGGTTAATAAATAAAATTTGGATGATTGAAATGTGTAGGTATATGCAACAATACATTTTCTAAAATTAAAGCAAGTTTTCTATAAAAAATAAAAAGGTAAAAAATAGAGAGAGAAAGCCCAAAAGACCAACCCGATCAACCCAAGGAACCTGATCCGAACTAAATTGAGCTTGGGTTGGGCAAAGTCAACCAGAAGCTCGGGTTAGGCTGATCTTGGGTTGAGACTTGAGAGTTATAGGTACAGCCCTAACTCAAGTGCCTGAGACCCAACCAAAAACAGAGTAAGCATTTGATCACCGTGTCTCACTAAAAAGCCCTGGTTGAATTTATTTTCAGAAAGAGAGCTAATTGATTGGGAATAGAGGAATTTGGAAAACCATGAACAATGTCAAACACTCAAACTACTGTATCATCGCCCCATCACCCCATGGAATTGGGCCGGACCAAGTTTCAGGGCTCTAAGGCTGAAGAATGGGGCCCAGTTATTGTCACCCCTTAATTTTATTTGTATCTTTCACTTATTTTAATTTTTTTAAGTTTTATAAAAAATTTAAAAAATTTTTTTTTGAAAAGCACTTATATTATCCACTAGAAAACATTATTTTCCATATTCTTTCAAAAGAAGGTTTTTCAAACATCTATCATTTAAAAATGTTTTTTTGGTCATTTGCACCAAAAAATCAATTTAAACGACAACTATTGTAATTTGGCATAACCTATAAAGCTTTGAAGCTTGAGGAACACTTCCCAGCTCAGCCCGACTATTTCAAAAATGTAAATTGGGTTCTTGAGAGCTTGGTACCATATAGTGTTAGTTGTCAAGACTTTTAGCCTTCGCCTTCTATGTTAAGATTATTTGGGAACCCATCCGACGCTTAGGTACAAGAAGATTCTTCTAGGTTCCTTATTTGCAATTTAACATCAACAGTGTACAAAGGGATAGTAATTTTTTTTTTCCCTTTTTTATTTTTAGTTTTAAAACTCTAAACATGGGTATCCTAAGCCTACCCTTGCAAAGGTTTAGGTCTAGATTAGTCTCACGCGATGCATAGTCTACTTGCAAGTTAATGCGTTCAATAGTGAGTCAATAGAGATTAGAACTTGAGAAGTGTTTTGTCATTTGCACTACACTCGCGAGTTGAGAGGAATAATAATTGGAGGAGTTATTTTCAATTTGCAATTTCGTCCCAATTTCCTTGTATAAGTTGTAAGCCAGTGAGGCAATGAGTGTTATTTTCTCTATTTCAATAGTTAAACCATTTTGACTCAAACAACCCACTAGAGTAGCTTAGACGATCCTTGACCGTGGCTCGCAAACCAGCAGTCTCAAGATTGAATTAGTACCTGGCTCGCAAACCAGCAGTCTCAAGATTGAATTAGTACCTTAACTATAAGATGAACGCAGTTATGGATAATCTTATACATCCTTAGGATACTCTATATTATCAACAAAATAAAACAAGTCGTTGAACAAATGTGGGGGTCTCTTTTATCATATTTTTATTAAAATTTGTAGTATTTAAACATCAATTTTAACCATTTCATAATTTCCAAATAGCTTGGATTGAATTGAATGGTTTGATGTCGTTGAGGCTGTTTTCGGAAAACAATATCCAAATCTAATCCTATGACATCCGAGAGATTTGGGGCCAGTGAACAATGGGTCCCATCAACTTTCTTTACATCAACATGGCCAAAATTTGATGGAAACCCAATGAGCAGTTCACATTTCACACTTATTTATATATATATATATAAACTCAAAAGGTTAGACAAATGTCACTTTGGCACTTACATCTCCAGAAGAAAGTGAGGGTTTTGAATTTAACTTTCCCATTCTCCCTTAAAACTAGTTATTAGACAAATTTATTTTTAATTTTAACTAACGTGGAATAAATAGTGCTCATAACTGTGTTCAAGAAAATACAAGGGGGTCTAAATGATTTAATTTATATTCACATGCAGATTGGAGTGACTTATCTATTGCATCTAATAATAAAAATACTGCATCAGTCGCATTTGCTCATGAAAGGGAAACTTACTATATATGGGACATATGTTTGTCTTTGCAACAACTTATTAAACCTCTTATAGAAAACTTCAGTTTTCCATTAAAATGGTGTCACCAATTGGGTGCATGGTCAGTTCGTGTGCCCTTTCAAACTACAAACGTGGTTACCTATAGGAATGTGCGTGGGTCGGTTTTAAACGGTTTAAGGGTAAAATATTAACCAACTCACTAATGACGGGTTACAAAATTTCCAACTCACTGTCAAACCATATGTGCTAAAAATAGATGAGTTGGTTGATTTTTTAGGCGGTTTATCACTAGCGGATTGGGTGGGTTTGGCGGTTTCTATTATGCAATTTTTTATTGGGCATTTTCTAATATATATTGGGCTTTAATTGATGAGTTGTAAATAAATTCAGAAAATTTAATCATTTTAGTTGGTAATGTAGAACTTAATACACACTTTCACAATAACTTAATGCCAAATAAGTTTATTATGACTTTCTAAGAATAAAATCCCAATCAATGTAAATGAAATTGGAGATAATTACTATTAAATTAGCTTCCAATCTTACTGGAAGACCCAAAATGTAATAACCTAACAAAGTAGTAATAAGAACTAATAAAATAAACTAATATGAAACATTGCTTAGAATGGGAACTTGGATATGTGAATATTGTCATATCTTAATGAGTTGATATGCATCGTTTGGAGACTTTGGAATCTAAGGCTTAAGGTTACCCATTTGGCCATCAATAATTATTATAAAAAGATTTCTATATTTGATTTTTATACTTTTATACATATGTAGTTAAAGGAGGGTCGGTTTGGTTTATTGGCAGTTTAATAACGTTTAACCTACCAACCAAACCAAACCGCCAATTTCACTGCTCAATCTACTCAAACCGCGTCGCCTAACCTTTCAAACCATCTGGGTTAGTGCAGAATGGAGCGGATTGAGCAGTTTGACAGATTGAGCGGTTTTTTGCACACCCCTAGTTACCTATCTGGCGAGTTTGGTCACAGAACTATTAAGGGGGATGTCTACTTAGGTCACGCACCCTATTATTGACACTAATACAGAGGTTTAGGAATTCATACTTCTAATCAATTTGTTCGAGGCTACTTCAAAGTGAAAGGGCTTAAAAGGAACTGCGAATTATACAAGAAAGATTTGAGAAGGATTCGGGTATGACCTGAAGGAGCGCGAGCTAAATGGAGAACCCAAGTTTTGGGTGCTAACAAAGAAATTTTTTTTTAAATTATTATTATTTATTTATTTATTTATTTGTAATGTAGGTCAGAAAACTAATTACAACATACATCATACAAAAATTTCTTTAATTACTTTCCAATTTTTTATTTTTTTGTAACATAGACCATAAAATTGATTACTATATGATACAAAACTTTCTTAAGACTCAAACTTGTAACCTATCTCACACAAGGGAAGAAGTGGCATTAGACCACAACGCCACTGGCTGTCCATAGTCACTTCAAATCTGTCTTAAACAAAAATAGAATCAACAAAATAATAAATAATAATAATAATAAATAAATTTTTTTAAAAAAGTAAAATGGAAATGAGGACATCAAAATCCTTTCACATTATTAACTAGCTAGAATACATGAAGTTAGGGGTGCTCATGGATCCGCTCAACCCGTGAAAACATCTTAATCCAACCCTATCCGAAAGTATTGGATGGATTCAACCGATGGAGTGGGTGGATAGTGATTTAGAATTTTATTTTTTTACGGTTTCATGGGTGGTTCGCAGTTTTGAAAGAAAAAAACCGATTCAAACCCACCCACGGGCATATTTTTATACTTATTAAATTATACATGTTACATGTAACGGTGTATCATTGCTTCTTGACTTTTATTTCTTTTTTAAGAATCAATATATGTTTTATAATTTTTATTTTACTGTTCATGCTCTTTTGCCGTTTTTCTATATTCCTATATATATATATATATATAATCAATATATGTCTTGAATTATTTATCTTTTTGCCTTCTTTTTTTGTTCGTATTTTTAAGATATAAAATGGTATGACCAAATTAAGGGGGGAAAAAAAAAATCCAACAAAATCCAACTAAAATCCCAACCCATAGACCGACCCACAACTCACTCATAACCCGATGTGACATGGGTCAAAACCACCCGTTGGTGTGGTCAGAAGTAGATGTAAATTTAGTTCACCCACCAAGATGTGAGCGGATGGTGGATGAACCACAAACCCGCACCCACCTGACCCGTGACCACTCCTACATGAAGTACATTAGCCACTCATCTTAATTTAAGTTGTAACCAAACCAATGAAAATAAATAGTCATAACAACACTTAATCCAGTTAACGAAAATAAATAAATGGTCTTAATAAATAAAACTAATTATAGGGATTTGGCATGACCCAAACTGGTGGTGGCCAAACCAAAGGCGACTCACATGTGTAACCCGGAAAAGGCTCAAAACTTTCATCATCCACATTGAACACACCAACGTCATAACCTCCTCTAACACCCTCCTTTTGAAAATACACGGTGTCATCTGTAAAATAGATACGATTCCCTGCATACCCAGTGAACTCCCGAGCTGAAATCGCCAATGATGAATTCCATCCCAAAAACAACAAATCATCACCAAGATTTTTCACCGGACACCAACTTGAACTGCTAGTATCAAGCCTAAAAATTTTGAAGCCACATGTCTTATATGTGTGTTTCTCATCGAGATCAAAACGTCCATCACACCCCACCAATCGTTCAACCACCATCAACTCACCACCAGACTCTACCAAGTATAACCAACTATATTTAGTTCCCACGGTCGGCAAAATCTTTGCCATCTTTATGCAAGAACCAATATCAAAAACCATGACAAGTCCATAGTTTACAACATAAAACTGCCCCTTATGGAATATGACATCTGAACCAGATATCCGCCCATTGCCGAGAGAAGCCCATTTCTCATCTCCATATCTACAATACGCCAATCTCCGAGCCACACCATAGATAGCCACAGCCACCCAATCCTTGGAAGTAGGTAGTGATGATAAGACAATCTTGTGTGTAAAATAAGCTACTTCAGTTGCACCAGAGGTATTAAGGCGGCGAATGTTACGATATAAAGGCCTAAGGGCATACTCATTTCCAGGCTTATCTGCACGATATTTTACCACATCAGGAAATCTAGACCTTGGTGGAAGCTGGACTTGGACCCTTGTCAACGGATTAACAACATATATTGCAGGACTCCGTCCAACCGTAACCACCCAACCATGGGATGATCCTCGTATCAGCTTCCCTCGAGCCTCTGGTAAATCAATGATATAAACCCTTTTCTCAATTGGGTGGAAGAATGCCCAGGATGTCTCACCACTGGGGCCATGAGGTAGTAGCAACCAAGGAAGTTGGCGAACCCTGTGGTTAGGCATCTTTGGCAGGGCAGAATGCCATGATGCACAAACAGAACGAAGTCTAACTTTATCAGGGTACAAGATGAGATGCTCTTCGATGGCATTTAACAAATCGATTGGAAGCGCCGACCACTGACCCATAACTTTTAGGTTTTTTAATCACTGGAAGGAGTACAACTGCATGTAACACCTTAGATATAAAATAGAAACTCAAAAATGTATGTTTTAACATGTTATAAATCTTTGCATTTTCTTCAATAAAAAACTATATAGTGGTTTAATCCTACAACAAATGGAAATTGTATTTCAAGGAAATAGAAAATGGAACACTTAAAGCTGGATGTATAAAAAATTTCCATACCATTAATGAGGCAAATATATGCATTGACTAGCAATTTAGTAGCTGAGTGTTATTTGAACACAAGTAATCGTTGGGTAGGGTGCCCCAGGCTACCAATCATGAAGGCACACAATCAAGTGTTGAGAGCCAGCCAGTTTGTGCTAAAAAACAAATGTTGTGTGGGAGTGAGTCTTCCATGTAACTGTGATATGGTCAGGTGGTGTCACAAGCCAATAAGGGTCAAGCAAAGTTGGATTGTGGAGCCAAAAAGTACATTGACAATCCCACTTTACTCGATTTTCATTGGCTTGTAACACCACCTGACCATATCACAGTTACATGAAAGTTTTTCTCATGTTGAGGACATATCCAACTCACCTCTTCTAGGATCCCGCTTAGGACGACCCCTTTTTTTTGAAAGATAATCAATGAGTATAAAATGAACAATACTACAACAAGAATCATAGTAGTACTCAATTTCTTTCCTCGACAAACAAAACCGTGGCTTAATTTTAATTTACCAGCACGATCAACATGGTTTGAACCAAGTAGGTGATAGCAATTTCTACAACACAGTCTAAATATTCAAGAACATCCGCTTTACAGAAATAATAATAATAGTAATAAAGATAAATACAGCCGAGAAATCGACCATATGGACCCAAAACAAATCTAGATATGAAGATGGGCCATCACATCAAACAAAATAATACCCAATAATGCTCCGGTTAAGTAGCCAAGAAATCATAGGAAAGGGAGAGAAAAGTTGGTATCTTACAACAGCAATTTCTCAGCAAAAGAAGAGCACCGTCTTATTGTAAAATAAGAACAAAGAAAATAGAAGAAATTCTCTGAAATTTTATTGACCAAATTGAATTTTATAGAAAACCTAATTCTTGAAAAATAAGAAATAACAAAATAGGGAAACTAGGAAACAAGGAATTACCAAAAATTATAAAAACTAGCAAATCCCCTTTTTAGACTTTGTAACCTATTTAAAGGCTTCAGAATACCAACTAATATACTGACCTATAAGGCTATAAGGACTCAATTTTGACTACTAGAACCCTAAAACTACTAAAATAAGCAAATAAAACATAAACTAAAATAAAAACAAAAATTACAAAATTAATACTAAAAAATATTAGAGATTTTTCCGGGTTCTTTGTCCTACATCACAAGCGTGCCAAAAAAAAACACACATAATATTTATAATTTTATATATGGAGAGAGAGAACGGTGAAGGTTTACTAAACGATGAGTTAACATTGCATTATGAGTGTTTATGGTGGTTGTTGAAACTCAAATAAGCATAACTGTGATCATCAACAGAAACCCACATTCAAATTTTCTAAAAGTTACCAACTTTTGTCATTTGGTAATATAAAAGTTCTGAACTTTGACGGATTCATGAGCAACTTTTTTCTTTTTCTTTTTGCGTACGACTTGTAGGCTCGTCTTAAGAAAAAAATATATATATAAATTTGAAGCTCTATGACTGTAACAATGGTGAGAGATCAAATAGAACATGCATGAGACTCAGAGAGAAGGTACCTCAGATGGAGAGAACGACGTCGAGATCAGCTGGCTCATTGGGGTTCAGGGTTAGGGCTCCTACAAAGGAAAGGTTGATGCTTGGGGTGAGTATTATATGCCGTGGAAGAGGAAGATATCTTCTAGTCCTGTTCCGATTGGGAATGGTGGAATTTGGAAATTAAGGAGTATGAACAATGTCAAACTACTTTCAAATTAAGGAAATTAAGGAATTTGGAAATTACTTAATGGCCCTCCAATGGTCTTGGAATGATATGTCCCATCCCAATAGGAGTGTGGGGGGTTTTGCAGAGCTCTTGGTTTTGACTCCGCGTAGGTGCGTGTTCTCTTATTGTTTGGCAAGAATTTTTTTTTTTTTAATTAAAAAAAACTACTTAACTGCCCTATCAAATTGGGTCGGACCAAACTTCAAGGCTCCGGGTTGAATTAATGGCATGTTTATTTGGTCAAAATCAAGGAAATCAAAATGGAATTGAATGATATTTGAATGGTTAGTGCGGTAACTCACATTGATAGTGCGGAGAGAACAATAATATTTTTTTTTCTTTTTATTTTTTTTACGTCAAATGTGGGTATCCTCAACTTACTTTCGCAAAGGTTTAGGCCTAGACTAATTAATTGCACAAGATGCATAATCCACCTGTAAATTCATACAAATGATAATGAGGGAGTGAAAATTAAAATTCGAGATCTCCAGTTCCTAAGTTGTGATCCTTTATCATTTGCATTACACTCAACTACCTTGCGAGTTGAGAAAACTAAAAATTGAATGAGCTATTTTATTTTTATTTTTTGGTGAACAAATGAGTTATTTTCATTTAAAGTTTCGTCCTAATTTACTAATGTACGTATGTTGCAAATGAGATAGTGAGTGTTATTTACCTTATTTTAATAGTCAGACCACTTAAATTCGAAAAACACACCAATTCAAAGTAGCTCAAGTGATCAGGGACCACAACTCATAAACTAGATGTCTCATGATCGAATTTTGGCCTCTTGACAATTGGATTAACAGATTTTGTAGATGATCTCGTACATATCTAAGGATTATTCTATGTTAAAATCTAATCCAAATCACCTTGAGAGTGAATATAAGATACCCTATGTTGTTTTTAAAAAAAAAATAAAATGAAACAAAAATAAAAAGTTAGTTGGACAAATTTGGGGTATCATTTATGCATATCTGTACTACCTATAAAAAACTGAATGTGAAAAAAAAACTTTTGATTGACCAATATACCCTTCTTTTAAATTTTAAATACACAACTACTCTTTTGCACCTTTTTAATCTTATTATAGTTGAATAGATAATAACTACTATTGTAATAAAATTTATATAGGAGACTTCTATATTCTTATAGTTAACTTATATAACTAGAAAACATTTCTCTTTTTATTTCATTAGAATTCTATGTAGCGTTATTCTTTAGCTTTTTCATTGTAAATAAATGTTTTTCCATCAAAACTTTAAAGGAAATAGTAAGATTTATTGGTTTTCAATCGTTAGAAATTAGAATTTGGTAAACTTGAATTCATTGTTTTTCTCCATAACATGTATGATGATCATTTCATGATTATAATATACTTACGAAATTCATCAATGTTACTTTAATTTGTGCAAATAGCTTAGTTATTTTATTTTATTTTATTTTACTCGAACTCATCAATTACCAAAATATAATATCTTCAACTTATTAAGCAACGGCATTTTTGTAAATTGGTGACAACACATATCTTCAATGATGATTTTTTTTTTTTAATTTTCATTTCAAATTGTTGAAGTTTTGTGGTTAATCAATATAATATTGTGTTACTATATATTATTAGGAATTATTATATTCTAAATTTATTTGTGACTAATTTAAAATTTTTCAAATTAGTTATACTATTCACTATAAGTTTCATTAGAAGTAAAAATTTAACTAAACCGATATTAATATCTAACTCTTTAAAAACTATTCTTTCATTTATATTTCATAATATTGAAAAGTAACCACGTGCAACGCATGTGTGCCTACATCTAGTTAATTAAAATGGTTTTTTGACAATAACAACGAATTTAGTCAAGGATATTGTAGCCTTCTGGAAATCGGTTTTACATTATGTATCATGTCGTATTATAAAAATTGTAAACAAAAATACTCTTGATTCACAACAATTATTCTGACCCATGGAAATTTGTTCGTATTAACCGAAAATAGCAAAATGGAAATGAGGACACCAAAATCTTTAGATATTATTAACCAGTTAGAATACATGACTTTAGCCATTCATCTTAATTTAAGTTGTAACCAAACAAATGAAAATAAATAGTCTTATTACATAAAACTAATCGTAGGGATTGGGCGTGACCCAAACCGGTGGCGGCCAAACCCAAAATGAATCACATGTGTAACCCGGCAAAGACTCAATACTTCTGTCATCCACATTGAACACACCAAAGTCATGACCTCCACAAACACCCTCGTCACGGAAATGCATGTTGTCATCTGTAAAATAAATATGATTTCCTTTATATCCAGGAAAATCACGAGACGAAATCGCCGTCGACGAATTCCATCCCAAAAACAATAAATCGTCACCAAGACTTTTAACTTCGTATCAACTTGAAGTGCTAGTATCAAGCCTATAAATTTTGAAGCTAATTGTCTTATATAAATAATGAAATTTGGGATCATCCCAGGCATGACCATTGCCATAATAACCCACCCTTCGTTGAACCATGATCAACTCACCACCAGACTCTACCAAGTATGCCTGGCCATACGTAGTTCCCGAGGGTGGCACATATGTAGTTCCCGAGGGTGGCACAATGTCTCTCATCTTTATGCAAGAACCAATATCAAAAATCCTGACAGGTCCATAGGCGCTTAAGCATAAAATTGCCCTTTATGAAATAAGACATCTGAATGAGGTCTCCACTCCTTGTGAAGGGGAGTCCATTTCTCATCTCCATGTTTACAATAGGCCAATTTCATAGGCCAATTTCCTAGCCACACCATAAATAGCCACAGCCACCCAATCCTTGGAAATAGGAGGTGACGATAAGACAATCTTCCCCATAAAATAAGGTCGTACGTGAGTTGCACTGCGATATAAAGGTCTGATAGCATACTCATCTCCAGGCTTGTCTGCACGATACTTTATCACATCAGGAAATCTAGACCTTGGTGGAAGCTGGACTTGGACCCTTGTCAACGGATTAACAACATATATTGCAGGGCTCCGATCCTCAACAGTAACCACCCAACCATGGGTTGATCCTCGGATTAACTTCCCTCGAGCCTCAGGTAAATCAATGATATAAACCCTTTTCTCAATTGGGTTGATGAGTCCACAGGATGTCTCACCATTGGGGCCATTAGGTAGTAGCACCCAAGGAAGTTGGTGAAGCCTGTGGTTAGGCATCTTTGGCAGGGCAGATTGCCATGATCCACAAACAGAGCGGAGTCTAATTTTATCTGTGTAAAAGATGAGACGCTCTTCGATGGCCTTTAACAAATCCACTGGAAGTGCGGACCACTGACCCATTACTTTTTGTTTTCTATTCACTGAAAGAAGTAGAAATGTAACAACTTAGATATAAAATAGAACCAAAAAAACCAACATCTTCAAATGCTATAATCTTACGTATTTTTTCCATAAAAAACTATAGTATTTTTATTCAATCAAAAAACCATGTATAAGTTTAATCCTTCGCTACATGGAAATTGTATTTCAACAAACTAAAAAGGGTAAATTGTGGAAAAAAAAAACCCCTGAAGTATAGGGAGAGTCAACAAATAACCCCATTTATATTTTAATTTTGTCAATGTCCCCCTAGGTCAGTTGAAAGACAAAACCAATCGTCGATGGCCACCCAATTGGCCATGACTCCAGAGAGGGTTCCAATGATTTTGGATCACATGGGTCCATTGACGATATCACGTGCGTAATTTTTGTCAAATTTCATCAATAACAAGTAACGGTGGAGCACATTGACAAAAATTAAAATATAAGGGAGGCATATTGATAAAATTAAAACAAAATGGAGGTTATATGCTAACCCCCCATACTTCGGGAGGTTTTCTGCAATTTACCCAAATAAAAAATGAAACACATAAAGCTGGATGTATAAGCAGCTCCATATAGTTAAAAAAGTCAAATATATGCATTGACCGAGTATTTAATTGAACACAAGTAATTGATGGGAGGGGTTCATTGTCTAGGGCAATGGCAAATGTGCAAGGCTACCAACGGTGAAGGCAAACATTCCAGTCTTGAGAGTGGCCACTTTATGATAAAAAAACAGATGTTAGGACATATCCAACTCATTCCTCCTAGGACCCACTCAGTGGGACCAATACTGGGTAACAACCTATTTTTCTTTTTTTAAGATAATCGATGAGTACGTAGAAGATGGACAATACTGCAACAAGAACCATAGGACTCAATTTCCTTCCTCTAACTGTGGCTTAATTTACCAATAGGTGAAAGCAATTTCTACAACACAATCAAAACATTCAAGAAATTCCACTTTATAGTTTATATAATAATAATAGTGATAAAAGATTATAAATAAAATAATTTGAAAGGACAAACAAACAGTAGAAAGGCACAATGCAAGTAATCTATGATCCAGATCAACGAACAAGCATTAAAATAAACTCAAATCAACCATATGGACTCAGAACAAAACTAGATATGAAAATAAGCAGTCAAGTCATACAAAATAATACCCAATAATGCTCCGTTAAGTAGCAAAGAAATCATAGGAAAAGGGTAGAAAACTAGGAACCTTACAACAGCAATTTCTCAGCAACCAAACGTACCAAACAAAACACACACAGAACGATCAAGGTTTACTAAAAGATGAACCATTGAATTATGAGTGTTTATGCTGGTGTTGTATATTAAACGAGCATAACCGTGATCATTAACAAAAACCCACAGTCAAATTTTGTAAAAGTTATCAACTTTTGCCTTTTGGAAGTATAGAAGTTCTGAACTTTGGCAGATTCATCTAAAATTATAAAAAATTAATTAAAAAAAAAAAATTGAAGTTCTACAACAATGTTGATACATCAAATATAATATGTAGAGAGAAGGTACCTCAGAATAGAGAGAGAGAATGCGGCCGAGATCAGCAGGCTTGTCCGGGTTTAGGGTTAGGGCTCGTAAGAAGGAAAGAGATGGTTGGGGGCCCCTAAGACTAATATGTAATGAAGGAGGAAGATATGTTCTAGTTCGGTTCTGATTGGAGTTAAGGATTTGGGAAACTACTGTATCGCCCCATTTCAAATTGGGCCGTACCGAACACTTGTCAACTCAGCGCAGTCCAGAAACCTTTGAGGCTGGACCAACACTTGTCAACTCAGCCCGTTTTTTACAAAACATAAATCTTGAGAACATTACCCCAGGAACCAGGGTGTAGATTTTCATGACTTTTCGACTTTGATTAGTGCTATGCCACCCACATTTAAGTCACCCACTTTCACTACTCACCATAGATACTAGTTTCTCTTTTTGCATACTAGGTCCCTTCTTTTTTCACCTTTCACCTATCCATTTATATATGACACAAAGGATGGGTGGTGAAAACGTAGGTCATTTAAGGTGGGTGTTTTAGTATTTTCCTTCACGTTTTTTATTTAGATTATTTTCCGAAAGAGAGCTAATTGATTGGGAATAGAGAAAATTGGAAACGATGAACAATGTCAAACTGTTGTATCGCCCATCACCCCATGAAATTGGGTCGGACCAAGTTTCAGGGCTCCAAGGCTGAAGAATGGGGCCCGGTTATTGGCACCCTTAATTTTATTTGTATCTTTTACTTATTTTAATTTTTTTAAGTTTTATAAATAAAAAAATATTAAAAAAAAATTTTCTGAAAAGTGCTTATATTATCTAGTAGAAAACATTATTTTACGTATTTTTTCAGAAGAAATTTTTTCAAAAATCTATCATTTAAAAAGTGTTTTTTTATCATTTACACCAAAAAAATCAATTTAAACGACAGCTATTGTAATTTGGCATAACTCATAAAACTTTGAAGCTCGAGGAACACTTCCCAGCTCAGCCCGACTATTTCAAAAATGTAAATTGGGTTCTTGAGAGGATTGGTACCATATAGTGTAGGTTCTCAAGACTTTTAGCCTTCGCCTTCTATGTTAAGATTTTTTGGGAACCCATCCGACGCTTAGATACAAGAAGTCTTGAGACTCGGCCAAATGGAAGTAAACCTAGAGATGAACGAGGTTATATATATGGATAATCTTATACATCCCTAGGGCCGTACTGAACACTTGTCAAATAAGATGAACGAGGTTATATATATGGATAATCTTATACATCCCTAGGGATTAGTATGGATTGAAACTCAGCCAAATGGAAGTAAACCTAGGAGACTCTATATTGTCAACAAAATAAAACAAGTCGTTGAACAAATTTGGGGGTCTCTTTTATCATATTTTTGTTAAAATTTGTAGTACTCAAACATCAATTTTAACCATTTCATAATTTTCAAATAGCTTAGTTTGAATTGAATGGTTTGATATCATTGAGGCTGTTTTGGGAAAACTATATCCAAATCCAATCCTAATACATCAAAGAGATTTTGGGCCTCTATTAGGAGGACACAGTCCCATCAGCTTTCTTTACATCACCATGGAAACTCAAAGGGTTGGACAAATGTCATTTTGGCATTTACGTCTCAAAAAGAAAGTGAAGGGTATTGGATTCAACTTTCCCATTTTCCCTTATAATTAGTCATTAGTCAAATTTATTTTTAATTTTAACTAACATGGAGTGAACAGCATTCATAACTGTGTTCAAGAAAATACAAGGGAGTGTAAATGATTTAATTTATATTCACATTGCAAATTGGAGTGACTTGTCTACTGCATCCAATAATATAATAAAAATACTGCATCGGTCACGTTTGCTCATGAAAGGGAAACTTACTATGGGACGTATGTTTGTCCTTGTAACAACTTATTAAACCTCTTGTAGAAACTTCAGTTTTCCATTAAAATGGTGTCACCATTTGGGTGCCCTTTCAAACTACAAATGCGTGAGTTAGTTTGAAACGGTTTAAGAACAAAATACCAACAAACCCATCAATGAGGGGTTACAAAATTTCTAACCCGCCGCCAAACCGTATGTGCTAAAAACTGGTGAGTTGGTTGATTTTTTAGGCAATCTATCACTAGCGGTTTGTGTGGGTTTGGTTGTTTCTATCATACCATTTTTAATTGGGCATTTTCTAATATATATTGGGCTTTAATTGATGAGTTGTAAATAAATCCGGAAAATTTAACCATTTTAGTTGGTTATGTCAAACTTGATACACACTTTCACAATATTTTAATACCAATCAATGTAAATGAAATTGGAGATAATTACTATTAAATTAGTTTCCAATATTGCTGGAAGACCCAAAATGTAGCAACTTAACAAAACAACAATAAGAACTAATGAAATAAACTAATATGAAACATTGTTTAGAATGGGAACTCGGATATGTGAATATTGTCATATTTTAATGAGTTGATGTACATCGTTTGGAGACTTTGGAATCTAAGGCCTAGGGTTACCCATTTGACCATTGATAATTATTGTAAGAAGATTTATATATTTAATTTTTATAATTTTATACATATGTTGTTAAAGGCAGGTCGGTTTGGTTTATTGGCAATTCGACAACGTTTAACCCACCAACCAAACCAAACCAAACCACTAATTGCATTGCTCAATCTACCCAAACCGCGCTGCCTAACCTGTCAAACTACCTGAGTTGGTGCAAAATGGAACAGATTGGCTTGGTTTGACAGATTAGGTGGTTATTTGCATATAGTTATATGGTGAGTTTGGTCACAGAGCTATTAAGGGGGATGTCTACTTAGGTCACGCACCCTATTATTGACACTAATACAGAGGTTTAGGAATTCATACTTCTAAGGGTAAATTGCATAAAACTACCCCCAAGTTTGGGATGCAATTTAGTTTGGTACCCTCAAGTTTAAATAGCGTCAATTTGGTACCCAATTCATCCGTTGACTCTAAATCTATAACTCTGTTGACGGTAATTGCAAAAAGTCTCTTTTGCCCTTATCACTCCAACAGTCCTACTTCTTTCGCCATGGGTCTCAAGTAGGTGTGGGTGCGATAAATGGGTGTGGGTGATATCACGACCCAAAAAGAGCAGCTAGGCTCGAGAGCAGACCCGCCATCATCGTCGGTGGAATTGCTCAATCATCATCTTCGACCATCGTCCTCTTTTATCATAGTTTCAGAAAATGCCTAAAATCTAGAGGAGGGGTTGATCGGCATCGCAGGCCTTGATCTCACCGACGTTGGAAGCGGAGGCAGCGTCACCTGAGACGGTGTCGCGTGAGACATCGTCGCCGAGAGGAGGGGTTTGGTTGGGTGAGAAGGAGGTGGAGTAAGATCTGGGAGTTGGTTGTGGAGGGGATTGGATTCATGGTTGAGGGTTACGATTTGATAGTGATGGGTGTTGGTTAGGTTTTGAGTCGCCAATGGGTGAACGAATCTGTTACCGGCGACAAGGGTTGATGTTTGAGGGTCTGATGAGAGAAGTGGCCGATGGGTATCGCTTGCTGTCTGCAGGGATTGAGAGGGGGAGGGGAATGGTTGTTGAGTTGAAGGTGGGTTTGAGGGTTGATATATATGTGTGTGTGTGTGCGCGCGCGCGCATGTGTGTGTGTTGTGCATCAACAAGCCTTGCCGGAGAAGATGAAGCAGCATTTTGCTGTTGATTTTTTTGTTTTTATTTAATATTTAGAATGGGTCAAAACAACACCGTTTTGAGTGTTGAAAATTATGTAGAGGGGTAAAATAGGCATATTCTAGATAGATAAGGTTACGTGCGTGTCACATGCTTATTTACCGTTTGGTCAACAAACGGTTGGTAACAGCAGGTCCTAATTGAAACACATTTAAATGTATGGGTACCGAATTAACGCTATTTAAACTTGAGGGCACCAAACTGAATTGCACCCCAAATTTGGGGGTAGTTTTTTGCAATTTACCCTACTTCTAATCAATTTGTCCGAGGCTACTTCAAAGTGAAAGGGCTTAAAAGGAACTGCGAATTATACAAGAAAGATTTGAGAAGGATTCAGGTATGACTAGAAGGAACGCGAGCTAAATGGAGAACACAAGTTTTGGGTACCAAAAAAGAAATTTTTTTTTTAAAATTGATTAATTATTATTGTACGGGGAAAAGTCCGGACAGTCGGCGGAGCGCTTTGAAAAAAGAGGTCCAGAGATTCGGAACGCCGCGCAACTACGGCCTGATCGAGTCGTAGGGGCTGAGATAACTCCTAGACGTATGGAAATGTTGGGCTTCTCCGATGAACAGTAGTGCTAGGTGTTGCGATGTACAGTGACCTGAAAACAAAGAGGATCGTTAGGGGAGACCGGGGGTTTCCCGGTCTAAAACCCTCCGACGCCTAAGTCAGTCTTAGAAAGAGAGCAAAAGAAGAGGAGAATCTCTAGGGTTTTGAGCCAAGGGAACTTACCCTCTTTGGTGCGGATAATGTTCCTTTTATAGGCAAATTCTAGGTTCCAGATTGGGCCAATATTCTGACCTGACCGTGGTCAACTTAGGGTTCCGAGCTAACCATGGTTAAATGGGGGTTTCAGACCAAATCGCGGATCTTTCGGGGTTGCAGGCCTGATCGTTGACAGTTGTATCCCCTGAGTAGATTTCCGGGAGCGTGCTCTGCCCCCGGCCTGATTTTACTTGTCGAATTTGGGTAGTAGGACAAATTCAGTGCACGTGAAAAACATATGCTCGTGTGGCCTGAGGGAGTTCATCTGTCCGAGGGCGTGCTTGCCCAATGGTGGCACGAACCGAGGACATCAAGGCCCGAGGGCTCAGGTGGCCCGAGGTCATGCTTGCCCGAGGGCTCAGATGGCCCTAGGTCATGCTTGCCCGAGGGCTCAGATGGCCCGAGGGCGTGCTTGCCCGAGAGCAGTTCGAAGTAACCGAGGGCAGAAGGATTACCCGAACGCATTACCGAGGAAATACACGTGTCGCGGTCTCATTTGCTAGTCATAAATACTCCACACAATTATTATAATAATAATAATTATTATTATTATTATTTTGTAACGTAGGTCAGAAAACTGATTACAACATACATCATACAAAAATTTCTCTAATTAATTTCCAATTTCTTTATTTTTTTTTTTGTGACATAGATCATAAAATTGATTACAAGATACATGATACAAAAGTTTCCTAAGATTCAAACTTGTAACCCCCTCATGGGCACTAGACCACAACGCCACTGGCTGTTCATAGTGGCTTCAAATCTTTGTATTAAACAAACAAAAACAACCCCAAAAAAAAAAAAAAAGTAAAATGGAAATGAGGACATCAAAATCCTTTAACATAATTAACCAGCTAGACTACATGAAGTACATTAACCACTCATCTTAATTTAAGTTGTAACCAAACCAATGAAAATAAATAGTCATAATAACACTTAATCCAGTTAACGAAAATAAATAAATAGTCTTAATAAATAAAACTAATTATAGGGATTTGGCAAGACCCAAACTGGTGGTGGCCAAACCAAAGGGGACTCACATTTGTAACCCGGCAAAGGCTCAAAACTTTCATCATCCACATTGAACACACCAACGTCATGACCTCCTCTAACACCCTCCTCTTGAAAATCCACGGTGTCATCTGTAAAATAGATACGATTCCCTGTATACCCAGTGAACTCCTGAGCTGAAATCGCCAATGATGAATTCCATCCCAAAAACAACAAATCATCACCAAGATTTTTCACCGGACACCAACTTGAACTGCTAGTATCAAGCCTAAAAATTTTGAAGCCATGTGTCTTATATGTGTGTTTCTCATCAAGATCAAAACGTCCATCACACCCCACAAATCGTTCAACCACCATCAACTCACCACCAGACTCTACCAAGTATAACCAACTAGATACAGTTCCCACCCTCGGCAAAATCTTTGCCATCTTTATGCAAGAACCAATATCAAAAACCATGACAAGTCCACCGTTTACAACATAAAACTGCCCCTTATGGAATATGACATCTGAACCAAATATCCGCCCATTGTCGAGAGCAGCCCATTTCTTATCTCCATATCTACAATACGCCAATGTCTGATACACACCATAGATAGCCACAGCCACCCAATCCTTGGAAGTAGGTAGTGATGATAAGACAATCTTGTGTGTAAAATAAGCTACTTCAGTTGCCCCAGAGGTATTAAGGCCACGAATGTTACGATCTGAAGGCCTAAGGGCATACTCATTTCCAGGCTTATCTGCACGATATTTTACCACATCAGGAAATCTAGACCTTGGTGGAAGCTGGACTTGGACCCTTGTCAACGGATTAACAACATATATTGCAGGACTCCGTCCAACCGTAACCACCCAACCATGGGATGATCCTCGTATCAGCTTCCCTCGAGCCTCTGGTAAATCAATGATATAAACCCTTTTCTCAATTGGGTTGAAGAATGCCCAGGATGTCTCACCACTGGCGCCATGAGGTAGTAGCAACCAAGGAAGTTGGCGAACCCTGTGGTTAGGCATCTTTGGCAGGGCAGAATGCCATGATGCACAAACAGAACGAAGTCTAACTTTATCAGGGTACAAGATGAGATGCTCTTCGATGGCATTTAACAAATCGATTGGAAGCGCCGACCACTGACCCATAACTTTCAGTTTTTTAATCACTGGAATGAGTACAACTGCATGTAACACCTTAGATATAAAATAGAAACTCGAAAATGTATGTTTTAACATGTTATAAATCTTTGCATTTTCTTCAATAAAAAACTATATAGTGGTTTAATCCTACAATAAATGGAAATTGTATTTCAAGGAAATAAAAAATGGAACACTTAAAGCTGGATGTATAAAAAATTTCCATACCATTAATGAGGCAAATATATGCATTGACTAGCAATTTAGTAGCTGGGTGTTATTTGAACACAAGTAATCGTTGGGTAGGGTGCCCCAGGCTACCAATCATGAAGGCACACAATCAAATGTTGAGAGCCAGCCAGTTTGTGCTAAAAAACAAATGTGGAGGGAGTGAGTCTTCCATGTAATTATGATATGGTCAGGTGGTGTCACAAGCCAATAAGGGTCAAGTAAAGTGGGATTGTAGAGCCAAAAAGTACACTGACAATCCCACTTTACTTGATTCTCATTGGCTTGTAACACCACCTGATCGACCATATCACAGTTACATGGAAGTTTTTCTCATGTGGAGGACACATCCAACTCACCTCTCCTAGGCTCCCGCTTAGGACGGCCCTTTTTTTTTTTTTTTTGATAGATAATCGATGAGTATAAAATGAACAATACTACAACAAGAATCATAGTAGTACTCAATTTCTTTCCTCGGCAAACAAAACCGTGGCTTAATTTTAATTTACCAGCACGATCAACATGGTTTGAACCAAATAGGTGATAGCAATTTCTACAACACAGTCTAAATATTCAAGAACATCCGCTTTACAGAAATAATAATAAAAATAATAATAGTAATAAAGATAAATATAGCCGAGAAATCGACCATATGGACCCAAAACAAATCTAGATAATGAAGATAGCCCATCACATCAAACAAAATAATACCCAATAATGCTCCGGTTAAGTAGCCAAGAAATCATAGGAAAGGGAAAGAAAAGTAGGTATCTTACAACAGCAATTTCTCAGCAATCAAGCTAGCATTGCGGAAGTACCAAAAGAAGAGTACTGTCTTCTTGTAAAATAAGAACAAAGAAAATAGAATAAACTCTTTGAAATTTTATTTACCAAATTGAATTTTATAGAAAACCTAATTCTTGAAAAATAAGAAATAACAAAATAGGGAAACTAGGAAACAAGGAATTGCCAAAAATTATCAAAACTAGCAAATCCCTTTTTTAGACTTTGTAACCTATTTAAAGGCTTCAGAATACCTTAAACACACTTTGGAAACCTTCTAAAATTAACCCAAACTAATATACTAACCTATAAGGCTATAAGGACTCAATTTTGACTACTAGAACCCTAAAAACTACTAAAATAAGCAAATAAAACATAAACTAAAATAAAAACGAAAATTACAAAATTAATACTAAAAATATTAGAGATTTTCCTGGGTTCTTTGTCCTACATCACAAGCGTGCCAAACAAAACACACACATAATATTTATAATTTTATATATGGAGAGAGAGAACGGTGAAGGTTTACTAAACGATGAGTTAACATTGAATTATGAGTGTTTATGGTGGTTGTTGAAACTCAAATAAGCATAACTGTGATCATCAACAGAAACCCACATTCAAATTTTCTAGAAGTTAACGAACTTTTGTCCTTTGGTAGTATAAAAGTTCTGAACTTTGGCGAATTCATGAGCAACCCTTTTATTTTTTCTTTTTGCGTAAGACTTGTAGGCTCGTCTTAAGAAGAAAATATATATATAAATTTGAAGCTCTGTGACTGTAACAATGGTGAGAGATCAAATAGAACATGCATGAGACTCAGAGAGAAGGTACCTCAGATAAAGAGAACGACGTAGAGATCAGTTGCCTCATTCGGGTTCAGGGTTAGGGCTCCTACAAAGGAAAGGTTGCTGCTTGGGGGGAGTATTATATGCAGTGGAAGAGGAAGATATCTTCTAGTCCTGTTCTGATTGGGAATAGTGGAATTTGGAAATTAAGGAGTAATGAACAATGTCAAACTACTTTCAAATAAAGGAAATTAAGGAATTTGGAAATTACTTAATGGCCCTCCAATGGTCTTGGAATGATATGTCCCATCTAATAGGGGTGTGGCGTTTTGCAGAAGTCTTGGTTTTGACTCCGCCACGCCACGCGGGGTGTGTGTTCTCCTATTATTTGACAAGAATTTAAATATAAAAAAAAAGGGGAAAACTACTTAACTGCCCCATCAAATTGGATCGGACGAACCAAAGTTCAAGGCTCCGGCTGAATTAATGGCATGTTTATTTGGTCCGAATCAAGGAAATCAAAATGGAATGGAATGGTATTTGAATGGTTAACACAGTAACTCACATTGATAGTGCGGAAAGGGCAATAATCTTTTTTTCCTTTTTATTATTTTACGTCAAATGTGGGTATCCTAGGCTTACTTTTGCAAAGGTTTAGGTCTAGACTAATTAATCTCACGAGATGCAAGATCCACCTGTAAATTCATGCAAACGAAAGTGAAGGAACGAAAATTAGTATTCAAAATCTCCAGCTCCTAAGCTGTAATCTTTTGCCATTTGCATTACACTCAACTACCTTGCGAGTTGAGAAGAATAAAAATTGAATGAGTTAATTTTTATTTTTATTTTTTTGGTGAACAGAAGAGTTATTTTCAATTTACAGTTTTGTCCTAATTTCCTAATGTAAGTTGTAACTTGTAAGCCAATGAGATTGTGAGTGTTATTTTCCCTATTTTAATAGTCAGACCATTGAAATTCGACCAACCCAATAGAGTAGCTCTAGTGATCAAGGACCACAGCTCATAATCTAGATGTCTCATGATCGAATTTTGGCATCTTAACTATTGGATTAACGGATTTTGTAGATGATCTCGTTCATCCCAAGGACTAGCCTATGTTAAAACCTAATCCAAATCACATTGAGAGTAAATATAAGATACCCTATGTTGTTTTTTTAAAAAAAAAATTAAAATGAAAAAAAAATAAAATGTTAGTTGGACAAATTTGGAGCTATCATTTATGCATATTAATTAAAATGATTTTTTGACAATAACAATGAATTTAGTCGAGGATATTGTAGCCTTTTGGAAATTGGTTCTACATTACGTATCATGTGGTATTATAAAAACTGTAAACAAAAATACTCTTGATTCAAAACAATTATTCTGACCCATAGAAATTTGTTCGTATTGGCCGAAAATAGCAAAATGGAAATGAGGACACCAAAATCTTTAGATATTATTAACCAGTTAGAATACATGACTTCAGCCATTCATCTTAATTTAAATAGTCTTATTACATAAAACTAATTGTAGGGATTGGGCGTGACCCAAACTGGTGGCGGCGCCCAAACCCAAAATGAATCACACGTGTAACCCGGCAAAGGCTCAATACTTCCGTCATCCACATTGAACACACCAACGTCATGACCTCCACAAACACCCTCCTCATGGAAATCCAATTGGTCATCTGTAAAATAAATATGATTTCCTTTATATCCAGGAAAATCACGAGACGAAATCGCCAGCGACGAATTCCATCCCAAAAACAATAAATCGTCACCAAGACTTTTCACCTCGTACCAACTTGAAGTGCTAGTATCAAGGCTATAAATTTTGAAGCGAATTGTCTTATATAAATAATGAAATTCGGGATCATCCCAGGCATGACCATTGCCATAATAACCCACCCTTCGTTGAACCATCATCAACTCACCACCAGACTCTACCAAGTATGCCCGGCGATATGTAGTTCCCGAGGGTGGCACAATCTCTCTCATCTTTATGCAAGAACCAATATCAAAAATCCTGGCAGGTCCAACGTCGCTTATAGCATAAAATTGCCCTTTATGAAATAAGACATCTGAATGAGTTCTCCACTCCTTGTGAAGGGGAGTCCATTTCTTATCTCCATGTTTACAATAGGCCAATTTCCTACCCTCACCATAAATAGCCACAGCCACCCAATCCTTGGAAATAGGAGGTGATGATAAGACAATCTTCCCCATAAAATAAGTTCGTACGTGGCGATATAAAGGCCTGATAGCATACTCATCTCCAAGCTTGTCTGCACGATACTTTATCACATCAGGAAATCTAGACCTTGGTGGAAGCTGGACTTGGACCCTTGTCAACGGATTAACAACATATATTGCAGGGCTCTCCTCAACAGTAACCACCCAACCATGGGTTGATCCTCGGATCAACTTCCCTCGAGCCTCAGGTAAATCAATGATATAAACCCTTTTCTCAATTGGGTTGATGAGTCCACAGGATGTCTCACCATTGGGGCCGTGAGGTAGTAGCAGCCAAGGAAGTTGGTGAAGCCTGTGGTTAGGCATCTTTGGCAGGGCAGATTGCCATGATCCACAAACAGAGCGGAGTCTAATTTTATCTGTGTAAAAGATGAGACGCTCTTCGATGGCCTTTAACAAATCCACTGGAAGTGCGGACCATTGAGCCATTACTTTTTGTTTTCTATTCACTGAAAGAAGTAGAAATGTAACAACTTAGATATAAAATAGAACCACAAGCACGTACATCTTCAAATGCTATAATCTTACGCATTTTTTCCATAAAAAACTATAGCATTTTTTTTCAATCAAAAAACCATGTAAAAGTTTAATCCTTCACTACATGGAAATTGTATTTCAACAAAATAAAAAGGGTAAATTGCAAAAAAACCCCTTGAAGTATAGGGAGAGTCAACAGATAACCCCTTTTATATTTTAATTTTGTCAATACCCCCCTAGTTCAATTAGAAGACAAAATCAATCGTCGATGGCCACCCAATTAACCATGACTCCGGCGAGGGTTCCAACAATTTTGGATAACACGGGTCCGTTGACGATATCACGTGCGTAATTTTTGTCAAATTTCATCAATGACAAGTGACGGTGAGGCACATTGACAAAAATTAAAATATAAGGGAGGCGCATTGATAAAATTAAAACAAAATGGAGGTTATATGCTAACCCCTCATACTTCGGGGGAGTTTTTTGCAATTTACCCAAATAAAAAATGAAACACTTAAAGCTAGATGTATAAGCAGTTCCATATAGTTAAAAAGGCAAATATATGCATTGACCGAGTATTTAATTGAACACAAGTAATTGATGGGAGGGGTTCATTGTCTAGGGCAATGGCAAATGTGCGAGGCTAGCTACCAACCGTGAAGGCAAACATTCCAGTCTTGAGAGTGGCCACTTTATGACAAAAAACAAATGTTAGGACATATCCAACTCATTCCTCCTAGGACCCACTTGGTGGGACCAATACTTGGTAACGACCTATTTTTCTTTTTTTAAGGTAATCGATGAGTACGTAGAAGATGGACAATACTACAACAAGAACCATAGTAGTCAATTTCCTTCCTCTAACTGTGGCTTAATTTGCCCATCATGATCAACCTGGTTTGAACCAATAGGTGAAAGCAATTTCTACAACACAATCAAAACATTGAAGAAATCCCACTTTATATAATAATAATACTCCGTAATAATCAGGGACGGACCTACACTTAGGCCTGGGGTGCCATGGCCCCCCCCCTCACTTCCAAAAAGTTGTTTTGATAAAGTATTGTTTGGTGACCAGGTTCGAAGCTAATACCAAAACAAAGTATTACCTGTTAACTTGTTGCAAATCGATTATCAACCTATTATGAAATGACTACTAAGAGGGTTTGGTTTTGGTATTATATTGCTGAATGGTCACCAAAACGTAATTTATTAATTTCAGTTTTTTAGGCACAATCTAGGAATGGTCCCTCCCAATCAGCACCATGGTTCCTCACATGATCTCTTAAAAGTCAAATAGGAAACTTATACCCAAGGATAAAAAGCTAGAATTAATATATACAATAGGTAAAATGTCTAAAATAATTAACAAAAAACAACCACCTTCTCCTATCAATTATATTAGCTCTTTTTTTTCTTTTTTCTTTTTTTTTTCTTTTTTAACGTTAGATTTACCTCAGATTTTTGTCAAACAAAATCATTGAGCATATTAGAGGGTAACAGTTGGCGGAAAACATCTTACCAGAGAAAATCATTGCTCAATTTCTACATATTAAGGTACACTTTTTAGGTTTTTTTTTTTTTTTTTTTTTTAAACCCTTCTTCAAATTTATTGCTAATGTCAACCCCTCTTCTTCTTCTTCGTCTTCTTTTTTTTTTGGGTTTTTTGTTTGTTTGTTTTTTTGTTTTGTTTTTTTTGTCATGGTTTTAGAGAAGTATAAGTAAGGTCATGTCATTTACTTTCCATTCAATGTATTAATATATTTAATTTTGAATCTTAGTATAGTTTTCATACTTGAAAGGTAAAATTTTTATTATTCGACTTTGGCCACCCCTTAGGTAAAATCCTAGTTCCATCCCTTGTAATAATAATAGTGATAAAAGATTATAAATAAAATAATTTGAAAGGACAAACAAACAATAAAAAGGCACAATGCAAGTAATCTATGATCCAGATCAACGAACAAGCATTAAAATAAACTCAAATCGACCATATGGACTCAGAACAAAACTAGATATGAAAATAAGCAGTCAAGTCATACAAAATAATACCCAATAATGCTCCGTTAAGTAGCAAAGAAATCATAGGAAAAGGGAAGAAAACTAGGAACCTTACAACAGCAATTTCTCAGCAACCAAACGTGCCAAACAAAACACACACAGAACGATGAAGGTTTACTAAAAGATGAACCATTGAATTATGAGTGTTTATGCTGGTGTTGTATATTAAACGAGCATAACCGTGATCGTTAACAAAAACCCACAGTCAAATTTTGTAAAAGTTATCAACTTTTGCCTTTTGGAAATATAGAAGTTCTGAACTTTGGTAGATTCATCTAAAATTATAGAAAATTAATAAATAAATAAAAAATTGAAGTTCTACAACAATGTTGATACATCAAATATAATATGTAGAGAGAAGGTACCTCAGAATAGAGAGAGATAATTCGGCCGAGATCAGCAGGCTTGTCCGGGTTTAGGGTTAGGGCTCGTAAGAAGGAAAGGCATGGTTGGGGGCCCCTAAGACTAATATGTAATGAAGGAGGAAGATATGTTCTAGTTAAGGATTTGGGAAACTACTGTATCGCCCCATTTCAAATTGGGCCGTACCGAACACTTGTCAACTCAGCGCAGTCCAGAAACCTTTGAGGCTGGACCAACACTTGTCAACTCAGCCCGTTTTTTACAAAACATAAATCATGGGAACATTACCCCAGGAACCAGGGTGTAGCTTTTCATGACTTTTCGACTTTGATTAATGCTACGCCACCCACTTTTAAGTCACCCACTTTCGCTACTCACCATAGATGTTAGTTTCTCTTTTTGCATACTAGGTCCCTTCTTATTTCACCTTTCACCTATCCATTTATATATGACACAAAGGAGGGGTGGTGAAAACGTAGGTCATTTAGGGTGGGTGCTCTATTATTTTCTTTCACATTTTATATTTGGATTATTTTCCGAAAGAGAGCTAATTGATTGGGAATAGAGGAAATTGGAAACGATGAACAATGCCAAACTGCTGTATCGCCCCATCACCCTATGAAATTGGGCCGGACCAAGTTTCAGGGCTCCAAGGCTGAAGAATGGGGCCCGGTTATTGGCATCCCTTAATTTTATTTGTATCTTTCACTTATTTTAATTTTTTTAAGTTTTATAAATAAATAAATAAGATTTTTTTCTGAAAGGTGCTTATATTATCTAATAGAAAACATTATTTTACATATTTTTTTAGAAGAAAGTTTTTCAAAAATCTATCATTTAAAAAGGCTTCTTTTTTTTTTTTTTTATCATTTACACCAAAAAATCAATTTAAACGACAACTATTGTAATTTGGCATAACTCATAAAACTTTGAAGCTCAAGGAACACTTCCCAGCTCAGCCCGACTATTTCAAAAATGTAAATTGGGTTCTTGAGAGCATTGGTACCATATAGTGTAGGTTCTCAAGACTTTTAGCCTTCACCTTCTATGTTAAGATTATTTGGGAACCCATCCGACGCTTAGATACAAGAAGATTCTTCTAAGTTCCTTATTTGCAATTTAACATCAATAGTGCACAGAGGGATAAGAATTTTTTTTTTCCCTTTTTTTTTTTTTTTTTTTTTTTCAGTTTTAAAACTCCAAACATGAGTATCCTAAGCCTACTCTTGCTAAGGTGTAGGCCTAAATTAGTCCCACGCGATGCATAATCTACCTGTAAGTTAATGCATTCAATAGTGAGTCAGTGAAGATTAGAACTTGGGAAGTGTTTTGTCATTTGCACTACTCTCGCAAGTTGAGAGGAATAAGAATTGGAGGAGTTATTTTCAGTTTACAATTTCGTGCCAATTTCCTTGTATAAGTTGTAAGCGAGTGGGGCAATGAGTGTTATTTTCTCTCTTTCAATAGTTAAACCATTTTGACTAAAACAACCCACTAGAGTAGCTTAGACGATCTTTGACCGTGGCTCGCAAACCAGCATTCTCCAGATTGAATTTTAGCACCTTAACTATAAGATGAACGAGGTTATGGATAATCTAATACATCCCTAGGGATTAGTATGGATTGAAACTCGGCCTAACGGAAGTAAACCTAGGAGACTCTATATTGTCAACAAAATAAAACAAGTTGTTGAACAAATTTGGGGGTCTCTTTTATCATATTTTTGTTAAAATTTGTCGTACTCAAACATCAATTTTAATCATTTCAGAATTTTCAAATAGCTTAGTTTGAATTGAATGGTTTGATATCATTGAGGCTGCTTTGGGAAAACAATATCCAAATCCAATCCTAAGACATCAGAGATTTTGGGCCTCTATTAGGAGGACACAGTCCCATCAGCTTTCTTTACATCACCATGGAAACTCAAAGGGTTGGACAAATGTCATTTTGGCATTTACATCTCAAAAAGAAAGTGAAGGATATTGGATTCAACTTTCCTATTTTCCCTTATAATTAGTCATTTGTCAAATTTATTTTTAATTTTAACTAACGTGGAGTAAACAGCATTCATAACTGTGTTCAAGAAAATACAAGGGAGTGTAAATGATTTAATTTATATTCACATGCAAATCGGAGTGACTTGTCTACTGCATCCAATAATATAATAAAAATACTGCATCGGTCACGTTTGCTCATGAAAGGGAAACTTACTATGGGACTTATGTTTGTCCTTGTAACAACTTATTAAACCTCTTGTAGAAAACTTCAGTTTTCCATTAAAATGGTGTCACCATTTGGGTGCCCTTTCAAACTACAAACGCGTGAGTCGGTTTGAAACGGTTTAAGAACAAAATATCAACAAACCCACCAATGAGGGGTTACAAAATTTCTAACCCGCCGCCAAATCGTATGTGCTAAAAACTGGTGAGTTGGTTGATTTTTTAGGCAATCTATCACTAGCGCTTTGGGTGGGTTTGGCTGTTTCTATCATGCCATTTTTAATTGGGCATTTTCTAATATATATTAGGCTTTAATTGATAAGTTGTAAATAAATCCAGAAAATTTAACAATTTTAGTTGGTTATGTAAAACTTGATACACACTTTCACAATATTTTAATACCAAATAAGTAAATTATGACTTTGTGAGAATAAAATCCCAATCAATGTAAATGAAATTGGAGATAATTACTATTAAATTAGTTTCCAATATTGCTGGAAGACCCAAAATGTAGCAACTTAACAAAACAGCAATAAGAACTAATGAAATAAACTAATATGAAACATTGTTTAGAATGGGGACTCGGATATGTGAATATTGTCATATTTTAATGAGTTGATGTACATCGTTTGGAGACTTTGGAATCTAAGGCCTAAGGTTACCCATTTGGCCACTGATAATTATTGTAAGAAGACTTATATATTTGATTTTTATAATTTTATACATATGTTGTTAAAGGCAGGTCGGATTGGTTTATTGGCAATTTGACAACGTTTAACCTACCAACCAAACCAAAACCAAACCACCAATTGCATTATTCAATCTACCCAAACAGCGCCGCCTAACCTCTCAAACCGCCTGAGTTGGTGCAAATGGAACAAATTGGCTTGGTTTGACAGATTAAGTGGTTTTTTGCACATAGCAATCTGGTGAGTTTGGTCACAGAGCTATTAAGGGGGATGTCTACTTAGGTCACGCACCCTATTATTGACACTAATACAGAGGTTTAGGAATTCATACTTCTAATCAACTTCTAATCAATTTGTTCGAGGCTACTTCAAAGTGGAAGGGCTTAAAAGGAACTGCGAATTATACAAGAAAGATTTGAGAAGCATTCGGGTATGACCCGAAGGAGCGCGAGCTAAATGGAGAACCCAAGTTTTGGGTACCAAAAAAGAAATTTTTTTTAAAAAAAATTGATTAATTATTATTATTATTATTATTATTATTTTTTTGTAACGTAGGTCAGAAAACTGATTACAACATACATCATACAAAAATTTCTCTAATTAATTTCCAATTTCTTTATTTTTTTTGTAACATAGATCATAAAATTGATTACAACGTACATAATACAAAAGTTTCCTAAGATTCAAACTTGTAACCCCGTCACGGTCACGGGCACTAGACCACAACGCCACTGGCTGTTCATAGTGGCTTTCAAATCTTTGTATTAAACAAACAAAAACAACCCAAAAAAGAAAAGTAAATGGAAATGAGGACATCAAAATCCTTTAACATAATTAACCAGCTAGAATACATGAAGTACATTAACCACTCATCTTAATTTAAGTTGTAACCAAACCAATGAAAATAAATAGTCATAATAACACTTAATCCAGTTAACGAAAATAAATAAATAGTCTTAATAAAGAAAACTAATTATAGGGATTTGGCATGACCCAAACTGGTGGTGGCGAAACCAAAAGCGACTCACATGTGTAACCCGGCAAAGGCTCAAAACTTTCGTCATTTTGAAAATCCAGGGTGTCATCTGTAAAATAGATACGATTCCCTGCATACCCAGTGAACTCCCGAGCTGAAATCGCCAATGATGAATTCCATCCCAAAAACAACAAATCATCACCAAGATTTTTCACCAGACACCAACTTGAACTGCTAGTATCAAGCCTACAAATTTTGAAGCCACGTGCCTTATGTGTGTTTCTCATCGAGATCAAAACGTCCATCACACCCCACCAATCGTTCAACCACCATCAACTCACCACCAGATTCTACCAAGTATAACCAACTATATATAGTTCCCACGGTCGGCAAAATCTTTGCCATCTTTATGCAAGAACCAATATCAAAAACCATGACAAGTCCACAGTTTACGACATAAAACTGTCCCTTATGGAATATGACATCTGAACCAGATATCCGCCCATTGTCGAGAGGAGCCCATTTCTTATCTCCATATCTACAATACGCCAATCTCTGATACACACCATAGATAGGCACAGCCACCCAATCCTTGGAAGTAGGTAGTGATGATAAGACAATCTTGTATGTAAAATAAGCTACTTCAGTTGCACCAGAGGTATTAAGGCCGCGAATGTTACGATCTAAAGGCCTAAGGGCATACTCATTTCCAGGCTTATCTGCACGATATTTTACCGCATCAGGAAATCTAGACCTTGGTGGAAGCTGGACTTGGACCCTTGTCAACGGATTAACAACATATATTGCAGGACTCCGTCCAACCGTAACCACCCAACCATGGGATGATCCTCGTATCTGCTTCCCTCGAGCCTCTGGTAAATCAATGATATAAACCCTTTTCTCAATTGGGTTGAAGAATGCCCAGGATGTCTCACCACTGGGGCCATGAGGTAGTAGCAACCAAGGAAGTTTGCGAACCCTGTGGTTAGGCATCTTTGGCAGGGCAGAATGCCATGATGCACAAACAGAACGAAGAACTTTATCAGGGTACAAGATGAGACGCTCTTCGATGGCCTTTAACAAATCGATTGGAAGCGCCGGCCACTGACCCATAACTTTTAGTTTTCTAATCACTGGAAGGAGTACAACTGCATGTAACACCTCAGATATAAAATAGAAACTCAAAGATATACGTTTCAACATGTTACAATAATTCGCATTTTCATTCAATCAAAGAGTATATATTAGTTAAAACCTTCACTAGGTATATGGAAATTGTATTTCAACGAAATAAAAAATGAAACACATAAAAGACGATGCATAACCAGGTCCATATCACTAATGAGGCAAATATATGCATTGACCGGAAAATTAGTAACTGAGTACTCTTTGAACACGAAAGTAATCGTTGGGTAGGGGTCATCGTCTAGTGCAAAGCAAATGTCCCAGGTTACCAAGGGTGAAGGCACACATTCAAGTCTTAAGAGCAGCCAGTTTGTGGTAAAAATCAAAGGTTCGGACTTAGGATACGCCGCTCAGCGGGATCAACACTAGCAGAACAATATTACAACGAGGACCATAATACTCAATTTCTTTCCTAGGCAACCAAAGCCATGGCTAAATTTAATGATCATGATCAACATGGTTTGAACCCCTAAATAGCAAATTAGCAATTTCTACAACACAATCTAAACATTCAAGAACTTCCACTTTACATAAATAATAATAATAATAATAACAATAGTAATAAAGATAAATTAAACAAAAAAGGATAAATAAACAAGGTACAAAATGCAAGGAATCTATGATCGAGATCAATTCGCAGGCATCAAAATAAACTCAAATCGACCATATAGTCTCAAAAGAAATCTAGATATAAAAACAAGCCATCATATCAAACGAAATAATACCCAATAATCCTCCGCTAAGTGGCTGAGAAATCATTGGAAAGGGTAACAAAACTAGAAATCTTATAATAGCGATTTCTCAGCAGCCAAAATGTACCAAACAAAACACACAAACATATATAGAGAGAGAGCGGTGAAGGTTTACTAAACGATGAACTAAACGGAATTTTGAGTTTTTTTGGGGGATGTTGTAAATTATTTAAGCATAACTGGGATTATTAAACAGAAAATCACATTCAATTTTGTTAAAGTTACAAACTTTTTTCATGTGGTAATATAAAAGTTATGAACTTTGGCTGATTAATTTTTTAAAAAAGTTAAAAATTGGAGTTCTGTAACAAATTGGTGAGAGATTAAATAGAACATTTGTGAGATCGAGAGTGAGAATGAACCTTAGATAGAGAGAACGATGTTTTGAACAGAAAATCAAGTTCAAATTTGTTAAAGTTATCAATATTTTTCATTTGGTAATATTAAAGTTATGAACTTTGGCAGATTGATCTAAAAAAAAAATGGAGTTCTATAACAACGGTGAGGGATCAAACAGAACAAGTGTGAGATTGAGAGAGAAGGTACCTCAGATAGAGAGAGAACGATGTTCAGATCAGCAAGCTTAGAGCATCCACAATGATGCTTTTACCGGTCCTTTTAGTGTCAGCCTTTATATTTAAGAGGCAGATGATGCCTTTTGCTGCACCAATGGGCATGCTAAGTCAGGCGTTAAGCCTGTCAGATGTTAAAATCCCCACTACAGTTAGGGATGACAGTAACATGTCATCTCGGCACATTATGAATTGTCAATCATTTTTTTTTTTTTTTAGTTTCTTGTGTTGACAAGCGTTTGGTGGTTTTTTCAAATTATACGGACAGTTGATGTGATGGATACTTTCAGCAGTTAAAGAAGGAGCTAACAGCTCCATTGCAGCACGTCTTATTTTAAAGCAGTTGGTCTCTTTTGTCAAAACTAAAGTGTCCACATGTTGCTTTTTAATTGGTTAAATTCTTTAACATGTCAAAATTTTAACGCATCCATTGTGGATGCTCTTATTGATGTCTAGGGTTAGGGCTCATACGAAGGAAAAGTTGATGCCTAGAGCTAGATTTATACACAACTAATTTATAACCCGTGCAGTGCACGGGTGAAATTTGTAAAAATAAATATTGTGAAAAATAAAAATTATATATCGATTACGTCAATACATGTTAATATAAGTTATATCAGTATCATGCATCGGGGGTTGTATTCCTTACATTAACGCAATGTATCCCTTAACTCGTTAATGCATGAGGTACAACCCCCAACGCGGGTGTTGATATGATTTATATTAGCATATGCTTACCCAATCATCATCTTATATATATATATATATATAATGCACATTCACAATGGTAGTTTAGATGGCAAAGAATTAACTACAGCTCAGGAATCAAGTCTCGAGTTCGTGTCTTCGCTCCCTCATTATCGGATGCATAGACTAGCGGATAGTTTGTGCATCATGAGGGATTAGTTTTGGCCTAACGGTTTGAGATACCTCTTGTTTGGTAAAAATGTATTTGCACAATTTTTAAGCATTTTTATAGTTTTGTAAGTAATTTGTACCATTTTCTATGCATTTTTAGCGTTTCCATATAATGATTCTCTCTTTAATTGTAGCTTAAGGGCACATGTTAAGGATATTATCAACCAACTTGCTACAAATTGATTGTATATATGTTTTAAAATGACTACCAATTTCCTTTGTTTATTATTAAGTTGGGAAGTGAGAGAAGGAGAAAGAAAAGTTTAGAGAGAGAGAGAATGGGTGGCGCAAAGAGGGAAGGAGAAGAAGATAAGAGAACATATAGATCTTTTCAATTTTTGGTAATAAATTATCCTAAGAATTTTGATTAAAATTTTTTTTTTTTCTGTCGAAGATAGATCTGGAGAATTTGAAGATTTCGACATGTCGCTTTTTTTTTTTTTTAATAATTTTTTCCTCTATCTATCTTTCTTTCTTATTATGACTATTTATAATTTTATACATTCAATTTTTGGGAGAGAAGATAAATAGGTATAAAGAAAACGAATACATATGGTAGTTTACAAAGTTTGGGATGAACATTGTATAGTATGGGTTTTTCGATTCTCCCACATGAAAACAAAGAGATATGTGGTGAATACTAAGCGACAATTTACTTGCATGAAAAAGAGCAGTGAACACCAAAAAAAAGTTGGTGAAATTACTTTTCGATGACCACTTCTTAACTTAATACTAGACAAACTAAGGTGGTAGTCATTTTGAAACACGTAAACAGTCAATTTGTAGCAAATTGATAGAGAATGACTTTTGTTTGGTATTAAAATGGAAAGTGGTCACTAAAAAAGCAATTTCCCATAACTTTTTGGAAAAATTATGTTTTATTGATCAACTTTCAATGTAATACGAAACAAAAGAAATTAGTAGTCATTTCAAGCATGTATATAGTTAAGTTGTAGCAAGTTGACAGCTTATATCCTTTATTGGTATTAAATTATAAGAGGATCACCAAAAGGTAATTTTTTGAAAAAAGCTCACTGTTGAGCATGTGATTTAAAAATAAATAAATAAATAGAAGATGACGCGTGGCAGCTACAGGAGGACCAATCCTCCATTATATATATATATAATAGATAATAGATTACAATTTTACAATTATACAAAGGGGGAGGAAGACAAACTTCTAGGGAATTAGGGATTTTGGAAATTTTGAACAATGTTTGTGTGCCCTATATCAAATTAGGCCGGCCCTAAGTTTAAGCCTCCAGGTTGAGCTACTTGTATTTGGGCAGCCCAAAGAACTTTGAGACTCAACGAACACTTGGCGACAACCCAGCAATTTTTAAGTATACTGCTCAGGTAATTAGAACATGCTTTGTTCCCCATTTTTTCGTTAGGACCAAAATAACCCCACCCTCCACCACCATTTGCATTCCTCTCCCCAAATCCTACATCTCTCTCCTTCACCTCCTTCTTTCATCTCCTCTAAGTCTAAACCCTTCCATTGGACACTACCTCGACAATTGGAATCACGAACCACTCTCTCTCCCCAAACCTTCCAAAAAAAATTGCTTTGACAATAGGAATTTGAGCTCCTGTGGAGAGCCAACTGTAGACACTCCATTTTGTACCGGTTGTTATCTTAAGTCTCAGGATCTCGATGATGAGGTCAATGTTATTTTATTATTTTAGTTAATTGATATTCGACAAGAGAAATAAACACGGTGAATTTCGGAGGCAAAAACTACCAAAAAAGGCTAAAATTTGCTGACCATGCGTACTCATGGTCCAAGCATGCTTACTCTGACCATGCGTAAGCATAATCTGAATATACATACGCGTGCTATCCAATTTTGTTTTTTACCCAAAAATTAAGCTTTTTTGCCTATTTTGAATTCTATAAACTTGGAAATTGGGGGAGAGACTTTCCTAAGGTATTTCTAACCTAATTTTCACTATAAATACTGAAGCTAAAGTTTAGAGAAAGGATTCTAGAGAAAAACCCTAGAGAGAAAGACCTAAGAAGAACTTAGATTCACCGTGCTTATTGACTTTAGAGGAAAAGATTAACAACAAGCTTTCGCAAATAGACTTAAGGGAACTGTGAATCAACCACAACATTGCGTGTAGTAAAACCCTTCTTTAAATCCATACCTTATTGTTTGCATGATTAGTGTAACATGATTTTGTCTATTGAAAGGCATGATTTAGGATGATGTAGACGGTCTCCTTTTCCTTTGCATGATTATTTGAGGTGTTATAGCATAAAAAGCATGTTAATGATATCATAGTTGTCTCTAATAAATAGCTTTAGTGATTAAGAGGTTTGGGTAATACGATTGGGTTTGTAGGAAGACTAACCTATTGTTTTGCAGGAAAATGGTGCGTACGCATATATAATTACACGTACGCATTGTTTGGTTTATGCGCACGCACAATAGTGTAGGCGTACACATTTATTTTATGCGACGCACACTTAGGCTTCTGATAGTGTTGCAATTTTTTGACAGTATTCCTTTCTTTCTTCTTTATTAATTTATTTGATATATTTTGTCATATTAATCTGTCATGTGTGTGTGTATTTGAATTATTGCATGATTTAGGGTAATTCTAATTAAATTAAAATATTAAATATGGTTAATAAATATAAAGTGAGGGCCGGTCTAAGGACCGGGCATCGTCGGGTGCTTAATACCTTCCTCACGGCGTATCCTATCTCCGAACCCTCTCAAGGTTATGATGAGTTAGACCCTCGCAAGGGGTCAAAGTTTGGTTCCTGGATTTTCTTGGTGGCGACTCCTCTTCGCACTAATCCTCCTGGCTAGTGGCGTATTCTTGAGCCACACGGTTTAGGGCGCAACGCTCACACCAACGATTCAAGACTTAATCAAAGCTTCAATTTACAAATATAGAAAGCTAACAATTTGAGCTTTGTTATGTTCTTTCCAGATCAAGGCAAAGCATAACTTTATGCGAATGATTTTTTTAAATTTGTTGGAATCTGAGAAGGAAGAGATAAGATGACTTTTTAAGAAAGAAGGTAGGGCGTCATTGCCGATAGTCAGAATTTTTGTAGTTGTTGGTGGTGATGGAGGTCGAACTCCCTCCTTGAAAACATTTCCCATCTCTTTTTTCCACTTTTGTTCTTCCGATAAATGGGTTTCTTCTGTTTTTTTCACTAGAAAACACACGGTAAGAGTCTCCAGCTCTTACCCTTTTTTTTTTTTTACTCAAATCTGAGTTTAAGAAAAAAAAAAAAGGTAATCCCCAAATTTGATATGGAGCTCTCCAACCCTATATTCAAATTTTGACTCAAATCTTTTTTAAAATTTCCAAATTATCCCAAAGTCTCTCAAATCCTTCACTCTCCTCTCTTTTAAACTCTTCACTCACTCTCCTCTCTCTTTCGCCTCTCTCAAATCTGTGATTTCTGATCCTTCTCTTTCTCTTCTCTTTCTCTCCATTTACAGAACCTACTCACCAAACCCTAGAACTTTCTCCAAACCAGATCCAAAGAGCAAGACAGGAGAACGAACTAGAACCCTAAAAATCCATTTTTGTTCGTGGCTAGGTACCTTCTCCTTCTCCATCCAAAATCGCACTGGCGAACCCAACAAAGCTCCAACAATTTAAACACAAATAGGGAAAGAAAAAAAGAAGGAGAAATAACCTTTTCCATCCAAGAACGCCGAGAAAGAGAGAGAAGCGAGTCTCCATCGAGTCTCCGACGAGTTTCCGATAATATATCTGGTAAGTTTCCAACCAAATATAGTTGTTGAAACTTTTAACCGATTTACCCTTCCAATTTGAGTATGGTTTTGATGGCCTCCAGATTTGGGGAAAAATCTGAGTATCCCTAGATTTGATACAGATTTGAGTATAGGGTTAGAGAAGATTTTTGGAATTTTTTACTCAAATTTGAATTTGATATGGGTTTTGAGTAAGGGCTAGAGATGCTCTAATATGCTTCTAAGAAAAAGGGTATTTTGGTCCTAATAAAATTAAGGGAGAAAAGCATTCTAAAAACAACGTGAGCAACATACTTTCTTTACCATTATAGGACATGTGTCAATCATCAATGATGCCACATCAAGGACCTCCTCCTCAGCCTTCAAGGGGTTGCAGTCCTTTAACTTTATTTGTACTTTTTTCTATTTTACAAGGTTTTATGAAATAATCCCTCCGTTCCTAATTGAGCCCCCTTTCAAAAAACATGCTTTTTGAGGGAATCCTATTAAATGTTTTCACATCAATATACGAAGTATATGTTTTGGCATCCAATTTTGCCATCAAATGTACAAAACATTGGAAAAAGATATAATACTCTTTTAAGGGTATTGTAGAAGATGAAATAAAAAGAATCATTGATTTTTAGAATGTGTCAATAATTTTGAAACATCCCAAAAAAGAAACGAGGCTAATAATTTATGAACGGATGGAGTATTTAAAAGGTTTTTATGAAAACTGGTTGTGTTGTCTTTTAGTAAATATTATTTTAAACAATTTTGTAAAATAAAATTTTTTTAAAATCTTCTATTAAAGGGGTTTTTTTTTTTTTTTTTTTTGTCATTTACACTATTTTATTTTTACAAAAACAAAAATTATAAATGACAAAAAATTTCACTTAAATGATAGATTTTTGAAAAAAATTATTCTACAAAGTTGTTTAAAATGATTTTTTTTTTTTTTTTTAGTAGATAGTACGGTGAATTTTCATGAAAACTTTTTATATTTTTTTATAAAACCTTCAAAAGCTTAAAATAAATGGGGTGTGCAAATAAAGTTGAGAAGTTGCAATAACCGCCCTCTTTCAATAAGGAATCGAGATTATTTGGGTTTAAAGTAGAGTCCAAGAACCCAAATGATGCGATCAGTTGAGCTGGGTCGATGGAGACATGAGCATTGGGAGTTCTCTTCTCTTTTCTTTTCTTTTTTCTTTGGGGCCTCTACTAGCACCCAAAGATTTGTTTTTCATCCCCACTTATTTTAAATTTTTCAAAATTTTATGAAAATATAATTTTTTTTTATTTATAAAAACTTGTCACTTCACTAGAAAATATCCATTTTGAACAACTTTAAAGAATAAACTTTTTCCAAAACCAGTTGTTTAAGTAAATTTTTGACCATTTACGGTCTCTTTTACTTTTTTAAAAAAATAACTAAAAAGTCTACTTATGCGATAGATTTTGGAAAAACATTTTTTTCCAAAGTTGTTCAAAATGATACTTTCCAATAGGTAACATAATTAGTTTTCATAAAAACCTTTCATATTTTAATAAAGGGCGGGACTATTTCCGCAACCTAAAGTCTCTTTATGTAATCCTTATGTTACCCTTCTCTTTCAATCACTCCATTTTTCTTCCTAACTCCTCAGCCTTGGGCATAGGTAAAATCCCAAACTGGAATTAACAATTACACACAAGAAAATTCCCCCAAAAAATTAATTATATTAATAAAACCAGATGCATGCCACAGGAGAAACGGGAAATCCCGCCCATCTTCTTGGGTTGTGCCATTTACCATCTCCAACTGCTCCAGTGTTTGAGCCACATCTACCATATCCGGTTTGGGACCTTGTAAGTTGGACCAAATACGGCCTGGACCTCATCCATCCCACTTGCATCTTCTTACTCCTAATCTTCTCCTTTCCCTTTCCCTTTCCCTTTCCCTTTCCCACCTTTGAAAAAATTTCACCCTTTCCATTGCCGGCCACCACGACAATCTTGGTGGTGGTACACTGGTACCACAACCCTCTTGGCGGTCTTTCTTTTATCTTTAATCCTTTTGTGATTCTCAGTCAATAAAAAAAATGTTCATCTAATCAAGCTGTGAAGTGTGAGAAAAAGAAAGAAATCAAGATAAAGTTTGGTTCAATTTTCTGCGTTTACATATAATGATCAATCCAACTTTTTCCAAAAGGAAAAAAAATTTAAGTTTGGAATTTTACTCTGCCAAAGAGTGAGTGAAGGAATGAAGAAAGGGAAGAGAAAGATAAGATGGGGATATCACAACGAAAGAGGGAAGAGGGCTGTGGAAATAGCTCCACCCCTTCACAAAACTTGAAAATTTTAAAATAAATAGGAGGATAAAAAGCAAGTATTGGAGAGCTTAATAGAGACTCTTTTTGCTTTTTGATAAAAAATATTGGTAGTCTATTGTCCCCCCAAAAAAAAAAAACGGTTCTTGTTTTCTATCCCTCAATTATTTTAATGAATTTTTTATTATTATAATTTAACCTTTATATAAATTTACATTTAAGGACATTGTTAATGAAAATAAATATTAAAACAATACAAAACACGTTGTTCATTTTTACAAACCAAGACTAACGGAATATCCCATAAACCTTCCTCTCTCCACAAATCCTTATAAACCCTGAGAACCTTAAGCATAAATCCTTGAACCCAACTACGCAAGTAATTTGTTGGTTTTTGTTACATATTTATGTAATAGACAAACAAATTGTTATTCGCATTCCATTCAACTCTGAAAAACCTAACAAACTTGATATATTCGGAAACTGAAGGCTAAACATGTCAAATGTGCTCTTGCTTTCTAGGTTCAAATAAGACGTGAACAAACATAGATGACATGTTCGGTTTTTTAAAATCCAAACAAACATCAATTATTCACTCCTCTGCAATCAAGCAAACAAGACTTGCTCGGCTTTGTAAGGCCCAACGCGTCGTATTTCATCCAACCTTTAACTAAAATCACTTGAAGTTTTAAATATGAAATATGACTTTTTGTGTCATACCCCAAATTCATAAAATTGGATTTAACGATATGATTGTCACAACCTATATAGAATTATGTGTTTATGTCCCACATAGGCTAGACCACTTCACAATATTTACTTGTAATAAAATTATCTTCCAATAATCCATTCAATCTAATAATTAAATCAAAGCATAACTAGAGTCTCAAAATTAGAATTCAATAACTAGGTAAATCCACATCCATCAAAATAAACTGTAAACTCCAAATATCATACAAGAAGTCCACTGAAACGATTAATCAAATTCTTCGCAACTAGTAAAATAAAAGTCATAACTAATCCAGTAAATCGAGCTACCGAACTCTTAGCACCCAAAAGCCATACACACCAAAGAACCCATCTGTGAAGAAAAATATAAGAAAGTGAGCATAGTTCAAGAAACATTTTCTCAACAGCCAAACAAATCCAAAACTACCTAAAATACATAGATCAAAAGACTTTATGTTGATCAAAATACCTCTTAGCGACATTGCTACTTCTTTGGTTTTCGGTGACGCACAGGCTTGAAAACAAAGAAAATATATCAATATATCTGTGTATATGTGTGTAATATATATAAGATGATGATAGTCCTCTTATTCTGAATGAACACCGTTGAAGTGTTGATCCATAGCAGCTTGGGTTTCAAACACGTTACCGCAGAAACAAAATACGTTCCAATTGCAATGCTTGTTCTTTAAATGGTTGAGCAGGTCTGCAACGCTGTTGAAGCTTACGTCCCCCACCCTTCAACGCAGTACAGTGAACACATATAGCCATTTTTGCCATTTCTTTTGTGGGGGAGAGAGTGGGTTTCTGTGAGAGAGAGCTTTGGGGGCAGAAGTTGGTGGTACTATGAGTGAGGGTAGAGAAAGGGAGCTAGAAGCGGGTAATATATGGCGTTCGGATTTAATGCTAAGGTCATGTTTCCTTAGCACCGTGCTAAGCTGCCTATGATTGCGACACGTGGCTTATTATCTCATCTGACGGTGGGAGGAATTTCTCCTGATAAAACGACCTCTTTCAACTGTGTTTTGGCTCCTAAACACATGTTAACAGTGGTGCAGCTCCATTACCCCATCAAAACTCTGCGTTTTGCCCATTTGAAGCAAAACGCCTCTCCTGCAATCAGTAAAAACCTAGGATTTCCTCATCGTCATCGTCTCCTTCCCCAACTTCCCTACCCCTCCTTCCCCCACTTCCCCTTTGTCGGTGTTGTGAGGGAAGGAGATGATAACGATGAGAAAATCCCATACGCAAATGGCGCGGAAAAAACAAAAATAAAAATAAAAATCCTTGTGTTCTCCGCCATAACCCTCTTCTTCCTTCACCTTAAACCTCGAACCCATTAATCCATTTATCAGTTCATCGCACCACAACCCAAGCCTTAACAAACTCCATCACCCCTACTATTGTCCTCACAAATTTTGGTGGAATCTAGTGTATTCATATGGGAGAGAGGGTGGGTTTTTCCGTGGGAAGGAGAAGGTTTCTGTGAGTAAGGATAGAGAAAGCAGGATTCAGATTTGGTGCAATTGGGTGCTTTTACTACATGGTGCAATAAATATAGGATCGATGACATGTGGCAAGGAGAAGAAATGGAGGGCTACTAGGTGTTGGGCGTCAAATGCATTTCTCGAATTTCAGCCATCTATTTCTCCTCCTTACCACGTGTCATCGATCCTACATTTAATCCACCATGCAATAACTGCACCAAATCCAAATCCATAAAGTGAAGGCCTCTCTTATTTATAGGCAACGCCTAAGAGAATGAATGGCTAAGAAGTGTACAAGTGTACATAGAACATGAGTATAGGTTATTCTAGAATAACCTAGATTCATGTTCTAAAAACCTTGCTAGAAATACCTAGATATTTACAATAAAATATCAGTAACTTTAGCATTTTTTTTATTTTAACTCTTACCATTTTTGCTCAATACGGGTAAACTTCCAAATGTTAACGATGAACTGAAAAAAAAAAAAAAAAAAAAAAAAAAAAAAGGAAGGAAAGAAAACCTAAGTTGTACCAAATGTAAATATTTTCACTATGTTGGCAACTATCAACTCTGGATGGGCTAGAGTCTCACCCTAGTCCAGCCCAATTACCAACCCTCACAAACCCCTGAGTAGTAGTAGTAGTTAATGTTGCAATTTGCAAATGAACACATCAGTATACAATTTGCAAATAAAATTCGATAAAGACTCATTTTATTAAATTTTAAATAAATATTTTATAAGTCTTAGGTCTTGGTAGGACTAAAAACAAATTTGGTAAGGACTCGTTTATTTTTAATGTTAACCAACGCACACTCTTGAAATAGCCATCACCCAAATTTATCTTTAATGTTAACTAATGCAAAGTAGACAATGTAGTGTTTTCGAAATTACAGAAGTGTTGTAAATATCTAGCAGGGCTTATTGGGTTTAGGGTTTAGGTTCGTACGAAGGAAAAGCTGATTGATGCTTGGGGTTAATTAGGACTATGTACAATGGAGGGGGAAGACATCTTCTAATCCCGTTCTGAATAGGAATGGGGGGAATTTGGAAACCATGAACGATGTTGCCCCATATCAAATTGGGCTCCGCTTAGATAACTTTGAGGCTTGATGAACACTTGCCAGTTGAGCCCAGTTATTTAAAAAAATAGAGGGGCCAAAAGGTCTACTTAAATGGTATATTTAATAAAAACTTTCTATTACAAAGTTGGTCAAAATAATGTTTTCTTATATATCATACGGGCTATATATATATATTTGAACATTTTTCATAAAACATTTAAAAGTTTAAAATAAGTGGAGGATAAGAAGTAAATCTTGGGGTGCCAATAGTTGCCCCAAAAATAAATTAGGTTCTTGAGATCATTACCCAATTTCTCCATATAATGTAGATTTTCATTATTTTTAGATTGGGGGGCTTCAATTGGTACCCCAAGACTTGTTTGGTATTCTCTAATTTCCTATAACTTTTTAAGGTTTATAAAAAAAATTCATGAAAACTGGCTCATTAGACCTTTAGAAAACATCATTTTGAATAACTTTGCATAATAAAGTTTTTTCAAAATTTGTCGTAGAAGTAGATTTTTTTTGCCATTTACAATCTCTTTTTTAGTAAAAATCCAAAAAGTCTACTTAAACGACAATTTTTTAAAAAAAATTATTTTACAAAATTGTTCAAAATGATGTTTTCTAAAAATCTTGATAGCGAGTTTTCATAAAAACTTTATATATTTTACATAAACCTTGAAAAACCACAGAGTCTTTAGGTGTTATTAGAAGCCCTCTTTTAGATTTCTCTGTTCGGATTGTTTGTGATTGAAGTCCATGAACCCATCCAACACCGAGGCAGAAGGAGATCCTTCCAACGTGATCAGTCGGGCTTCACAGGAGATACGAGCAATTTTGCATTAGATCAGCCCAATCTGATCAACCTAACCCAATTACCATATGATCCAAAAAATACGGACATTTTTTGCATTTTTGCATTGCTTGTACAGAGAGACGACCTAATCCAATTGTGGGTTTCGTAAAAATATGAGTCATATGTAAAGTTGTAAAGTTTGATCCTTAAGTTTTAAGTTAAGAAACAGTCCTCATTTGAAGGTATAGGACTATATGTAAATACTTGATATTAATTGATATTAGATGCACTCCAAAACTCTACCTAATGATTTATATGTGTGAACCCAACTGTTAAATTAGATCTGTTTCATATGTAAGCTATCCGTGTCAAAAATCAAATTGCTCTGTGATTGAGAGCTATTTGATCTAGAATTTCTATATATAAGTGATCGATTGTTGTTAATTAAAAAATGTAAGTTTTGAATTGGATAACAATTAATTTTGGATCAACTTGATTTTTGACATAAACTGCATACATGAGAAGGCTATCCGATCTAATAGTTGGATTCGCAAAGTACAAATCATTGTGTAAAATTTTGAATGCCTAATATCAAGTATACCTGATAATAAAAAGAATACACAAACACACACACATATATATATACTATATATTAAATGACATGTAACTTTGGTTTGACGTACATATCAAAATACTAAAAAACCTTATTAGATTTAAAAAATAAATATTATGATTAAAATAGTTGTTTAGGTTAGATGAGATGATTACTTTGTTAACAATAATAGTTGATTTCAGATATGTCTCCAATAAATTTGTATCTATGCATCTATACCCCTAAATAAATTTGTATATAGATGAGTCAGCCATGAGAACCAAATAGTATATTAAAAGCATACTTTATCTATAATTTCAGTACAATGATTTGATGTGGTTTGTATATGGAATAATAGTCGCAATGTCTCTGGTCGCTTACATGACCACATACAGTTCAATCAGTCCTTATAGAAAAATTACTGTGAGATGCTTTATAGACAATGCGGTATGCGCAATTGGTTAGGAGGACCTACTCTTAGTTTTGTGCCACCTTATAATTGATTATATACTGCCAACATGGATTGTATAAACACTTCAATATGCGCGTTTTGGTAAGGTGTAATGGTATAAAAACTTTTCAATTTTCAACACTCAAGGAGGTCCCCTTAAGGCGTTAATAGATAATTCTAATAATCTAAGTATTAAATCATTTTGTTATTATTAATTTCAAGAAGTGGACCAATAATCTCAGTGACTCATGCTTCTAGGAGCCAATAATCAACCGGATTTGTCTTATGTGTCAACTAATGTGAAATATATGGTGGTCTTATTCATATTTCAACATCTTAATTGAGTCAAAAATTTAGATACGTACCCCTATTGGGGGAGGGGTGGAAGGTTCATTATTATTCCGTCTCTAATTTTGGTTTGCTTTGTTTTGGGATTATTAACACTCATTTACTTGTTTTTTTGTATCAACATGGCCCAAAATTACAACAAATTATACATACTTAACTGTATATGAATCCCATAATACGGAGTATTTGATATTTACGTCTCAAAAAACGGGATATCATGAATACAATTTCTCACTTACTTTTAAGAACCAGTTATCAAACAAATTCATCTTCAATATTAACTTATATAAAGTAAACAATGGTTTTATCTTCAATTAGGATTTTAATTAACAAAATACTTGCTTCCACACTTGTATGGAATAGTCGTTTTTCACCTCACCCTTGCTTTGGTTTCATTCCCATAACCTCGTAATGTGATGTTATTTTAAATGTTGACAGGATTGAAGGGGTTGAAAGCATTGGTCTTTCTCCTCCACTTAATTAATTGAATGACTTGTTTATAAAAAAAAATAAGAAAAGTACCCTTCTCACCGCCCACTCATATTCAACTATATTTTATAATGATCGAGGAAATTGATTACTACTCTTTGACATATAAAATGAAAAAAGAAAAAAAAAAAAAAGTACACATAACTCAATCCCACTGTTAAAGGCAAAAATAAATAATTTAATTAATTAGTAAAAATGTTTATTGTAGCCATGTAAGTCGAGTCGCTGGGATTTAGGCACGGTAACATACATGAGCCACCGGTAAACAAGTGGTGGTCTTTTCGACAAGCAGAACATTCGCGTTTTTCACTCTTCCCAACAGTAGCTGGCAACGGCAACAAAATGCAGCGCCACCTTGCTCCATGACTCTATCTCTCCCTCAGCAAGCGCCTACGAGACAATCTCAGCAAGCGCCTACGAGGCAATCTCAGCCAAACCCTAGTTCTTGGTATGGCTTGTGTAAGCGATGAGAGCTGGTTTTCTCTTTCCGAATTGCTTTCGACGGGCGTAGTTCTCAAAGAAGAGAGAAAAGAGGAAAAACCCAAGACTTTTGATCCGGAATTCACGGAGTATCGGTTAGAGAAGGTTTTTCCAGTTTATGCAATGGGGATTTCGGACCCGGACTTAAACCCAGCTGCGTCGGTTGCCATTTCGGGTTCTGATGTGGGTGTTCCTGACCCCATTTGGGAAGGTGTGAGAGAAGAGGCCAAGTTGGAGGTACCCATCACAAGCTCCTTCATCTGAGTTCATTATATGTATTGCCCTTTTCAAATGTTTCCATCTATTTTTGTTTTATTTCCTTTTTTGTCCGTTTGGTTGCTGAGAATTCGGGGGGGTGGGAAATAGAAGAAAGGAAAGAAAAGGTTGAATTTTGTGCTCTTCAGTTGGTTTATAGCTTTCAAAAATATCAGTAACTCAACTTAGCTAAGCAAATAGCGGTAGGGGGGTCAGTCAAGCCTATTAGTTTGTATCTATTTATGCTTCCTTTCCTTTTCCATCCGGTAGCTGAGAAATCCGCCCGCCGCCCCCGCGGGGGGGGAGACAAGAAAGTAAATTGTTGAGTTTTATGTTCTTATGTTGGTTTATAGCTTTTGAAGATATCAATAACTCAACTCAGCAACGGAAATAGCGGTAATAGGCTCAGTTGAACCTATTAGTGCTGGTTATGTGTGTCTTTAGAGATTTGTGCGGTTTTACATGAGTTGGAGACCTGGAGGCTGCTGTGTATTTTCTTGCGAGGTGGGACAGATTATACTTAAGAACTGATTTCTAAGACTGGGCGGAAATGTTTCTTGAGTATTTGTGGGTGAGTCGATAACTATGAGGAAGTCGCATTATTGGTTGAATTTTCTTGTAATTGAACATCGTCAATCTCAGTACAGTTTGTCAATTATAACCTGTTGGTTAAATCATAAGATAGGTCTGTTTGTAGTCACCAATTGGTGGTGTGGCCACCTCCTTGCAATGAATTAGAACCTGGGACCATGTTATATTAGGAAGTCTGAATCTTATTTTCATGTTACTCTATTTCAAGCTTTCTGGGATCCAAGCGGAGGTTAAGGCTCTGGGAAATTGGAAGTAGGAGGGAAAGGAAAATGCCCAAAATAGTTTGAAAATGGTTTGCTATTTAAAGCATTTAAAAAAAAAACAATTATCATTTCCTTTCCCCCAGTCTTCCTTGAGATCAAACCAGAGGCTAAGCTAACCTTGTGGCGCCTAGAATTATTTGGAGGCTAAGCTAGCCTTGTGGCGCCTAGAACTATTTGGAGGCTAAGCTAACCTTGTGGCACCTAGAATTATTTGGTTCCTGATCAGGGTTAATGAAATAGTAAAAATGTTAAATGACTACATGATAAAATTATGTCAGTGCATTATCAGGTTAAAGATTGTATGGTCCATGGGTTGGGTGTTGGGAAGTGGGGAGGGAGTTGATGGAGGCGAAGCTATTATAATGTCGTTGAGCTTTGTATTGTTTTCTTTATTTATTGTTATTACTTATTCTGAGAATGAATATGTCGGGCTTCTTTTAGATTTGGAATTACTGTAACGTGGAATTTGGAAATGTTGCTTTTTATTATGGAATTGTCTTGTGGATTTGGGGCCATTGGAATTTAAATTTTTTTTGAATTCTATTGTTAGGTATGAAGCATTTAAACTGTGGAAAGCAAATTGGAAGCCCTAATTCCAATTCCAGGGCTTCAATTTCATGCAACCAAACTCAGCTTGAATGTTATAAAAATTGTTGACGGCTGCATCCATGTTTTCTTGTTTCTAATGGCATGATCAAATTGGCTGTGAGGGACATCTGATATGTATTTTATAAGTTACTAAGAATTTGGAATATTTGAATGTAGATTTTCTCAATTTTGACTAATAACCTGTTTATGAGATCCTGATACATCTATTGCTCCCACGCAATATTTCAGGCAGAGAAGGAGCCAATTTTAAGTAGCTTTTTGTATGCGAGCATTTTGTCCCATGATTGTTTAGAGCAAGCATTATGGTTTGTTCTTGCCAATCGACTCCAAAATCCTACACTCTTGGCAACACAACTGATGGATGTTTTTTGTGATGTAATAATGCATGATAGAGGCATTCAACGTTCCATTCGCCTTGATGTGCAGGTAACCCTTTGTCAATAGAATGGGAAGTCTATGCTTTATTCCATATGCAAATGTGTTTTAATATTTGGAAAATTTTCTTTTGCAGGCATTTAAAGACAGGGATCCTTCTTGTTTATCATACTGCTCAGCTCTATTGTATCTCAAGGTCTCGGAATGGAACCCTTATTTATCTTTTTGTGCTTATTTGGATGCGGAGTGTTGAAATTGGTCTCCATCCATTATGTGACAAATTACTTCATTTTTTCAGGGTTACCATGCTATCCAATCATATCGAGTTGCGCATGCTTTGTGGAATCAAGGACGTAAAGTGTTGGCCTTGGCATTACAAAGCCGAATTAGTGAGGTAGTCTTTGACCTGGATGATTATTGATGAGACTTCCATGCTTTATGGGTTTTGATTTTGCTATTTCTTCAATTAATGTGTCTTCCTTTGTTTTTCACCTAGGTTTTTGGAGTTGACATACATCCAGGTATGCCTTTTCTTGATTTCCTTTTGTTGCCCTTCTAATGCTTTTTCTGTTCATAAATGTCATGATACTGAGTTTAGCAAGAAAGAGTGCACAATCCTTTCATTCAAAAAAAAAAAAAAGGCTAATGTTCTGGGTACTCATGTTGAAATGTCTAAAATACATCTTATAATGTTATGATTTTTAGTGAATATGTTGATGATAGAATCAAGAGAAATTAAGGACTTGACAAACTTGACTTGTTAAAGGTTTTTGTACGAGACCGATTCTTGTGTTGGATGGATGATGGCTGTTGCGTTTACAAATTTATAAATGTGATTTCTTTAGTTTAACTATTTGTATTTGTGTGAGATAACGGAAATTTTCTGCTAATGTATCATTTAAGGTTACATTTTTTTTATCACCTTTCTTTTCATTTGTGATTCTGTAATCTGTACAGCTGCCAAAATCGGAGAGGGGATACTATTGGATCATGGAATGGGAGTGGTTATTGGTGAAACTGCAGTTGTAGGAAATAGAGTTTCATTAATGCAGGTAAGCCAATGTCATTTTTTCCTTTCTTTCGTAAAACATTTTTTGATGGGAGGATATTTTTGTTATCATCATGTCAAATTACCCAGTTATACTGAAGACATCACTAAATTTTTTGTATATGCTTCTTCCTTTTAACAATTATGTCTAAAAACCTTATGTTAAAAACCTCTGGCACAAAAGAAGCAACTATAAACCTTCATATTTTTTACTTTTAAGAAAAAAAATCTGGATTTGAGGAATTTTATCTGCTTATTAAAGGTATGTAAGAATGGAGTAGATATTTGAACCATCTAAATAAAACCAAATGTCTTCCTTTCAAGAAGTTATAAATTGTGGAGCTGTTTGTTATGGAACACTGATGTAAGGTGATAAATTTGCGATCTTCTTATACAATGTCCCAGATTGAACAGATTGGAGAGAAAGAATTTGTGTAGCCGATCCTGAGTAGTTGGGAGTAAGGCTTTGCTGAGTTGAGTTGCTTCCCAAATGAAAGGAAGGATTTTATGTTGGTTTAGGCTTCAGCGTCAAGAAAATATAAAAAAATTTCTTCATTAACTATTAGTCCTTTTCTTATAAATTTGACCTGATCTAAAGTTGCATGGGTACAACCCCACAATGCATGATCTTACACAACTTAGATTAGGTTAACCTCACCTGAAAATTTTCGCATTAACTATAGTTATTTATGGAACCATGCTGGAAATATCAGAATCTCAAAATGGCTAAAAAAATATTTGAAATTGTTTCAAAGTAATTTTAAAATTTTTTTAAATCCCTAAATTCTGTAAATGTTCAAAATCTTGATTGAATTCCTGCCTAAATCTTCATCATATTTATGAAAACATTTTCGAGTTTGCAATGGATTAAAGACATTCCTTCTGGAAAGGACTGTTTACATATGCTATGGAACAATTCTCCTTCAGAGATTGCATTCTGCTCATTCGAAAAATGTTTGACAGGGTGTAACTTTAGGAGGTACTGGGAAAGAAGTTGGTGATCGTCATCCAAAAGTAGGTGAAGGTGCACTAATTGGAGCCAGCGCAACTATACTAGGGAATATAAAAATAGGTGAAGGTGCAATGATAGCAGCTGGTTCCCTTGTATTAAAGGATATCTCTCCACACAGGTAGAAAATTATATTTTCCGAATTGTCAGTGGAATAATGTTTTTTTATTCAGCATATCAATGTGCATCTAATGTCATAACTCATAATGATTTTGTTGTGATGTTCCTTTTTTGGTTCCAAAGCATGGTAGCAGGAATACCTGCAAAGGTGATTGGATATGTAGATGAAAAAGACCCATCTCTAACAATGAAGCATGGTGAGTTATTTATGTTAGAATGAACATCATAAAGATGGTGTTTCTTTGCAAAATTATACTATCCATGTGGGTTTGGAGGTATATTTGTTTTCTACAATTTGAAGGATAAACTAGGATAGGGTATTTCAGCAGGGACTAGTAAGCCTAAAATGGAACTCCCTCTTGTATATCCCCTAGATCATTACGAATTCAAAAATCCAAATCTAATAATTTGAGAAAAGCATGCTTCTCCACTAATCTAGGCCAACAGTTTCATTTCCTAGAATCTGGAGAATCCATCCTCGTGGAATCAGTTGTCTCTCTGCCAAGTGGACCTGAAGAAATTATTTTTTCAAGGATTGCAGGTGTCATATATCATCCTTAACATTTTATTTTGGACTCAGAAAAGCGATGTGAGAATATGTAAAATTATGATAGGATCATAAGGCAACTTTGCCAAAGAAATCTTCTTGGTCAATTTATATGGATATTGTCTCTTGAAAGTGGGCCACAGTGCTACAATTAAAGCATGATTCAGTAATATATGTTGGATGTGGTACCGTTAGCACCTAGGCTTTATAAAATGGATATTATGTTATTAAATTTAACAGTTTTATGCTAACCTTTTTGGTTAAGTTCATTTAGTGTTGGTTATACACCTTTTCTAATATCTTGCATTGTCATTCTTGTTACTTGAATCTGCAGATGCTTCCAAGGAATTTTTTGAACATGTAGCTGGTAGTTCTATGGATAGAAGATCTGGTAAGTTTCTCTTCAATAGTTTTGTGCTCCGCTTGGTTGCTGATAATGATAAATAAGACCAAATTTCTTTTCCTTTGTCTTCATAACGAATTAAAATGTCACATTGATTCAGGTTGAGATAAGATAAGAAAGGCCATTTCCCAGGTTGAGATAAGATATATCTTCAAAATATGGAATTTTGTTGCATTTGAAACTAGGATTTAGGTTTATGCATTTTGGATGGTCCAATTCAAATGCCCTACCTCACACCGAAGCCGTACATCATCCTTATTGATGGAGATCACCCTGTAAGTTTTCCTGCACCCTGTCTGCCATCCAACTAAGGATGGCTGGTTGGTATTCCTTCCCTTACTGACCCTTGCTTCAGTTCCTTAATGCCATAGTTTTTTGTACCCTGTTGCAGGAAGAATCTGGAGCCCATAAGGGGCACTGGTACAAACTATCCATCTCCCCGTCTTCTTTCTCAGTGATTGAATCACAAAGCTTTGTTTGCACCATTGTACATATCCTCATCCATATTGTCCACTATTAACCATCTCTTTGAGTTCTTTCTGATGCTAAGCATAGGATTGTGATCAGCCAGTATCGTGTCCTCATATACCTTGCAGTACACTAGGGTACAGATAATGAATCCACACTGCCTCCAATATTCGATTTTAACGTAGCTAAATAAAACGTCAAAATCATTCCTAGCTGGTACGTTCAGATATATACCTGGGTAGACCACTCCTTCAGAGTCTTGACCCAACTTATCGGTGTTGCCATCTCTAGGACTGTTGTTCATCCAACTCTTCTGATAATTCAGAGGTGGGAGATAGGGGCCCTTAGTCTTCTGCCTTCTAACTCTATGAAATTTCATGTGAGCTGATCAAATGAGATATAGTAGAGAAGTTGGGTATAGAGTGGAAAAGGTTTAGGGTTTAGGGTCTCTCAGTAGCCAGCTTTACGACATCCTCAGTAGCCAGCTTTACGACATCCTCCGTGTCCTGGGGAGTGATCCTTCTCATATTGAAATTTTCCTATATAATACTATTTCCATTGAGCTTGCCTTCTATGTGGTCGTAAATGTCAGTGTTACAATATCTAAACCCCAAATTTTCCCATCTCTTGTAACTAATGCTCTGCTCCCACACTTTATTTATATGAGCCATCTTCCCATATCTCATTTGATGAAACTACATTACATGTGCTCCCAACAGGGACCATTTGAATTTTTTTTCTTTGACATTTCTTCAACTAATATTGTTACAGGAACCTCTTAAATATCTCTCTTTCTCTTATGTGCGCGTGCACACACACACACACACAAAAGCGCATGCACACATCAAAGACAGAAAATCTGAAACCATGTTGGCTTCATTGTGATTTTCAGATAATTTTATCAGTTGAGAGAAAAAAATGATTGTTATTTTATTTTTATCTTTATAAACATGAATGTGTTAAACAAAAAATGCAATTTGGAAAAACATTCTTATATCCAATTATGCGTTAAATAATAAAGAACATTTTGCACGTTTAGGGAGTCTTTAAAAACCACCTTATCTTCTCACCTTATCTTTTTGGCCTGTGGCTACTGACTTAGTTGGACTTGACATTTGATGTGTTTCCAGATGGTTATGGATTGCGTCAATAAATCATTTTGCATAATTTTCAGGAGCTTTGGATCTGGAAAGAAATGGAAGAGGCAGTGGATAGGTGCAGATGCTTAGATCTCCTTTATAGATGCATTTCTTTCTCTTCAAAGGGGGAAAATCATGTCTAGTATTCAGATCGTTGAATACAAATTCATAAAAGTATAATGTAATTTTTATCATATGATCCTTATTATTTAAGGCTGAATATTGAGGTAGACAGTAATTCATGGTTCAACAGATCTTGAAGAATAGCAGTCTGGCTCAGTTCTTCTCTTTCCGCCACCTTATAAATAAGTGCCTTATTTGCTGGATGAACTGCATTATATTTATAATGGAGTAGAATCAGATCATAGAAATCAAACTATTTTTCAAGGAGTTAAACCTACCCTCAACTCTATCCTTAGCTCAACTACGATTTACACTAAAGATATTAATAATGATTGGTTTAATTTTATTATTCGTTTTTATTGTTATACTACTTGCTCGAATAGGTGTCAAAATTTGCAGGTCTATTTCTTTGGAACCCCCTCTTTTAAATTGGACTAAATTATACTTTGATGGTTCTTACAATAGCAACAGGAAATGAGCTGTGGGTTGCTATATTCTTCGCAATGCAAGAGGTTTGGCTTCCAGAGTGGTTGCTTTCAACTTGGAAAATGCTTTGGTTATATTGGTAGTGTACAGCTCTCCTCATTGGGCTAAGGGCATAAAGGAATTCTGTGGATTCACATTGAAGGAGACTCTCAAGTAGTGGTCAATGCTATCTATGGGACATACAGACATCAATGGGGCATTGCCAAACTCATTTTGGAAATTTGGTGGTTACTAATTACTTGATTTGATAAAGTAGCTATTAGGTATGTGGATAGACAAGCTATTTGTGTGGTTATTGTGTTACATTTATGTGGATAATGTGACTTGAGAAAATTAATTATGGGATGATTTTGTTAGAATATTTTAGGGGATCTGTAATGACTTAGTGTAAGAAATGTTAGTTATATTTAATTCCATTTTTTTTTATAAAAAAAAAAAAAAAAAATGAGAAAATATACTGGAGGGTAGGCCTAGAATCAGCCTGAGGACAAATATTAGGCTGTGCATGCCTAGTAGTGGGAGCCGACCTGCCCCTGGTTCTGTCAGCCTTAATATCGTCGACATTGCAAGGATATGAAGAAATTTCCAGCCCACTTGATGATTTCCATGGGGAACGGCTACTGCAACCCCTCATTTTTATCAGCCCACCCTTACCCTTTAAGTTTTCAAGGTTTTGTACAAAATATAGAATATTTTTATGAAAACTAATTATAATATCTACTAGAAAACATTATTTTAAATAATTTTATAAAAAAAGGTTTTTCAAAATCTATCATTTAAGTAGACTTTTAGTCATTTATAGCCTTTATTTCATTTTTTGTCAAAAAATTTACACTAAATTTTGGAAAAACTTTTTTTTGTAAAGTTGTTCAAAATGATGTTTTCTAATAAACATCGCGGTTGATTTTTGTAAAAACCTTTTATATTTTGTATAAAATCTTAAAAAGCAAAACAAAAAAAAAAGGAGGATTTGATAAATAAAAAAAATGAGGTTGTAATAACCGTTCCCTTTCCATAGTTTGGAATGATCAATATTGAAAAGTTGTGCCAAAGGTTTTGTAACAAAGTAGTGCTGTCACGGCATGGGCGGCTTGGGCACTAGTGTTTTGACTTCCGAATCTTACACCGTATACTTTTCCTTTTATTTATTTATTTATTTTTTTTTTTGAAACTTTTGAATCTTATCATTCACCAAATAAAAGAAGGTGTTACAGTAGTTGGGATTCAGTGTCGAGGTGGTTTCGAGTATTTTATGAATGATATAATTCTTAATTTTTGATTAATTTAAAATTTGAACGTTTGTGACAAAAATATATAATTCAACAGTTGGTTTGGTAAAATATGTTTTCTATACAAAGATACTGACGAGTGTAAGTATAAAATTTTTTGTACTATGTGTTAATGGAACCTTCCCCTATATATATATATACTATACTACCTATAAAAAAGATGAATGTAAGAAAAACTTTTGATTGACTAATATACCCTTATTTTAAATTTTAAATACACAACTACCCACCCTTCTGCATATATAGGAAATATAGTAATATGAAAACTATAATTCTAAAACACATAACTTAATACATTCTAAAACACATACCTTAATATATAAAATACAAATAGAAATTCAAAGGAAACAGAAACTATAATTCCTATATAATAAATAGAAATATATAAGAATATGGAAACTATAATTCTAAAACACATACTTTAATATATTCTAAAAAACCTAATGCTTTCTCCAAATGTTTGCTCTAAACATTATGTTTCTCCGAATCATTGCTCTACTCATTCCTCATTTTGTCTTCCCCTTCATACTCCATAATATGGAGTATAAACAATTACAAGATGTCTTTTCTTCTGTTCTCAATATATTGATATTTGTTGCTCCTTTCATCCTTTTTTCTTTTCAGTCAGGCATAATCTCCAGAAGAAGTCTACAAAATAGACATAATCTGTCTCGCCTTTTATTTTTTTAGGTTATAGAGATGGCATAATTGATGTCATTTGAGAGTCTCCAAAGCGGAGAATATCAAGGTCGCTAGGAGAAGGTTCTCTATCTTACAAGTTAATTCAAATCCAACGTGAAACCCTAGCTTTTTTTATTGTCTTCCATAGTTTTACATCGACTAATTACAGCATTCAGTAGCTTTGAATTGTATAGGTTCCGTGGCTCAAACAACTCGAATTTGGTACATAGAGTCACACGGATATGTAAGTTTCTTTGGTTAATATGTCCCAATTATTTGGATGCTTTTTTCATTCTTTGTAGACTTATTTTTTTCCTTATTGGTTTACACCTATTAAATATGGAATTGCACACTTAACAATGATTAGAAGATCAAATCGGGGAGACGAAGCAAGACAAAAAAATTTGAATTTTAGATAATATCCCATTATCCTTCGATTCTTTTCTAATGCCCATACATTGTGATCAAAACTAAGTTTTAGAATATGTATTTTAATTCTTATTTGTTGTATGATGTGCATTATAATGTATAGTGAAGTTAGACGATGAAGATATTATTCAAGCTATTGGCAATTTAGCAAAGACAATGTTTGACAAAATGCCTGAATGGGCTTAATGTTGAAATACTTCCTTTGAAATTTTACTTTATCAAAGTTTTTGTGTAAATCAAGTCAGGTTTTATTTTGAAATAAAAATGAAAGAAAAATAAATTTTGTTTAAGAGTCCTAGCCTAATTTAAAAAGAAGAAATAAAATTCAAATAATGTCAACTTATGAAGTCACTTTTATAAACATGTTGTCCATGAAATTTTTTAAAATTTTGGCGCTTATTCTACTTAGTTCCAAACCTGGAGCTTTCCTTGGATTCCTAACATTGTAGTTTGCGCTTGGAAAATGATATTACTTGGACACAATTTAGTTTTGTTGCATATGGAGTTAACAAGAACTAAATAGAAGCAGCAACTATTTCTGTTATATTATTACTTGAACTTCAGCATTGCACGCAAAGGGTGAAGAGCTTTTGTGCTATCATTTCTGCTAAGCAGTATCAATTTATAACACTTCACTTGTTATCTGGTAGTATGAGTATTGTACTATATTTGACAGGGAAGCAATTTACCAACATTGATTGGTTGTAAATCTCTAATAATGGTGTTACAATGTTTATGAGTTCAAGTACAATTTTTATAGTTTTGCAAAATGATTGAGAGAATCCATGAGCTCAGAATTTTTCTGAATTATGTCGTATCAGTTCTTGTATTTTAAAAAAACCCTTGGGTGATTGCGGTTACCAGTTGGATTAGAAAAGGTAATTCAGATTGTTTATCTTAATATTGTGAAGAAATTTTATGAGTAGTTGTACCATCTATACAATCTGTCAGTGGTAGTTATTGGAGATTTTTTGAACACACATGTTTAAAATATTGATGTTCATCTTATTGGAATTACAGGAATTTTTTCATGTTAGCAACCCAACGAAAATGCATTTATTCAAAAAAAAAAAATCTCAAAACCCTTTTATAGCTATGATACTCTTACCAAATAATGAAAGTGTCCATGAAAATCAAACGAGCTAGAATACTTGAGTCCAAATATGATTCCATCAACTAAATTATAATTCTATATTAAAAATTTTAATTAAATTTATAGATTTTTTAAAATCAAAATTACAGAAAATCAGCCACGTGCAACATATGTTTGCACCAACTAGTATATATATAGGGGAGGGTTCTGTTTACACCCGGTATAAAACTTTTTACTCTTACACACCTTAATAACATTTTGTAAGATCAATATTTTTTCAAACCAATTGTTGGATTACATACTGCTCTCATGAAGATCATGCACACTAAATTTCACATTGATTGGAGATTAGGAACTATTCCATCGATAAAACAACTTAAATGATAGTTTTATTCGCCAAAAACAAAAGTGAATTTATAGATGACATGCTTATGAATATCCGATTAGTGTGAAATTTGATGTGCATGATCTCCATGAAAGCAATATCCAATCTAACGGTTAGTTTTGTTAAATATCGATCCTACAAAAAGTTATTGAATGGCGTAAGAATAAAAGTTTTACACCGGGTGTAAACGGATCCCTCCCACATATATATATATATATAAATGTATATATGTATGCAAAATGATTTCATTTAATTTATATAATATCATTTTAAACAACTTTGCAAAAAAAAGTTTTTATATAGAATCTATAGTTGCCCACATAGTGAAAATATTTACATTTGGTACAACTTAATTTTTTGGGATCTTTGGCCATAGCCCCATTTTATAAGATTCCTTTTATAATTGAATCACAAATAAAACTGTTTTCCCTACAACCCCTTTCCACCCCAAACTGACAAAAATACCCTCATTTTAACTTTCATACTATTTACAACCGTGTCATTCTTAATCAAGCTTTATTATTCCTACCATAAATTTAGGGATTATGGTTGACATAAAATTAGGAATTGCTATTTACAACCCATACTCATTTATTGCTGATTTGAGAAGCAACAACAACTTGTTTTACAAAATAAACAGTAAAGTGTTTTTACTTGACATAAAAGAATTTAAATACACAACTATCATAAAAAAAAATTAAAAAAAAGAAAAAAGGATATGTTCTTAATTGATTGACAAACATGATAGTATAACATCTGCTCATAAAGAAAATGAAACTAATAAAATAAAATAAAAATTGAACAACCGATTTTACATATTAAATAGTATAGTATTACTACTTAACACATTACACATCTATCATTACAAAGTAAAAATGGCTCAAAAAAAAAAAAAAACCCATTTTTTCAACTGGTAAACTGTTACATTTGTTGTTCTTTGTGCTATGTATTTGTGCATATGAATACTGGACTGGTTGGAGTATATTGTTACTGTATGCAATGTTTTTTTTTGGAAATTTATATGTTTTTAAAATCGTTGAATTTACCCTAAAAAAACAACTGATCTTAAAAAATATAAAACTAAACAAACAAAGGTTTGGATCTTAGAATGGCAAGGGAAGGAAGGAAATTAGCAATTACCTCTAATAGAAGACTGATTTTAACAATAACTCCATCATAAGAATTTTCAACTCCTTAACTCTTTTTTTTAGTATTTTTATTAGTCATAAGGAAATCCTTTTTTAAAAATTCCCACATTAGCCTTATTTATTTCTACCCTACCTTTTTGAACGGATTTCTTTACCTTTTTTAACAGATTTCCCTACCTTTCCACCTTACTTTTTTGCATAGATCTCCTACATTTTTTAATGGATTTTTGTTCTTTTATTACTTTGAAAATTAATCGTAGTTTTTGGATTTCATGTGAGCAACAAGTTCATCCCTAATGAAATTTGTTGCTCCATCAACAGAAGATTGGGGAGGTTTAGGGTTGACGATGGGCTTTAATCTAACTTCTTGGGAGATTCTCCCCTTGCAATGATTGTTGAAGAAACCTCAGATCTACAGAAGAAATGTCAAATCTAGTGACGAAAACCCATGGTTTGAAGAAAATGGTTCTTCCTTAGATTTGATTTCTCCTTTTATTTTTGTCTTCTTCATGTGTTTTTTTTTCCTTCCCTTGCCATTCTGAGATCCAAACCTTTGTTTTTTTAGTTTTATATTTTTTAAGATCAGTTGTATTTTAGGGTAAATTCAACGATTTTAAAAACATATAAATCTCCAGAAAAAACATTGCATATAGTAACAATATACTTCAACCAGTACAGTATTCATATGCACAAATACATAGCACAAAAAACAACAAATGTAACAGTTTACTACCTGAAAAAATGTTTTTTTTTTTTTTTTGGGAGCCACTTTTACTTTGTAATGATAGATGTGTAATGTGTTAAGTAGTAATACTATACTGTTTAATATGTAAAATAGGTTGTTCAATTTTTATTTTTTTTTATTAGTTTCATTTTCTTTATGATTAGATGTTATACTATCATAGTTTTCAATCAATTAAGAACATATCATTTCTTTTTTATTTTATTTTATTTTATTTTATGATAGTTGTGTATTTAAATTCTTATATGTCAAGTAAAAACACTTTACTGCTTATTTTGTAAAACAAGTTGTTGTTGCTTCTCAGATCAACAATAAATGAGTATGGGTTGTAAATAGTAATTCCTAATTTTATGTCAACCATAATCCCTAAATTTATGGTAGGAATAATAAGGCTTGATTAAGAGTGACACGGGTTGTAAATAGTATGAAAGTTAAAATGAGGGTATTTTTGTTAGTTTGGGGTGAAAACCGGGTTATGGGGAAAACAGTTTATTTATGGTTCAATTATAAAAGGAATCTTATAGTATGGGGTAATGTCCAAAAATTCCTTATATCTTTTAACAGCACAATTCTGACTCTGTTTAATATTGGTTCTTTTCCTTTTCTTTTGTTTGGTTACGTATATAAACTGGGAGAATTGAGATTGCAGGTGCATAGCTGGAGCAGTTGTTCTTATGAAGGTTGCGTAGTTTTTCGTTGTTTGGACATGTAATAAGGGATTAAGGGATAAGTAGTTTTTTGGTTAGTCTGGGCCTACTTGTTTGGACGGTGATAGTTTAGTTGTTATGTGATGGGTTTGCATTTGCATTATATTTGCATAGAGTCCTTCTATATGAGACTACTCAATAGACCTACTAGACTAACCTACTAATGTGGCATTTTTCTATTGGTCTCTTAAAAAAAGAAAAAATAAGCTGAAATTCCTAAATCCCCCAAAATCTGCCCCTATAATTACTGAATAACCCTTTACCGTTTTTTAGCGCAAAAATCACGAACCAAACGTCTTTTCCTTCCTCAAACAAATTACCTTCTAGGGGAAAACAATCATTTGCAAACTCCCCCTCTTTCTCTAGTTCGCTGGTTTCTCCTCCATCAAACAAAAGTTATTAAGAGACCTAGAGGGTCTCTTAATTCTCCTCCCAAAATAGAGAGCCCTTTTTCTCTAGTTTTTCCTCTGTTTTTATTAAGTTACAATGGTATATTTAAGTTTCTCCTCTGTTTCGGGGAGAAAGACATTAAGAATCACATAGCACCTTCACAGTGTAAATGAAAAATAACTTAATTTAAATTACTCCAAGTAAAGTTGTATAATAACTTGATATCACATAGTCATTTGTTCATAGTAACTTGATATCATTTTATGTCACTTGATAACTTATTCTCACAATTGAACAACATACATCTATATAATAACTTGTTCGTAATAATTTCATGGTAACTTGATATCATTTTATGCCACTTGATAACTTATTCTCAAAATTAAACGTCATGCATCTATATAATAAATTGTTCATAATAATTTCATAGTAACTTGATATCATTTTATGTCACTTGATAACTTATTCTTAAAATTGAACAATATGCATCTATGTTGTATTATTAATTAGCATTCAACCAAAAAAAATCGTATCATGGTCACGAAAAAAAATGATAAACAAATTAGTCGAATACCTGCAAAATATAACACTACACATATACCTCATTGGCTCTGAAATAAACGCAGAAATAGCTGGTTTATAGGTGAGAGGGCTACAATAATGGGAATAAACGCATGAATGGTTGGTTGTGGAAGAAAGAGACGTCTCAAATAATGGGAAGAAAGTTTGAATTTCAACAAATTATGGAATTTATATTGATATGAATCCCTAGAATTGTGGGATGTGGGGAACAACTACTTATAAGATAATTCCTTATATGGATGTAGGCCAACTCGTTAGGCCTACTCATTAGGCCTCTATATCATTTTGCATTTGCATAACAAGTGTTACTTTTTTTATTTTTTGTTAAATGTTAAATGCAACCATAGTTATCAAACCCGACTTAACATAGTGATGTCCAAAAACCATCTAATCTAATAAATCGAATCAATCTGCTCTACTTCACACCAACCTAAAAGGGTGTTAATTGGGCGGGTTTCGACCAATCTAAATGGATAATACCATTTTGTCCCATACTTTTGCTTTAGACTTTGCCCAACCAATGTATTTGGATTAAGATTATAAAATCCAATTATATGATTACAACTCTTACCCTCCTAAATACACTATAGGACGAAATGTAAGGCAAGGTGTGGGGCTCTCTAGCATTACCCATCGAAAATTCCCCAAAAAAAAAATGCTACGAAGGGTGTGGATTCAGCATTAGAAAAAAAAAAACACCAAGCCCACCATAAAAACACCCTTCACAAAATTGAAACGGCAGCGTCATGTTCTGCCCTCCCCCATGGAAAGCCTGAGAAGTCATTTAGACCAGAGCTGGCATCTCCTCAGTTTCAATCTCTCTATGGGAAATTCAGATTCAATAAATTAGGGTTTCAATTCGATCTATTCGTTACACTCACTTAACAGATCTCCAGTCGCTCGCTTACCAACTCTTTTCCGATCGCACTAACCACAGGTTACTCGATTTCCAAATTTCCAAAATGTAATGACGGTCGGAATCCAATTTCTTTTGAATTCCTTGCGATTTGGATCCATGCTTTTTGAATGAATTGTGGCATTGCTTGTGGATGAGTTAGGATCTGATGCTTTTTCTATGCACTTAGTTTCAGCTATAAGCCTAGGTAGGAGAGATCCATGGATTTTGATATTAGGGTCAGGTTTTGAATTTCAATTTTCTGAGTATTTAGTGAGCAATACTTATTTATGTAAGTCACCAAAAGAATATGTATTATGTGATTCTTATTTTTCATAATGGGAAGTCTGTGTAGAAATTATAGGATTTAGTGTTCAAGCTAATCCACGTCTTCGACTGAAGAGTGAGGTTTAGAGTCAGGTGGGGGGTGACTTCGATTCAACATTGAAATCGCAAAATTGTATGGAATCTATATCTGCCCACATAGCAAAAATATTTACATGTTGAACAATTTTTTTTTTTTTTTTTTTTTTTTCATTGTTTACATTTGGAAGTTTACATGTATTGGGCAAAAATGGTAGAGTTAAAGAAAAGAAAATGCTGAAGCTACGGGTGTTATCCAGTTGGTGTGTTTAATGGCTGATGTGCCAATGGCATGATTTCAATTAATCAAGAACGTGAGCCCCTTCTACTTTGAAAATGTGAATGTGAAACCTTACCCTCCATTTGGTTTCTTAGAAAACTGAGGAGAAAGTAATAAAATTAGTTATAATTCCAAAAAATTGAGAACTCATTTCAACTTAGCCAAGTTGTGTTAAACTCAGTTGAGCAGAGGTTTTGTTTTTTGGAGTCCAAATAATGAAAAAACGTAACATTTTCTCTTTTCTGACCAAATTCACCAAACAGAGCATCATTAAAATGCAAGTTGGTAAGTTAATAACTTATATGAAATTTCTACTCTAGTAATGAGATCTGAAAACTTACCAAGTTGGTAAAATACTGGTATATTTTGGGTCACTTGCTCCATTAACTTCTAGCTGTATAAAGAGAAATAGCTATGATCATTTGTGTTTTTTTGTACAATCATGTATGCATTAGTAGATTTCCAGTTCACATGTTTTTATTGATGATCTTTTGTTGCGCGTGTGATTATCAGTTTCCATTTGATGGGGACACTGCCTTGATTTGAAAGGACCATCAATGTCGATGGAGGGAGGTGATATTAGCGGAATCTTGGAAATTCAAATGGGAGATGGTTTAAAACCTGAGAAACAGTCGTCTAACATGAATCATGAAAGCAATGGATATCTTGCTCGGCAGAGTGGGTTATATGATGGCAACCCATGTTCTAGTGATTCTCATGATCAGCTTGTACAAATGGTTATGAACTCAATTTTCAGAATGAGTACTTGAAGTCTCACTTTGAGCGCTTGAAGGATCTTCATCAAGAATCTAGTGGGTCCTACCAACAAACGAATGCAATTGGGCAGGAAGGTGGGGCATCTGAAGATGTGAAAGAGCTCCATGATAGGATAGAATCTTTGAATAGAGAACTTTTGGAAGAAA
>JBBPBK010000374.1:0-104324 GCA_039720395.1 Liquidambar formosana
AAAAGAAAGGGATTCAATCAAATGAATGAGAAGTATTACAATTATCAATTTCTTTGCACTAATGTTTTGATTATTATTATTATCATTTTTTATTTTATTTTTTTGGATTGACTTTAAAAATTTTATGTTAAGAAAATTTTTTGAACCCTTTGGCCTCTCTGAAATCTAAATCTAAATCTAAATCTAAATATGACTAAGGACTCACGATAATTTTAGTATTTAGGGGAGAGTTTAATTTTTTTTTTTTCTGATATAAAAAATAGCTTTCGCATCACTGAGTTAATCTCTCAAAACACATGCAATCTCCCGTCCTACAAACACCCAACAATAAAGGTACTGTATAAATTTTTTACATTATATGGATTATAACATATATAGATAGATACACAATTATAGACCAAACTTGGCTTTGGGCCAACAACATTAGACCTAAGCTTTCCCGATTTAGTAAACTACCTGCCGAAAAAGCACAATATGCACAGATTAACAATCTGCAACCAAAGGCCACTCATTCCATGGGATAGGTCCTTCCAAATCCGTCATTCCTTGGGATAGGAATATAGGATGCTGGTTCTGACCAAAAAACAAAAACCCAAAAAAAATAAAAATAATAAAAAACTACGAACTGTAGCAATTGTTTCGCACATAGGTAACTGAGGAAACACGATACTTGCAACGTGCTTCTGAGCTTTGGTTTTCAACAACCCTGTCTTTTTCGACTTCATATACATCCATCTATCCATCTATATATATATATATATATATATATATATATAATAATCCCATCGTCAACCCTCCAATTCTCTAATTCCTATCCAATTTTCCTTTCCTTTCTGACCACTTTCCCTCAAACTTCTTCATCCTAGCCCAAAACCCCACAATTTTCCGAGAAAATCCAATGGGGAAACCCGGATTATTTGATCTTGAGAGGCACTTTGCCTTCTATGGTGCATACCACAGCAACCCAGTTAATATTATCATACACATGTTGTTTGTGTGGCCAATCCTGTTCACTACTCTCGTTATTCTTTACTTTACACCACCTCTATTCAATCTCCCTCAAATTGGGCTTTTCCCATCTGGGTTGTTCGATCATGGCTTGGTTTTGAATATTGGGTTCGTTTCTACTGTGATCTATTCTTTGTTCTATGTTTGTTTGGATAAGAAAGCTGGGTCTTTGGCTGCTTTGCTCTGTTTTATCTGTTGGGTAGCTGGCAGTTCTCTCGCTAGACATCTTGGGTTTTCTCTAGCTTGGAAGGTGAGGTTTTCTTTTATCATTTCTATTGTGCTCTGTTTGGTTTCTGAGAAAATGTGGGTAAAGGAAGGTTATTTTAATTTTGAATGGTAGGAATTTCATTATTTGAGGGTTCTGCAACCTATTTGGCTTAGCTGGATTGTATATGTAAATATATTTGGCAATTATCTCAGTAGCTATATGGAGCATGATTGATGAATTTCATGTGGAGTTTGTTTATTTTGGACTGATTTTTCACTTTTTCTTTAGAATTTTATTACAGTATTCCGTATTATATGTCTCTGTGATTACCTATTTACTGTAGGATTGGGAATTCTGGTTTTAATGTGTTTAGGGCTAAGTGTACATTTAAAAACTGGGCTAGATAGCCCCTTTATGACTACTATTAGGTGATTTTGACCTCTGTGGCTTGGAAAGATAAAGTGTTTGTCTGGTCATGAATTTACTGCATGCTTTGCATCTAAATTTGAAATGAGTCTAATCTGTGTTTTGAAATAGTTTTTGTTTGTTTGTTTGTTCACTGACCCATGGTCAAGAAATTGTTAAGATATTTATCTTCAAATACGAGAAATTTTTTTATTGTAGAATGAACTTTTCTGGTTTGGATATGCTACACGTTGGTTAAGGGCATGATTGACCTTTGCCCCTGTGTAATATGAATTAAGGGCATATTTGGATGTGTCCTGAAAATTAAATGGCCCTATTTTGTTTTGCATAGCATCTAAAGGACAAATGCTTCATCCAGAATGGGGCCTTTACAGAAAGAAGAGTTGTCATAAGTAAGAGGGAAAAATTGGAATGGCATGATTTCATGAAATCATTAGACTGATGCTATACAATTGTTTGTGGTAATGGCTACCACTTACTGTAAACCCCCCATTTTAGGTGATGGATTTGGACCTTGAAATGCCATCTTGTCATGCAGTTCCCATTGAGTATCAGAGACACCATCAAGGCCCTCCTCCCCCCCCCCCCCCCCAAAAAAAAAAAAAAAAAAAAAAGAAAAAGCCATCCCCACCGCTCAACTCCCAACCAAAAAAAAAAAAAAAAAATTCTTCCTCTTTCCAAAAAACCCCACCAAGCAGCAGCCCCCCTCATATGGTCAGAATGGCCATAGTTCTCATTTGTACTATAAAAACTAGCATCTTTGTCTTTCTGCATCTGTGAAATTTCCTTTCTTGTATCATCTTATTCACTTTTCAATCATATTCATGAAGAGGAATGAAAAGACGGCAATTTGGTGGGCACTATGTTTTCATTTGTTTACTTGCCTCTTATACTTGTTTGTTATACCAGTCTTGTCTCTTTGGCATTATATAATAGTACATGGATACATGCTATGTTTTTAGTATTTATAATTAATTTTCAGCGGTCCTCTTCCTCTCTTGGATACAGTTTTTGTTTTTGTCCTTAGAGTTAATCCTTTTGTAACATATACCATTAGGGCCTGTTTGGCAATCACGAAATTTGGTTCAGTTTGGTTCAGAACGAACTTGTTCACAGATAAGCTGATTTATAGATGAACTGTTTGAATTTGCAACTTGTTTGGAAAAAATTAGGTTCTTCCCAGGTTCATATTTTAAGGCTGTTTGGTTCAAAAGTTTCAAATCACACACACACACACACACACACACACAAATACACATACAATTTATATCCACAACTTCGATCTGTTAAACAAATAGTAAAGCTCACCGTATATATATATATGTGTGTGTGTGTGTGTAAAATTCCAAGAAAGTTCATATTTTGAAGGTGTATCTATCTATATATATATATATATATATATATATATATATATATATATATGCACACACAAGTGAAGAAGACGATGAAGAAGAAAACTGGAAAAGGAAACATGATGTTTATGGAGTTAAATCTGGACGATTTACAGTAAAGGAAGAAGACCATCCCAAATATAAACCCTAACCCCAAAAAATCCCAATCCCATTTCAATCGGAAATTTTCAAATTTAAATTCTAATCCCACAAATCCACATCAAATCAACCTTGTCAAAACCCTAAAAATTCTTAATATCTTCCCCTTGATATATAAGAAGTTGAAGAATCCAATTATTCCAAAAATAAAAAATAAAAAAAGGAAGAAGTTGAAGAAGAAGAAGAAGATGCCAATCCAAAGTGACTGCTGACGATCCCTTCCTTGGTCCATCTTGTTAAATAATATTATATATATATATATTCTTCCTTTTTGAGATGATGAAGTTGAGATTGGAGCACCATCCTGAGGCATGGGTGACTATCGATGTAGAGGTCAACGAAACAGAGAACACGAGCCCGTTCTTCCACTTAATCTGGTTTTTATGAAAACCAGCTATTCATTGGAATTATCCTAACCCACTTTCGGCCCCATTTTATGATAAGTAAAAACCGAATATCTTGTTTCAATGTGGTTACCAAACACTAAGGCGAGAAATATGGGCTGACGTTGTATCCGGTAAAACCGGTTTTGCCACTTGCTAAACAGCCCCTTATACTGGATTCACATATCAGTGTGAAGTATAGTGTAATTTTTTTTTTTTTTTTGGCTGGGGGTTAAGTATGGTAACTAGAGGAGTGGTTTCATATGGAAATTTGGAGTCTGCACTGTCTTGTTTGATAGGGGCCCTTGTTGAGATAATCTGGTATATGAAGTTCTGCCTCTTTCTTACCCCATTCCCCCACCCCCAATACACCCCAAAAAAGAAAAAAAAAAGAAAGAGGGGGTGCCTGCCTCGGAAGGCTTTCTTAACTTTGACAACTTTATTATCATTCATTTTCTTGCCATTGTTTTCCTGAATGCTGTTGCTTTCTTTCTTTATTTTAAGAGCTTAAGATTTGAATTGGTAATTTTGGTGGAATATTTTAAGTGGGAAGTGTAGAACATGAACAAATAAGTGAACTCATCCTATAGAAAAGTGAATCTAGCCTTCTGTTTGTGATGTAGAGTCTTTTCCGGGGAAACTTTCCTCGTAAACTACATAGAACCACATTGTCCACTAGATGTGCAATTAACAAACAAGGGACCAACCTAGAAGCTTTGTTGTGAGACCAACTAGGAAGGTTTCACTAACAGTATCTTGTTGAAATCACCGGGATCATGCTTTTGTGGAGTTTTATATCTTACACCAATGCTTTTTTGGAATCTCTTTTATCTGCTTCTTAAAGAATCTTAAAAGACCTCTGGTTGCCTGAAAAAGTGCACAAATGTCAAATGTTAGGTGAGACTAAAATACTCTAGAGTGGGCTTGCAATTCCAGAGAACAGATGAACAGAGGCAAAATGGATCCTTGTCAGGGTTAGTTTGTTCATGTCAAGTGACTCATCAAGTTTATTTTGGTGATTTATCTGTTTGCTAATATAGGTAATGAGTAGAATGCCCTTATTTGGGTGTAGGTTGTGTGCCAGTTAGTACTTTTCAAGAGTTGTGAACTTAGGTTCCGGTGGACTTGCTTCACAATCAATTTATATGGATAACCCTTCCAAAAAGACAAAAACCATGGGGCATTATTGAGGAATCTGTTAATAAAGAAAGATATGTATAAGAAGTCTTCTCAACCAAAGCTTGATGTTCCACAACAAAAAGGTTGAACAACTGCAGATTATCTTTAGAGGAGCAACATTCCCCCTCCTTCCCAACCCAAAAAATAAATAAATGAATAAAATTGGTAGAAAATGTCTTTTAATTTATAGTTATAGACAGCCATGCTTAAATCACAATGTAGTAACCAACAGAGTTTGGAGATTAAAATATATGGAGAAATATGGAAAATTGTAGCTCGTTGTGTCAGATTCTAAACCTAATAAACCCTTGGTTGATTGAAAACCTCCTTATTGTTCTCTAGGAAAAGACCTTCACAAAACCCACTTTGAGACACCTCTCTTGCATACCGAGTAAAATCTATGTTTTTGTTCCTCTTATACAAAGTGATAATCGAGGTCAAAGGCCAACATGTTTATGCCTTGTTGTGGTTGATGCTAGAACCCAATATGAGGAATAAACTAATACAATTTTTACTTCCCACCTTGAGATGAAGTGTAGTTCACGTTCATCTCTTGTACATTGTAGGAACTGATCGGGAAAGGTAGTGAAAAACATGGTCATTTTGGCACTAGTTTGTGGAATAGATTTGGTATGGAAATTGTTATCCTCTAATTAGTTAAGGGAAGAATAAGCACAAATCTTCACTGGTTACATGGTAATCTTAATATTCAGCCCCTAGGATTGATTTCTTTAGTTTCATTTCATTTCATTGTTCATAATAAATCGATATTCATCCTTCTTTGCTTATCTAAACTTTGTTGAGCGGTAATATGGGACTTTTATTGCCTATTATTTTGAATTTGACTCTGTTATTTACGAAAGCAACTATGATTCAGGTTGTTCTGGCCGCTCAGTTGTTCTGTTGGACTGGACAGTTTATAGGCCATGGGGTGTTTGAGGTGACAACTTTTTAATTTTGAACATGATTTCATTGCTACGATATTTGTGTCATATTTCACATCTAGCATAATATTTTCTTGTAGAAACGAGCACCAGCTCTTTTAGACAATCTCTGTCAAGCCTTGATAATGGCTCCTTTCTTTGTATTGCTTGAGGTAATGTTCTCTAATTCTCTTACAAATTAATGGTTTCTTTGATTGGAAGAGTTAATTTGATGTCTGCCATTGTTGGTTTTTACAGGCTCTTCAAATGTCATTCGCATACGAACCATATCCAGGGTTCCATGCCAGTGTGAAAACGAAGGTGGAAGCTGACATCAAAGAATGGCAGAACAAGAAACAGAAGAAGATTTCTTAGTCTGAGCAAAATCCTGTCTAAATTATACTGATATGATTAAGCTTCTGTGAACAAAGAGAGAAATTGGTTTGTGCCCAGATAATGCCAAACTAAAGTACACATTTGATATAAATTATATGTACGGTTTTCCAGACTGCTTAAGCAGATACCATGAATCCATGCCCTCTTGTAATGTATTATATATACGTTCACAAATCGTTCTGTTCCAGTTTTCAAGTACTGCACAACGTAAAGTAAATAAAACAATCTGTTTCAGATTCATGTAAGCAACGAACTCCATAATCTCAAGCTGTATTTGCAGTAATTATTGCTTCATGACAAGTTTCAGCTGACTCCATCTCTAACCTCAATAATAGGATGAATGCCAATGAAGCTATTACCAGGCTCTGGTTTCTGAACTCTCCTGTTCTGCATTGATTTTCTAACTCTCACCACTTTGTTCCACTGGCCCGCACTTGCATACATGTTTGCGAGAAGAACATAATCACTACTATGATCTGGTTCCAGCTCCAAAAGATGTTTCCTCACCTGCTCCCCTAATTCAACATCTCCGTGCAGCCGACAAGCAGCCAACAATGTCCTCCATACAATGGCATTGCACTCCACTGGCATGCTCCTTATCAAATGGTAAGCTTCCCCCACAAAACCGGCTCGACCCAGAAGATCGACCATGCATCCGTAGTGCTTTATTGTTGGTTCTATGTGGTAATCTATACTCATGCTATCAAAATACCTTCTTCCTTCTTCAACCATCCCTCTGTGGCTACAAGCACCTAAAACTCCTAAGAAAGTCACATCATTGGGTGTCTCAAGCTTACCTTCCAACATTTTTGAGAAGAGTTCCAATGCCTCATCTGCATGGCCATGCATTGCCAGCCCCAGAATCATCGTATTCCATGTTACTATGTTCCTCTCATTCATCTCATTGAATGTTTTAAGTGCTGCTTCCACTGCACCGCACTTTGCATACATATCAATCAGTGAATTAGCAACCGAAATAATGCTGCAAAGGCTAGTACCATCAATACAAGAATGAACCCATCTGCCGGAATCTAATGCACCCAATGCAGAACATGCTGAGAGGGTCACAACCAATGTGGCGTCATCGGGTTCTATCCCACTCCCTAGCATTCGCGAGAACAGCTCAAGTGCTTCTTTGAACTTTCCACAATGGACATGGCAATCAATGATAGTGTTCCAAGCCACTAAATCTGATCTGGGTATTTCTTCAAACAGACGACGTGCAGTCCCAATGTCTTCAAACATGCCATACATGTGAATGAGAGTGTTCCTCACAAAGACATGTGATTCATAGCCACGTTTCAGGGTATTACAGTGGATCTGCTTCCCCAACAAAACTGATCCCAACTGCCCACAAACCTTAAGCAAGAAAGAGAATGTGAAATTGTCAGCCACCTCTCCCTTCTCCTGCATTCTCTTGTAATACCCAAAAGCCATTTCTGGTTCACTCGTCTTCCCAAACCCCCTAATCATGGTGTTCCAAAGAAACCCATCTGGGTTTCTAATATTTTCAAAAACCGTGACGGCATAACCCATGTCGCCGTGCCCCGAAACGGCGCAAAACACAATGATTTTGCCCACAACAAAGAGGCTCTGATCAAAGCCAGTTTGGATGATATGGGCATGGAATTGCTTCAAATCTTTCATGGTGCAACATTTCTTGAAAAGCGAGAAAAGGGTTTGCTCCTTGGAATACACACTCGCATAAGGGTCTATAGCTACAGTGGTAAAAGAGGAATACAGTGGAGAGAGATGGAACTTTGAGAGAGGCCATGGAAGAAGTGAAGATCTTGTTTTGAAGTGGAAACAAAGAGGAAGTGCCAAGCATGATTTGAGGCGGTCGAGGTGGTTGACTTTCATAATAACTGACCTTCAAAAAGTTTGTGTTATGAAAGTCACAACTCACCCACTAAGTTTGGCTTCTTAGCTTTTGGCTTTGAACTGTGATATGTAGACTTGAAAAAACAGCCAAAAATGTGTAATGCAGGTGGAAGCTTCAGAAAGCACTAAAATATATTCTGGTAGGTTCTTGGGTGGTTCATTGATCTGGACTAAGTGGTGGGCCAACTCCTTTTGGTGTATCCCCAAAATCATGACAGTGTTTGCTCACCAGCCCACTATAGTAATAAGAATATATTTTGTGAAATTTACAGTATTAAGTCTTAATTCTAATTACATCCTTTCTCACCATTCTTAATCATGTTATTTGGGAACAACTTCTTTTCTTTTTAAGACTTTTAGTTTGAATCAAGTCATTTTTACATACAGATACATTTATAGATCTTTGTTTCATATGATCGAATCATTTTAAATGATTTTCCTTCGTCTGCTTCTTGATTGGTATCATTCTTACCTTCTAGTGAATGCATTCATTTCTTATTTTATCTTTTCGTGTAAGACCACTTATCCATGCATCTTAACATCCTTATCTCTATTATGCTCATTTTTTGCACACGTGTCTAACATCTGGTACCGCAAAGTATAACCAATGAGCCGTTTTGTAAAATTTCCCTTTTACTTGATAGATATTCTTGTCACATAGCACCTCAAATACAATTCTTCATTTCGTTCATCCTGCTTTAATTTTATAAATAATATCCTATTCAATTTCTCAATCTTTATGGACAATTGATCCAGGATATGGAAAATAGCCACTTTTAGTATCTCTTGACAACCAACTTGCAACATGCCCTTATTTCTATATCTACTTTGATTAAATTGACATTATGTTTATTTTATTTTAGTCATCCTTAACCTAAAACCTTGCTGTGTATAGTACCCTAGGGCCACATTCTGGGCCTCCAATGAACCCCATCGCAGGCCGATAACATAATAGTTTAGTAGCATTCTCTTCACTTGTAGAGTGAATGATTTTAGGTTTAAACCTATGAAGAAGCATTGATACCCATTTATTAATATTGGCGGGTAGGGATAAATTTTATCGATTGTCCAAAAACAGAAAAATTAAAAATTAAAAAAAATAAGAGAACCCCTATCGCAGGGAAAAAAACAAAAAAAATAGGAAGTCTAAAATGGGTTTTGGTCGAACTCAAATCAAGCCTTACCAGTCATGGCTCAGCCAGTCAGCCTACACAAATATTTGAGCTAAAATAGATGAATTCATCATCCCAAATATCTAAGTAGGCCTGCCCTCGCCAATCATCTGGCAGCCCAAAGCCCCAACGCAATATTCTTGGCTTGCTTCATTGGCATGGCATTGCACCCACTACATATCCGGTGTTTGGCTTCAAAACAACACCAATCCCTCAGGTAATCTTGTTCTCTCAATCCCACTGACCAAAAAAAAATCTTGTTCTCTCAGCCAAAAAAAAAAAAGGGAAAAAAAGGAGCACCAATCTCTCAGGGAGTACAATCTGTACTAATAATTTAAATTAAAAGCGATAAAAGCATTATCATATATATATATATACTAGTTAGTGTACACGTGCGTTGCACGTAAATTTTTTTGAGTTAAATTATTTTTTTCAATAATGATAATAATTTTATCGTGCCTTTGCATAAGATAAAGGCACTTTGATTACTCAATCCTTCACTTCTTTTGATATGATTATTATTATTTTTTTTATTATCTTTTCCAAATCATAATGCTTAAAATTATCTTTGAAACTTCATTATACATAGGTTCTTTGATATAATTTGATTTCGATATATATATATATATATTTTCTTCGTCGATGCGTGGTGGATCACTACTTGTGATTTTATTTTTTTGGGCTTGTACATTTATTTTTTTATAAATGATTTTGAACTCTTTTTTTTTTTTTTGGGGGGGGGGGGGGGGGTTGTGATCTAAGTTATTTTCTTTTCTTTTTGTTCTTTTTGGTTTTGGTTTGTTTAGTTGGGTATTTTGGGTTTGCAGGTAGATATTGCAAAGTTTCATGAACCTCACGATTTGACAGGGACTTTTTTTTGTGGTTCATTAGACCTTCTCTTTTTATTTTTTTTTTCTTGTGCATTCATTAATGGTTTTTTTTTTTGGGGGGGGGGGGGGGGGGGGGTTTGTTTTGTTTTTGTTCAAGCCTGCTTCCTTTTTAATTTTCCTTCAATTAAATCATCTTTGATTCTCTTCTTTTTCTTGGTAATTTGACTTGATTATTTTTAAAAATTAGAGATTATATGTGAATTCTCAATAAAATATGAAAATTATGCAACAGCAGCAATTTAAAAGTTCAATAATGCAATTCAAGTTTTTTCTGATATGCGAATCCTTAGAAAATAATCAAAGATTATATGTGCTATTCAAAACTTTACTTGTGCAATTCAAGTTTTTTTTTTTGGCCTCTTAATCTGGGTTTTCGTTTGTTTTTGTTCAAGCATTTTTTTTTTCATTCAACTGATTTGTCTTTGATTCTCTTTTTTTTCTTGCTAATTTTGCAATTCAAATAGAGATTTAAAAGTCCAATCATGCAATGCAGGCAGAGATTTAAATGTTTATACAGGCAGAGACTTAAATGTTTAAACATAATTTGTATATATGAGTCAAGTTTATTAAAACCTACATACCAGACAAAGCACCAGAAGAAAGGAGATGTAATGAAGGCACATAGAAGAGGCAGAAGAAGGAAGCAATGGTTGTTCGTTCCTGTGTTAGGGTTTTATGATTTTTATAATGTGTTTCTATTTATATTTCTATGTTAACATTGTTAGGGTTTTAAGAATTATAGTTTCCGTTTCCTTAGAATTCCTATTTGTGTTTAGTTTTATTTAATTATTATACAAACTATAGTTTCCTTAGGATTCTTATTAAGATATATGTTTTATATTACTATATTTCCTATATATGCAAAAGGATAGTTGTGTATTTAAAAATTAAAATAAGGGTATATTAGTCAATCAAAAGTTTTTCTCACATTCATCTTTTTATAGGTAGTATATATATATATATATATATATATATATATATATATATATATATATTTTAAAAGAAAAAGAGCATAAAGCATCAGAGAGGAGACTAGCATCCCAAATAGGTTGGCCCACTGGGCCTCAACATCATGTGCTTACAACTCATAATTTTATTAAAAATAAAGAAACAAGCAATACAAGAAGATAGAAAAACAAAAGAAAAGATAATCAGTATAGACAGGTCTTGGTGACTTATACACTGTCACAATTCAGCTCACAAACCTACTCAAAAAAACCACAAAGCTTAGGAAATTAACCTATAGTTAGGAAGTCCAGACATATTTCTAGAAAGCTCATTATAAAGAAAACCTGGATCAACTATCCATCAAGTCAACTGAGGGAAATTAAAGACATAATTTGTAACTTTGTCTGCAGCACAATTTCTTTCTCTATAAACATGTGTAGGGACAACAGTCATTCTCTGCATAAGGGAAAGACAATTCAACTATTTAGAATGAAGAGGTCAAGGAGGCTTAAAACTCCTATTATGAAGACAAGTAACAACAGACATAGAGTCACTTTCAATCCACAGATTATGCCATCCCATATCCCACGCATAAGTAATAGCTAAGATGACACTCATAAGTTCTGCATAAAAACAAGTTTGAACTCCTAGACTAAGACAAAAAATCCCTTTAACAAATCCTTAGTGAGTACGAAAAATCCCACAACTAGCAGCCAGACCTGGATTACCCCTAACAATGCCATCAATGTTTACTTTAATCCAAACAAAAGATGGAGGAATCCATAATTTCTCCAAAAGATGGAGAAATTAAAGACATGATTTGCAACTTTGTCTGCAACACAATTTCTTTCCCTATAAACATGTGTAAAGACAATAGTCATTCTCTGTATAAGGGAAAGACAATTCAACCATTTAGAATAAAGAGGCCAAGGAGGCTTAAAACTCCTATTATGAAGACAAGTAATAACAGACATAGAGTCACTTTTAATCCACAGATTATGCCATCCCTTATCCCACGTATAAGTAATAGCTAAGATAACACTCATAAGTTTTGTATAAAAACAAGTTTGAACTCCCAGACTAAGACAAAAAATCCCTTTAACAAATCCTCAGTGAGTACGAAAAATCTCACAACTAACAGCCAGACCTGGATTACCTCTAACAGCGCCATCAATGTTTACTTTAATCCAACCAAAAGATGGAGGAATCCAATGCACTGGAACAAATTTAGGACCTTTTCTGTGATTCAACTTCAAAGAAAAAGCTTTCAAAATTTGCAAATCAAGAATAGATGACCCCATCGGTGAAATAATGAGCTTGCTACCTTCTCAAACCCAAGAAACGATAATACATTTAGCCTTGTCTATTGAAGTAACTTTATTATTTAAAATGAAGTCATTTCTTGTCAACCAAATCAATCAAAGAGTGCTGAAGGCAGCTAACAACCAAACATCAAACACTTAAGAGCTGAAAGAATGAGCAAGAAGAGATTTTAGACAGTTCTTTACAATTAAAGGGAAGTTGCAATGAATAAAAAACAAACCATGAAGCCACCGCCATAATTGTTGAGCATATGAACAACCAAAAAGCAAATGATAAACCGATTCCACATGAGAAGGTTGATTACATAATCGACAGCAGAAGGCAATAGAAATTCCCCTAATTTGTAGATTATCTTCCGTAGGTAAACGATTATAAAATCCCCTTAGGAAGAAAAGAGAAATTTTTGGAGGAATAAACCTTTGCCAAATTAAAAAGCATTATCATATCATTATAACATAAAATAATTTAATTTCAATTTTCAAGAATTTTAATACACGAGTTTCCGATGCAAGTTAGAGCCGTAATCAATTTATAAAATTGTTAACAAAATTATATATATCAGGTCCCAAGGAAAATAATATAGTCAATTGAATTTAAAAAGTGGGGAATTTTAGATTGATCAAGCTAAAGAAAAATAATTCTAGTTCAATGCAAATTGCAATTAACTTTTTAGTAATGATTACTAACTTAACTAAGAATGACTATTAACTATAATTATTTTCCTGTAACCCGACCAATCGAAAATTCCCCCTTCTATATATATATATATACTACCTATAAAAAGATGAATGTGAAAAAAACTTTTGATTGACTAATATACCCTTATTTTAATTTTTAAATACACAACTACCCTTCTGCATATATAAGAAATATAACAATATAAAACACATACCTTAATAAGAATTTTAAGGAAACTATACAACTACCCTTCTGCATATATAGGAAATATAGTAATATAAAACACATACCTTAATAAGAATTTTAAAAAAACTACAATTCATATAATAATTAAATAAAACCAAACCTAAATAGGAATTCTAAGGAAACGGAAATTATAATTCGTATATAATAAATAAACAGCCAAATTGTAAATTCTACTTTCTCTATCAAGAGTAGCTTCAACCTTCTCTCTACCTTTTCCATTAATGACGACTTTTCCCTTCTCTGGTAAGTTTTGCTCTGCAAATTATAATATATATATATATTGGTACTGTGCTGGAAATTTGTTAAGTTGGGTTTTGGTTTGAATGCTAATAATCACATTAGGTTTTATTTAATTTTGTTCCTTTGATAAATTAATTTTATGCAATCATATTTCATTTAAATTCTATATATCTTTTCTAAAGTTTTTTTTATTCAAGTTTTTGGTTTTGTATTTTTTATTTTTGCAGTGAGTATTTTCACTTACTTTTGATTTGATTGGTAAAGTTTCATAAGTAATTTGGTAAAATGCTTTTGTGTTTGAATACTAAACTCTTTATTTTACGTGGTAAATCATCTAATTATATTTTTTCTTTTGATGAAAAATTGCTCTTGAAAATATCCGATGGGAATTGAAAAGCTATTTTTATATGCTCATTCTCTTTCTAATTTTTTCTTGCTGATAAAAAATCCCTTGTAAGAGGTATGCATTTTATTTTATTTTTAAATGCTCAATCTCTATGTTGTCTTTCTGATTTTTTTCTTAGAGATTAAAATTCCCTTCTCAAGACTACACTATTTATGGGTGATTTGAGGGGTGGGTTAGAGAACAAGGGCCTTAGATTTCTAAATGTTCTTGATGAGGCATCTTGCCTTATTTTTTGATTTGTAATTTTTCCCATTTTTTGAATCCTAAGATTAGTTTTCGTACTATGTTATCTTTGGTTGTTTCAATTAATGGGGTGTTGAGCTCCAATGATACATTGTGGAATGTCTCGCTACAAAGTAGGGATCCATAGATTCTTCAGCCAAAAAAAAAAAAAAAAAAAAAAAAGAATACAAAGAAGTTGAAAAGAGGTAGTAGTAAAGTTTCATTTGGATGAAGTGGAATAATATTCCATGATAGTAATATGGTGTTAGGACTCTTATCTTTTTTAGCATGTACTTATTCTTTAAATAATCTAAAACGTACTAGAATTTGTTAATGTGTAAGTCACATTATATAAACTACTAATTCATTAATAAATTTAGTCTATTCTTTTGCATATAATTTCTACGATACAATGGATTTGCCATATGATTAACAATTCAACCAAATTAAATTCTCTCTAGAGATTAAGTGTATACTTTTTCCATTTATTTTGGTTCTAATTATTCTCTTTTTTACTTCTTCATTGATATGTTTCTTATTGTAGATGTGTAAAAAATTGGTGGATAATGAATAAGTTATTTGTCAAGATTCTTAATAGTTATGTGTCATTATGTATTAGCATTTCTTTCCAGATCATTTGATGTACACAGACTGAAACCTTCTACGAAATAATAAATAATTTCTTAACATCTCAAATCTTCACACTTGATATGGATTAAATGTTAAAGAACAAATGGCCGCATAACCTTCCTTAAGTAAATAAAGTTTATATTTAATCGATATGAATAATATTGAAGAGATAATTACCACTAAATGAAGAGCTATGCTACATGAAAAGGGTCAATCCCTATTCAAGCTAAAAAGATCTTGGGAAACATTGATCTTTTATATGTTTATTTAGGAAAAATAATTAATGATCTTTAAATCATTTTATTATTGACAAAAAATTCACGTACAATGCACGTGTGCAATAACTAGCATATATATATATATATATATATATAGGATGATGATCAGGTAAGCACGTGCTGATATAACTTATATCAAAACCTGCATTGAGAGTTGTACTTTGTGCATTAGTGAGATGTAAGGTACATTGAATCAATGCAAGGGGTACAACCCCCAATGCATAGTGCTGATATAACTTACATCAACACGTGCTGATAGGATCACCTCTGTATATATATATATAGAAATTTCAGTGCTATGGAAAACAAAGTTGAATGACAACATTTTGGAAGGTAGCTTCCTGAGGTCATCTTTGGTGCATTTCCAATCTTGATTAATTTAATCTCTAATCGGCTAATCTGTCTTTGAAAATAATTAGGGAAATTAGCGGGTAATGCATATCTATTGAAAAATTTCAGTGCTATGGAAAACAAAGTTGAATTGACAACATTTTGGACGCTAGCTTCCTGAGGTCACTTTGGTGCATTTCCAATCTTGATTAGTTTAATCTCTAATCGGCTAATCGGTCTTTGAAAATAATTAGGAAAATAAGCGGGTAATAATGCGTGTGTCGGAAATTAATAAATTTAAGCGGTCGTTGATATAGCCAACAAATCCAATGATAAGAAAAATATTATTCAAATCCTGGTATTAGAATCCGATCTAAATAAAATTAGGTATATCCGGTCACAAAGGAGAAAAAAAAGGTTCATATTAATATTTTATGAACACTATCACTTTCATATAATTACGTACTCGGACCCACATCTTGCCCTGTTTTTTAGCGATTAGCCGATTATATTTAGGAATATTGTGTCATTCTCTTGAAATTTAGGGTTGTTTAGGATTTGAAAATCAACTAAATCATATGAGATTTTTTATGCAATTTTTGTGTAATTTTTAGGGCAAATTGCATATAACCCCTTGAAGTATGGGAAGTCTGTAGATAACCCCTCTTATGTTTTAATTTTGTCAATATGCCTCTCTTACGTTTTAATTTTTGTCAATGTGCCCCACTGTCACTCGCCGTTAATGAAATTTGACAAAAATTAATCACATTACTACACACGTAATACTGTTAACGGATCCGTAATGCCCAAAATCGCAGGAATCCTCGCCCGCGTTATGGCCAATTGGATGACCATCGACGATTCGTTTTGTCTTTCAATTGAATCAAGGGGCACATTGACAAAATTAAAATATAAAAAGGATTATTTGTTAACTCCTCCATACTTCAGGGGGTTTTCTACAATTTACCCAAATTTTTACTCATGACATCATGGCCCAATAATTTAAGCCTAATGGTCAAATTATGAATTCCCCCCCTTCAATGGGTAGATGAACTGCCAACTGTATTTTAAAATAAAAAATTCAAAAAAAATCAAATCATAAGAATATTGCAATTATGCCCACAATCCGGCACACAGAGAAACACATAAAGTGCCAATGTTGTACGAAAACAAAACAAGAAAGGACAACGATAGGAAAATAATCTGGTAAGGAAAGTCGTACCATACACTCAGCCCACAAAAATAGAAAGGAAAGAAAGGGTGGTACCATACATCCTCTATCGTATTTTTAACATTTATCACACGTGATGCTCACAAAATCTAAGTTTTTTTTTCAAGATGATATTACTCATAATAATAAACTAATTTTCATTTTGTTTTTGAAATAAAAGAAGAAAATAACGAACCAGAATGCCAGGTCATTAAAAAAAGCGAAGACAATTCACGTTATATTATAGCATTAAGTTAAAGAAGAGGAGGTTGAATCTAAAGAGAAAAGAGAGGGAGAATAATTTTCATTTTGTTTTTGAAATGAAGGAAGAAAATAAAGAGCCAGAGTGTCAGGTCATTCAAAAAGCAGGGGACAATTCACATTATATTATAGCAGTAAATTAAAGAAGAGGAAGTTGAACCCAAAGAAATTAAAGAGAGAGAGAGAGAAAGAGAGAGGAGGGAATGAGGTTAAAAAAAAAAATTATAATGGTAAAATGACAATTTTTTTTTTTTATAGTGGAAAATGACAAAAAAGAAAAAGAAAAGGGTATTTATCTCTGAGCACTAGTGCACTAGTGCTAGTGCATTGCACTTGGTCATGCATTGAAACAATTTATTAATGTCACAAAGATGTCTCTAGTCTTGGTTGTAAACCCTCATGCATCACTATCATAGTAGAAGCTTACCTAGCCTTTGAAATAAGTTTTTGTGCCAACAAGCAACTGAAAATTTGTCCATATAGAAAATTGTTCACACGAGGTACATCGCTCATGAACAACAATGATCAGATTTGTTTGAGACTATCACGAGCCTGTCCGTGTAGGTCACGAATAGCATTGATTATCGTTACCCATGACCGACATCACCCAAGCGAAAAACTCTCTCTCTCTCTCTCTCTATATATATATATATATATAATATATTAATCAAGTATGTGTGCACGCGTGCAGTGAGTATGTGTAACAACATAGAGAGAGACAGATAGGAAAGCAAGCTATGAAGAACTAGGAATTATTCAAAGTCACCATTATGCTATTTTTTATATAAATTGTGAGAGGAGGGAGACCAAGGGCATTTTGGGCAGTACAACAGCGTTATACGAAAGAATCTCACTTCCTTTCGTGCAATAGTATAGATAATATAGATAAATGCAATGGTATAGATGGATAATATAGATAAATAGCCATACACGTCGAAAGCACGTGTAATAAAAACCCATATAGTAAAAATGAAGGATAATTCCACAGATTTCATTGTCCTCACGTATTTAGTTTAGTTAATTATAGAGAAGATTATTATAAATTAATTCAACAGGGATGTATCCCCTCGAATAAATCCGGTATATCCATTATCTCGTATTAGTTGGTTACAACTTCCCCCCTAATGTTATATTAGTTTAATACGCCATCATAATTGTGTATGTCATGTGATCTTGAATTAATATAATATTAGATTACTTTGTGACTACATCAAATTAAGAGTAGTAGTAAGAATAGAAGACGACAACGATGATCCATTCATTTTGTTTTTTGTTTTAAATTTTGCTTATTTTGGCCTATTCGGGGCGGCTTTATCGATTCTCATTAATATTAAAACCCTTTGAATAAAACAAAAACAAAACAAAAAAAACAATATTGTTATGAGATTTTCAAACAACTTATATTGACCTTTAATTTATCTGCCTCCGGTTATTAGGCAGCCTTCAACTAATTAGAATGATCGACAAATACAAAATGGTTAACCGTTTTGGAGAAAAAGCGATGAGTTAAAGAGATTTTTTTATTAAGAAGAGAACTAATATCAAAGTCATCGATCATTAATCCGTGTACTATACGTAAATAAGTAGCTCCACATATAAGTTTATGGAATTGAAGATGACCAAATACTTTGAAAGAAACAAAATTCCCACATTACAGATGTATTATATATTGACCATTGCGCATACTGTATTAGAAATTATATTATTTAGTATTTTCAGAATAGATAAGTAAAAATAATAAGCGACGATGAAAAAAGAAGTATATATAACAAAAGATGGAAGCCGTTGACAAGAATTTCACCAATGATAAATTTTACGACCAAATAAAAATTACTAGCTCTCTATAAAATTACTTAAACGTAGATCTCAAATAGCAGAGCGCCAAAGCACTCGACCCAATAATTAAATAAATTAATAAGTAAATAAATTCAAGACCCAAAAAAAAAAAAAAAAAAAATCAATCTCTTAAACACAAGAAGTAATTGAGTTGTTTTAAATCAAACTGACTTTATAAAATAATAAGAGTGATTCATGGCGAATTATTAGTCACAAATCAGAACGGCATACGACTTTGTGATCGTAAAAAAGCCACGCTTAACAAATATATAATTAATTAAGTTCCACTGTATTGTAGGCCTAAGCAATGATTACATTGGAAGTTAGGCAATGCATGAAATGGTCAATCATTAAATTTTCAAGATAAGAAAAAAAAAATGGTGCTAATCAAGGATTTGGAAGTCCTAAAGCAAACAACAAAGAATTCAAACTAGCTGACCTCTGCCTAATTCTAATGCCCTCCCCGGGCTTTTCCACCAATCAGGTTGTGCCACGTGAGTGTCTCTTTTCACACCCACATGTCGGAACAAAAGAAACAGGACCCACATTGCCAACTCATCCTAACCTAACCCAGGGGTTAATGGTCAACCCTTGGGTTACTGTTTCTTTAAACCTAACCTAAGCTTTGTTTTTGGACTTTCTAATCGAGTGGATTAAAGGCTGCCACGTGGATAAGTCTGTTAGGTGCCGATTGGCTGTGGCGGCACTGTCAATTCCTTTTTCTGGGGCGCTTACGTGGCAGATATGGATGTTGACTATTTTGCTAAATTTTGAGCGGTTAGATCATGTGGTTAGCTAGACGATTGAAATTCCTTTAGACAAGCTAAAGGTGACACGCGTCCACCCATAATTGTTTTGTTTCCTAAAATGGAAAGGTTACTTTCGTCATTATGTTCTTTTTTTTTTTCTTTTTTTTTTTGGTTGAGTTCGTCATTATATTCTTTGAAGTGGCCAAAGAATCGTCTCTGAGATAAGACAATAATTTAAATTAATCTGAAAGGAGAGTACAATTACTTACATCTCCTCATTTTTGCGATCTTATGACCGAAGCCTCCTCCCAGGAATATTGGAGGAGAATGGATTATTAAAAGGTTATTTTGTTCACATCAGTAATACTTTTTAACCTTTTAATATCGGTTTTTCCAAAATCTCATTTGACGGCTGATTTCATCTCAAGACAGTGTTAAGATTTTTAAGCTCTATACTAATCCATTCACATATTGGATCTAATGTATAATTCACTTTTGCCGTGTAGAGATCTATTTGATGGTTCGCATCATCTTTTGGGTTAGTTATTAATCGGCTTTATTAGAGATATTAATTATTATAGAGTGGGCCATAGTCTCACCCTTATTTAAGAAATTAACCTGTCCAAAGTTTGAATACTATTGTTGATAAAAGAGGAGAAAATTGCATTATGTGCACATATTTTCTCCATTTCAAAAAATGTGTGCACATACTTCACATAGCGATAAAAAAAAATTCGACAGATTTGTTCCTAAATAGATGTGATATTCATTCTCATTTCTTTAATTTCAAAGCAAAAAATATTCAATTTTTTTTGTTAATTTATAATTTGTCATTATCACGATCAAAAAGGTCGATAGATTTATCTACTACTTTTAGCATTTGCTTTTAAAATTACAATTGGTTTCCTAGTAGAGGCATCACCCTACCAGATTTTGAAAAAATAAACGCACATCTAACATCTAATTTTCACCCAACATCTTCGGATCTCATTTATGTACCATTATACTGCACTATGATGGCTTTGGCTGTAGGGTTAATAGTGTTACTTTTTTTTGGAATGACACCAATCTTTACCATCTCCATTTGCTAGAATATACAAATTGAGCAAATAGACAAATGAGCTTGGGAAGCATAATTACATGATGGGCGAGGCTATTGCGACTACTCAAAATACTTTAAATCCCTCATTAATTAAAATAATTTGTTAAATTATTTATCTCTGAATGTAAATTTACTAATAAGGACATGTCTATTTAAAGATTTAAAAATTTCCTATCCCCACCCCACTCCACTTCACTTCACTTCCAACCCTAAAAATATTCTACCATCTATAGACTTCATGCTCTTATAAACTCTAACAACTTTGACACCAAATCCATATTTAGATTAAAAAAAAATTGTGTTTCTCATATTATATTGAATAATGGACAAGAAAAGCATTGATAGAGATGATATTAACAACAAAAGGTAAGTATTTATATACTTTTTATCGAGTTTAACTTAAGTTTTTCGTATGCCGAATTTTGTTTTGTTCGGTTTCTAGATTCCGAACATGTTTACAATATTCATTTCTGTAACCCCGAACTTTTTTAATGCGTTCCGACTTCTAAGTCTGAACAAAATTATTTGGTTTCGTTTCCCAACTCTAAACAAATGGATATTTTTCGGTTATGTAACTTCGAACAAATAGATATTGTTCACCTGTAGGAGTTCGAACAACTTAACTATACAACAATTGAGAATTATTCGTTTATGTAATTATGAATGGATTTTGAGTATTTGTGTTTATAAGTCGAAACAGATAAGAGATGTTCGGTTTTAAAGGTCCGAACGTTTTTGTATTGTTCTTTTCTATAAAGCCGAACATATATACTTTGTTTTTACTAATAAGTCTGAACATATATATTTTGTTTTTACTAATAAGTTTGAACAAATAAGAAATGTTCGGTTTTGAGTAACCGAATAGTTTTTTTGGGGGGGGGGTGGGGTGGAAAAATGTTTCAAGAATTTTTTAAGGTATTTTAAGAAGATAAGGAGGTGCTTTCAGTAAAATTTGAGGGGACTTAATTAGTAGGAGTTTTAAAGTATTTTAAGTAGTGACAATAGCCTGCCCCTTACATGATTATCTGCTGTTTTAATCATCTTTCACCAAACATCTTAAATGCCTCTTTAACTTCAAAAACACTATTCCTTGTATATCTCTCTTTCAAGAAGAAGGCCTACACATAATTGTAGGGTGAGCCCCCCCAAAAGATGTTAGTAAAGTAGAATGAGTGATGCATTTAATGACTAGGAACTCCCTAATCTAATCCTATTTCTTAAAAGTTAAAACCAGTTAATAAAAATTTTAAAGAAAAAAAAACCTGTAATTCAAACCACTTCAATGCGACGATGTGACCCATCTTGGGGCAAAAAAGGTTTCTTGATGTCGTATAAGGGACCTGGGTTCAATCCCATCTTCACCCGACTCCCTAACCCTTTTTCCTTTTTAATCTCCTTTAATTAGGTAACCATGATCTTCTTTGTGTAAAAAAGGAAAGGAAAAAAATTGAAAATCACTTTAATGTTTGTACTTCATAAAATGCTTTAGAAAATTCATGAGAGGTCTCAGGCAATATTTCTGATACCCTGTTATATTATGTTCTGCTTCACTTGATTTTGCCTCCATGATGCCAGTGTCATCCTTCAACACCAATACCATGTAAGTTCCATAATTCCATGCATTGTGAAAGGCAAAAATGGGGCCATGGCCCATGGGGGGCATATAAGTCATTTTGACTTGAATAAAGGTAACTTCAGCTAATTTTTGGAAGCTGGTATATGGACTTGTCTAATCTTCTACCCATTCACACAGCTGTTAACACTCAGTGGGAAATGGACTACCCTCTTTAGCATCATTTGAAAAAAAATTAATATTATGAAATTTCTATAATATTCCTTTAAACTCAAGAATTCAATATAATACATGTTGGATAATTATGGTGTATAGATGTAACAACTAATAAAAGGGACATCAAAACCTCATTACCCATTTCCTAATAATAATGTAAAATCAAAGTGTTTTGTTCCGTATATTGGATATTTTTACCAAATTTATCTACCGGCTAATATGAGATACGTTATGTTTCTTTTTTAGATTTAAAACAAATGAGACTTAGCTTTTTTATCAGTTACTAACTTACTATTACTAACTAGCCGATCAAAGAAGTGGATGGATATGTCCATTAGCTTCAACATTTTTCAAAATAAAAGATAAATAATCATATAGAATTTAATAATTTTCCGGTTATGGCATTTGTTATCCTTCTCCTTCCAGCTTAAAACAAAAGAGACTCAAAGCTACTAATTTGCTATTAGCACATCAACCGATAATAGAAGTGGATAGTTTTATTGGGTATTTTTAACACTTAAATGATCATACAAAATTTAATAATTTTCCAGATATGGCATTTGTTATCCTTCTCCTTTCAGCTTAAAACAAAAAAGATTCAAAATTATTAATTTGCTATTATCACATCGACCGATAAAAGAAGTGGATAGTTTATTAGGCCTTTTTACCACTTCTCAAAATAATATATAAATAATTACACAAAACTTAACTATTAATAATTCTAAAAAATGTATATTGGTTATCATCCAATGCATGGAGACTATGGAGAATTTGAGAGGAGTTGTCCTTGGTCAAATTTTAGAAGGATGGATTAGATTTATTACAGAAAAAGTTAAAAAAGATCTAAAACAAACCTACCAAGTTTCCTTCCAAACCACGTTTCTTTCTCCTCCAAAAACCAGTATTTAGGGGCATTTGTTCCTCGTAGTGCTTTTTTTTCTTAGACATCTCTCCATCTATCAGGCTAAAACTTTTGTTTTTCACCATGGCTTCCCTTCTTTCATTCTCTATTACCACCTTTTCCTCTCAAACTTCCCCATAGCTTTTCTTCTCTTCTATATAGTAATCTGCTCTCTGTTTGAATCTTTACCTTGATTTTGTTTTCTCTCCAGGGTGTCCTGAATATAGAAAATTAGAGCTGTTTGGTTTGTACCCATTTGAAGTTTAGAGGTTTTAGTGGTATGGTTATAGGAATTCAGGCTGTATACTGGAAATTATCGATTCTTGATCAAAACCCAGTTCTGGAATAGTTCGAAGAAATGGAAAACATTTCTGGACTAAGTATTTATGATGATCAGATTGATTTGCCGCCGGGATTTCGATTCTTCCCGACGGACGAAGAGCTGATTACTCACTACCTATACAGGAGGGTTCACGATGACGGATTCCATGCTATAGCTATTGGGGAGGCAGATTTGAATAAGTGTGAGCCTTGGGATTTGCCAAGTAAGTTTCCTCAAAAACAGAGTTTTTTTATTAAACTTTCTTTCTGTTTCTCTTCATAATTGAGAATATTTTGAAATATTTTTAATTTTGTTCCTTTTCTTCTGGATTGTTTGGATGAAGGGAAAGCGAAAATGGGAGAAAAGCCCTGGTATTTTTTCTGTTTGAGAGACAAAAAATACCCAACTGGTTTGAGGACAAACAGGGCTACTCTGGCTGGTTATTGGAAAGCCACAGGGAAAGACAAGGAGATTTATAGAGGAAAATCTCTGGTTGGGATGAAGAAAACCCTGGTTTTCTACAGGGGCAGAGCTCCTAAAGGAGATAAAACCAACTGGGTTATGCATGAATACAGACTAGAGGGTAAATTCTCTCCCCTTAACCTCCCCCAAACAGCTAAGGTAAATTTTCTCCTCTGTTCTCCCCTGTTTTCCCCTGTTTTCCTCTGTTTTTCATATCAGTAATGTTAATGGATTTTCTTTCCTTGCGGTGCAGTCTGAGTGGGTGATTTGCAGGGTCTTTCAAAAGAGTTCTGGTGGGAAGAAAACCCATCTTCCAGGTTTAGTGAGATTGAGCTCTTTCGAAAATGAATTGGGTCCTTCCGGTCTACCTCCATTGATGGACTCTTCGCCATCAGGCGGCAAGACTAAACCTGCCGTGTTTGAATCAGCCTACGTGCCCTGCTTCTCCAACTCCATGAATGGTCCAAGAGACCAACAGAATATGATTGATCACTTCAAGAATCCTCTTGTTGCGGTTTCTTCAAACCCTCCCGATATTTTCCCAAGAATGACTCCTTCAAGCTCTAACTACTCTGTTCAAGCTGCTATGTTTCCAGGAAATTTGCAATTCCAAGCTTCTCTTGCAATGACAGACCAGACATTTCTGAGAACCTTAATTGAAAACCAGGGATCAAACATGAGGCAGCATTTCAAAACAGATAGGGATATGATTACTGTGTCACAGGAAACAGGTGTATCTGCTGATATGAACACAGAAATCTCTTCCGTCGTGTCGAATCTCGAAATGGGAAAGAGGCCATATGAAGGCCATGAAGGCCCTTCTTCTTCTGTTGGACCATTAGATTTTGATTATTTCTTGAATTACTGAAGGTGAAAAAAGGTAGCATTAGAATAATGATTGAAAGAAGAAAAAGAAGAAGAAGAAGAAGAAGAAGAAGAAGAAGAAGAAGAAGAGCTTCAGTTAAAATTATTGTCTGAAACAGATGGTGTGATTCTGTGCATAGAATTTCTGAATTCGAAAGAGAAATTTGAAAGCAAGTGAATGATATTATTATGTGGTATAGGAAAATAATAATTCCTATTATTTTTGTATATTATTTTTTAGATTTTTTTTTTTTATTAAAAATTTTATATATAATTGTCAAGTTGTTTGCATCCAATATTGTTAATGAGCTAAGAGATTCAGTTGGTGGCTATTTGATTTTGTTTTGGCATTTATTTATTTTTTATTTTTTTTTATAAAAGATTTACACAATGTGATGGATTAAATTTTAGTGCTCACATCACTGGGGAACATGAGTTTCATTCTCTTTCCTTTTTTATTCTTTGTTCAGGTTGTGGGGACTCTCTCTCTCTCTCTCTCTCTCTCTTTCTCCACAGTTCATGCATCAATATTAATATTGCCCTCCTCCCTCAGATACAACTGAAATGGCATGGCATGAACTCCTTTACCAACAATAATACATGATGGAAAGGGATGCATTTTTTGTTTAAAGCTTAGAAAAGAATAGCTTATGTCATTTATTTTGGATTATCAGAACTCTTGGGTTAAATTCATTGCACACACTCTCAATCATTTCTGTATCTTAATTTTTAATTTTTTATATTTCTCATGGTGGGATTTTACCTCTCATTCTCTACACTACATTTCTCAACAGCTTTAATAGAAATCAAAGCTAATAATCAGTGATCCTTCTCTGCACCATAATCACTAACTTTAATTTCCTACATGCAACAAGAAGTCCAACGATCGGGAAGTTTATCAATTTAAATTTCATTCAATTCTTCATTTAGCCATCTGTTCATTCATTTATTAATTTCTCATTCTATATCAAGGGATACAAGAAAAAAATATAACCAATAGACCATGAAACATGTACCTCTCCTTTTTTTTATTTTTATTTTTATTTTATAAATTTTATTTTAATAATCGATAGAATTAACTCATACCCTTCAATATCAACAAATAGGTATCAATACTTTTTCATAAACTTGAACCCAAGATTACTCATCACTGAACTAGTGAGGAGAATGTTATTAGACTATAATGCCATTAGCTTCATTTTCTTGAACTTGGAAAATACATTTGTAAAAAATATAAACAATAAACCATGAAAAATTTACCTTTCTTTGTTTTTCATCCTCTTGAACTCGGAAAATACATTTCCCTTCATCTTTCTCTCATTTTCTCTTTTCAAGCTGTATGGCATGTCGGATGGCAGAAGAATTAATATTCTTTTTATTTTTATTTTTAATTTTTTTTTTGAAAAAAAAAAAATTGTTTTGTACCATGTGGGATTTTTGAATATTCTTAGACTCATGATAAAAATCCTCCCAACAATGAACAATTTAAGTCCTGCACGAAACAATCCTAAACAGTATGAAACGGGCAAGATTTTTGTCCTCTTACAATTTTTGTTGGATTCATTCCCTCTCTAAGTAACAAATTTGCGAAAGGTTTCCATCCTCCTTTCCTCCTCAAAACGGTCCAAGATTAAACGACTCCTCTGTCTGCTACATAAATGCATACATTTTTTGCAGATATTTTATTCTTCTCACGTGATATACACTCTTGGGTGGTTAGAGACGGAGAAAAGTCATGGTGAGGGCATCCTCATTTATGCGTTTTGACGAGTTCTCTTCTTATTTTTGTGTTGTTGTACATAATTTGGGTAAAGGATTTGATATAGATATATCATATGGAAAGAATTTTAATATAAAATGCCGCATGATTTCATCCCAGACATCTATCAAAATTTAACAATGGAAAGGACTTTCCTGATATATAATTCGTCTAGCTTTGCACATGCAATGATGGATACTCTAACACATGGATACATGTCCGGAAAAACATGTGTACCCCACATGTCAATCACATATCTTCTTATCTAGGTAATATCATGTTGGTCGAATAGTTTGATAATCTTACATTCAATAATCATCTTTCTTATGTTACTCTAGCTTACTCTCAAGAAGTCAAGGGTTTCAACCAAAAAAAATTCTCATGGACTTAATGTATTATTTTATTAAATATATATTAGTGGGTGGGAGAGGTTTAGGCCTTGTTTGTTTGGCCAAAATCGAGACAAGTGAAATGAAATGAGATTTCACAGGTGAGCTGACGTGATGACAGAGAGGAAATCTAAAGAGAGGAGAGGAGAGGAGAGGAGAGATGGAGTTATAAGTCTCTTGAGAGTTTCAATCCTATTACTATATCCATTGCCCACTTAGGCTATGATAGTGAGATTGACCTCTCAAGAGTCTTATGATTCCATATCTCACACTCTTTTTCTTCTTTCCTTCTACTTATCGTTGTAATTCCCCACTAAAATTTCATTTCATTTCACGTACTTGGATTCTGATAAAATAGAATAGTTCTTAATGAGATAAATATGATAACACGATACCTATTATAAATATTTTAAATTACAGTGAGATATAAAAGAACTCACAATAAGGGAGATGAGAGGACCCTTACCATACCCGGAATGGTATAATGGAGGGTTTATGCCATTATGGATTCAAAAACCTTGATTGATTGGTTGATTTATTCTTGTTTTTTGCTTTTTATTTTTATTCTTTTGTTTTTTTGTTTTTTTGTTTTTTTAATGAACTGGATTCAACAACGTACGTAATGGAGCCCCATCTTAACGAGTTTTTGTTGTGTGTGATGAGGTAAGACCGTAAGAGTCGAAGAGAGTTAGGCCTTTCTAACGGTCAACACGTAGGCACATGGGACCCACACCGATTCTCCCGCGCTAATCAGACACGCGGGTTCAGGTTTTGCTGGCGTCACGATTGGTGGCCGACGAACACCACTTTGGCCAGCCGTCATTCGCCACGTGATTATATTTCCCTGTGGGCCCAATCACAGCTGGGTAATTTGCTTACGTGGAAAGCCTTGAACGACCCAACTAGATTTTAGAATCTTTTTGGACCTAAAAGAGAGAACGTGCCTTGGAAGTCCATCAGTCTCAATGTGCCTTCAACCTTGCCACTCATCTTCAATTTATTTATTAATTAATTGATCAAAAGATGTATTCCACTTTTCGTCACATTTTGCATCAATTAATTTCTATTGATATATACTTGATGATCGTATAGTCTTAAAAAAAGTGAAAAGTGAAATTCAGAATCTTCAATCTCTTACAAAAGTACTTAGTCTGATCCTCTCGATTCCTTTCATCTTTATTATTTAGGCCTGCTTGATTGTCCAATTCGAAATTAAATAATTTAAGAAATTTTACATAAGTTTGATGGTATAAATCTACAACACCTTGAATTAAAACATTTTACATGTTTAGAACGTGCTTTCAACCCTAAGTAAATTTTTTTGAATTATTTAATTTTGAATTGGACAACCAAACACATTCTTATTTAAATGTTTGGCTAATTGTCCAATCCTTCAGCTTGACTAATATCCTAAAACACGGGTAAGACCACTATTCATTTTGTGTTAATTAACACATGTGATAAATACAATCGGTGGGTGACTCATAGAAGAAGTGAAAACTCGAAACCCAACACCTTCTGCTTCTTGAGGCTTAACTCTCAGGGATCACTCATTCACATATGGTGGTTCCCTTCATCCTGCATGAATTCAATTAATCATAGCCATATTGTAAATTTTGTCATCATAATTTTAGGTTGATAAACATCCACCATCAAAGGTGGGATTCAGAGATGTTAAAATCACGACGACAGGTGTATGGTGTAATTAGATCAAAATTCACTCCTGAACATGACCAATATTGATGTGCCACATGTGACCAAGTGCTTTGTTTTTTGAAAATGGCAATTTCACAAACAGTAATAAGTCAATAATTCTCTTTAACATACAATGAATGTAGTTATTCGTTTCATGGTATGATGTTACATGAAAGAAAGAATGGTGGAAACAATAATAGTGTTTTCTTAAGATAAGGTATGGACATATGGTGAGGTCAAAGCTTATCCTTAGTCACTTGTTATGTAAAGTCCTTTGTTTTGCTCAAAAGCTTCATAAAGGAGTAAAAGAGAGGTTGGAGACTTGATACAAATTATCACTCCCCACCACAAGAAAGATTTTAGAGGCTTATCCTTGCTGCTTTTGTTTTAAGTTCACTTGATAAACATTTGCAAAGTCTGGTTTTGTAAAAATGTGATAGGAGATAAGGAAATTAAGGAAAAGGAAAAAAAGAAAAAAAAAGAGAAAGAAATAAAGGGAAGGATAAAATGATTATTTACCTATTTATCAAAATTTCCTAGATGTGATTTATTTAATAAATAAATCACATCGGACTTTGGTATGCATGGCATATTTCATTCTTGCATGAAAAGTCAAAATTTTGTTGTCATAATGATCTCTTAATGTTGATTTTTAGTATATAAATATTCCACAATGACAAATAATCTTAAGCCAAATAGAAAACACAGTTGTCATGTGTGTGTGTTTATGAGAGAGTGAGAGATTGGTGCCATTTGCATAGATGAAATAGTTTGTAGCTAGTAAAGAACCCCCATTCTCCATTTTTACTTCTAAAAACAAATTGTTGTTGGATTTTGGCTACTATTGATCATTCTCTGTTTTCCACATACAAGGAGGGTCCTTTTAAGATACTCTTGAAAGATATTGGTGCAACTGGGTTGGTACCACAAACTTAGATTCAACTATTCAATGCCTTCATCTTGACCACTCCTTATAATCCTCTTAATTAATTTACCCATTGGGAGAAAAAAACAAGATTGTTCTCTTGACATAAATAGCAATGCGTCAAATTTCAAAACACCTAGTTTATCTTCTTAATGAAAACCATATGAGTAGTGTGCTCCAATACACCATAGATGCTGACCTAACATGATTTTTACTAATCACTCGACCATTCTTAGATTAATTGACAATCACACAAAAATTGTCTCAACCCTTTTTTCCTAGTTTTTCATTTGTCTATTTATTACCTTCTATATTTATATATATGGGTTAGGATAAGGGAATTTAATTTTGACATTAGTTGATTTGTCAAATGGAGATTGGAGCTTTGTCATGTTAGCATTTTGAAATACCGTTGGATATTGTGAATCTAATGATTTAAAAATAATGTGTAATTTTATGAAATACTGTAAGATCTTGTGAATCTAATGGTTTAAAAATGAGATACAAAAATAAAATCCCATGATATGATGCTATATATATATACATAATTTTATATTAGGTCACCTTTCAAAACTATACATGTGGTTTATATGCTACGAAACCAACCGTTGGATTAGATAACCTTATCATGTAGGTGATGCATACCAAAAATTAAGTTGATATGAGACTGATTGCTATTTGATCCAAAAATTATATTTTTTAAGTAATGACAATGGCTTATTTTGGACATTTATGAATAAAGTAGTTCTTAATCTCGGATCAATTTGATTTTTGGTATACATGACCTTCACATGAAATAGATCTAATCCAACAGTTGGTTTTAAAAAATAAAAATTAGAAATAGATTTTTGGAAGATGACCTAACATAAAATTAAGTTAACTTTATAAGAAGAGAACTCTCTCTCTCTCTCTCTCTCTCTCTCTCTATATATATATATATATATATATTCTCTCTGTTGCATCAATTATAAGAGAAATGGGCGAGGTCACGATCAAAGAATTTTCACTAGAAATCAAAATCACTAGGATTAATACAGAGGCAGATAGCCACATTCCCTAAAAATTGATGGTACGTACCAGCTGCAGTAGACTTTTATAGTGCACCATTAATGATAAGTTAGGCTTCCAAATGCAAAAAAAAAATACCCCACTTTGAAATGTGATAAAATTTAGTCCATGTATAAAGATGTTGTGATGATAAAATCGAATTATCCAGCAAGGGCATGCCATCTGTAAATTATTCTCCTCTCTCTCTTTCTCTCTCTTCTCTCTCCTGTAAATCTTTAGGTTCTTTTAAAAGGTGGAAATGTGCACACCCAAAAACTTTAGTTGATGTTAACTATATTGGACTCTATTGTCTTATCACCTAAGCATAGTGCATGACTGCATGGATTTTATTCTGAGCATTTTCAGACAATTCTCTTTGACTTGAATTTGGATTTATGTGAACAAAGTGAATTATTGCCAATGGGCCAAAATTGCATTCTGCCAGACTTTGGAATTATGACTAATTATTCATTTATCTATTACTCAGCTTTCCTGAATTTCGAAAACTTCTGCACTAAGTACAAAACTTTGGACAAACCCCAGCCCAAACCACCCCACAAAAAATAAAAACAAAAGAAAAAGGAAAAAGTGAAAGTAAAGCAGTCAAGTGTTTTAAATATTTCCAAAATGTTTGGCAAAAAAATTATCTCCACTTCGAGAAAATTGCTTAGTTAATTTAATATAATATTATTTTTAAGGGCAATAATGCTATATCCATTGGATGAATCCATCAGATCATATATGTTGCATATATATGCTTTTTCAAAGAAGAGGCATGTTGTTGTTGTTTTTTTTTTCATTAATTATCATAATACTGGATGCACATCAACTGATATGTGTAACCAACACGTACCCTTTTCTATAAGGATTGAGTCATATCGAACCCTTTTCCTCTCGGCACTGAGAGAAAAAAATACTACTAAGACTACAAAAATAGTAATTACCGAGCCAGATTTTAAAAATTTAAGAGAGCAGCTATGAGTTTCAGGAGAACTCAAAATGGATTTAGGGTAGTCAAATTTCGATTTTTAAAATAGAAAAAAAATGTTAATCAGAATCAGACGCGTACTCCCTCACCGGCCTATGAAAATCGTAATCAGCTAAAAACTAGCCTAATGAAATATGTAAAATGCGTGGTCTAGTACATGTAGATTGCGTCTGTATATATACAAGCCAAACTGAGCTACCAATACTTAATGAAATACTGGTATAATACGTCATACATAACTTGCAAGTTTCAGCAAAATGAGTGCTTTTAAGAGAAGCATATATATATATAGCCATATAGGTTGGTAGTTTCAGTGGTAATGTCATTCCATATGTCAGCGTAGCTCCCATAACACACAATGCACTTTGATTAGTGTTAATCAATAGGGATAAGTCATTTGGATTTCTAAGAGAGTTTGAGGATTGGCTACTCATCAAGAAGACGATTACTATGGTTTAATTAAGAGTTTTGCATTAATGAAGGGGGCCGGGGCAGCTATTGCCACCCCTCGGAAAAAAAAAAAAAAAAAATTTTTTTTTTTTCACTTTCACATAGTTTGGGTTTTTGTGAAAACTCGTCATTTTGTTTACTAGAAAGCATCATTTTGAAAATTTTCGTAGAATAAAGTTTTTCCAAACACTATTATTTTAAATGTTTTTTTGGGCTGTTTCGACTCCTTTGAAAAGACAAATTTTAGAAATTATGATGTATGCACCTAGGATGCAAAGTGAACTCACCCCTGATGATATAATAGCTGTTACTATATGATAAATTATCCTTTCTTTTTTTTTTTTTTCTTTTTTTTCTTTTTTGTCAAAATTTTGTATATTTTTAATTTGTAAATTTTTTGTTGGATTATGGGCCGTTCAGTTGGTCAGACGCCTGGTCAGCCCATTAACGAACCTTTCTAACTTCCAGGGCCCGGCTATTGCAACCCCCCATTCTTATCACCCCACCCTTCATCCTTTAAGTTTTTAAGGTTTTATGCAAAATATAAAAGGTTTTTATGAAAACTGGCCATGTTGCCCACTAGAAAACATTATTTTGAACAACTTTGTAGAATAAATTTTTTCCTAAATCTATCGTTTAAATATACTTTTTAGCCCTTTATAGCATTTTTTTCATTTTTTGCCAAAAAGTCTACCTAAACAATAGATTTTGAAAAAACTTTCTTCTGCAAAGTTGTTCAAAATGATGTTTTCTAGTGGACCAAATAACTAGTTTTTGCAAAAACCTTCTATATTTTTTATGAAATCTTAAAAACTAAAAGAAAATGGGTGGGGTTATAAGAATGGGGGGTTGCAATAGCCGTTTCCAACTTCCAGTGATCAGTTTGGTTTGAGACATGGGCTGCGGCTTGCCTCGTAACAACCGCATGTCGGCCCAATTTTTCGGCTCATTATCAGCATGACTCACATTTTGTACCTCATAAAATGCTGCTGCTGCCTTCGCCTAAATTCACTTCCGACCTTAACCTAAAATGCTGCAACTTCATTTTTTTTTTTGACAGGATATTAAGACCATCGGTCCGATTAATTCTTGGATATGTATAAGATCATCGCTTACTTTATATTGGTTAATATCTGAGATAAACCCGAGTGATGGCTTGGCCCAAGAGGGAGTGGAAGTCGATCATCTTCCTAGAGTTTTAAGCCCACAAAACTCTAGACACTTTTATTTATTTATTTATTTTTTTTGGGGTGTGGGGTTGTTTGTTAACATACAAGAACATCATATAATATTTTGACAGTTACGGGTTCAAACCTTAACTTCCTTATTACAAAGAGGGAGCAGAGATACTACAAAAATTAGTGAATGGGTAAATTTTATAGTCTGTCTAAGCCAATATATATGTAATTATTTTCGATTCCATGTACTTTATATGACAACAATTTCACGACTAGAGTACATACAACTATGACTACCACCATTAGTATGTCTTTCAGGTTGCAGCAGGAAGAAAATATTGACAATAATGTAGTTTTTGTTGTTATTGTCATTATACAAGGATCATATTGCGGTGTTACAGCAATGAGTCATTTCATCGACACACCTAAGTTTATGTCTCCATAGGTGTACTCACCTTCATTAGTATATAAAATAATTGTATATGAGTTCCTTGTTGTTATACTCCTCCCTCCATCCCCACCTCCCCACCCCCCAAACCTAACACCCTCGGCACCAAAAAAATGAAAGAAAGTATGAAATAGTTTAGTGAGGGAACACCATAAGAGAGAGCTGCAACAAGTGCATTGTTGCAACATGAAAATGATTGGTTTCAGTTTTTTGTACGCATGTAATCCATAGACAAGTCATCCAATTAAGTTAAATAGACTAGTTTTTCAGATTTCATCATCGATCACATTTGGAATGTGACTATGCTTTAGAATTATTGCCCTCATTACAAAAACCGACAAAGTTTAAGAATTATTGTTTTGTTTTGTCGTTTTTTTTTTAATTTTTTCCTAGGCCAAAAGAGGGATATGCTGGGCTTTTGGGCCTAAACATGCTTTTACAATGGGGTGCCCCACCCGGAAACTTGCTTTTCATTCACTATTTATTTTGCACTTCAAGATTTTATGACAAATATAAAAGGTTTTTATAAAGACAGAACATTCTATCAATTAGAAAACATTATTTTGAACAACTTTGTAAAAGAAATTTTTTCAAAAATTTGTCATTTAAGTGAAATTTTGGCCATTTATAGTGTTTAATTCATAAATGGTTAAAAAGTTCATTTAAACGATAGATTTTTAAAAAACTTACTTGATCAGTTTTTATGAAAATCTATTATATTTTTCATAGATGGGGGTTGAAAAGCAAGTCTTGGGGTATCATTAGAGGCTCCCTTTTACAATATACAAACTACCTGCAAGCTCATGCATTCAATAATGAGAAAATGGAGACTCAAGTTTGGGACCTCCAATTCATAAACAGTGGTCCTTTATCATTTGTACTACATACCCTTGCAGGTTGATTTAAATTTTTTTAAAATTTGACAAATTGAAGAAAAACATATGTTTCATAGCTGCAAGAGCAATGCTTGCCACCCACCAATTAAGGAACCCGAACACGGCATATTGGCATGAGTTCTGGTATACTCACAAGGAGATAGGTTCCCTTTTCATTTTCCTTTTATATATAAAGTACTGCTATAGTACACATTGTCTATATCTATTCATCCATTTTCATCGGATGTAGATTTTGATGGATACACCGGTATTTCTCTTATATAAATACTCCATCCGTTTCATATTAATTGTCTTTCTTTCTATTTTAGACCGTTTCAAAATTATTGGAAAGATTTAATTTTAATAAATTTTCCAAAATACCCATATTCATGGTACTAATTACTTGATATAAACAAAATAAACTCAATTAATGATTATACTAATTGAAATGTTAAGAGTATAAAAATGGATTTGAAGCATTAAAGAGGGATTCCTTAAAAAATTGTGTTTTTTCAAACATGTTGGTGAATGTGAAACAGAGGGAGAACGTTTTTTGAATGAGAAACAACTGTAGGTTTTACAGCTCGATGAGAAAACCAAGCCTCACCCCTCAAGTTTCCTTTATTTATAAAAACACCATGGTAGTTATCATTGTGAAGCATATTTATCTCAAGCATCTGTAAGATACCTCATTATTTTAATTAGATCATAAACATGCAAAGCAAGCCAAGAGGAACATCTGCTCATGGAAAGCCTCTCTGGCCCCCGCTACCACTTGCAGAAAGCAGCAAGATTTTCAATTCCTATTTTCAAGTCTTGACCCTAGAGATCATTACTATATATATATATATATATATATATCCTTCATGTGCAAGGCACGTGAATTTTGGCATTTGCCATTTAGTCATTTGATTTTTTCAATTGAGCAGAAGAATGGTTATGTTGGCTTCTATTAATTGAACTACATATGTAACCACCAATTACTGATATTTTGGAAGATAGTATCTTTAGTTCACACGAGAAAAAAAAAATTAAAAAAAAATAAAAAATAAAAAAATACAATTAGATTTCTGAGGCAAAAGTAATATAAAATTAATTTTATCAAATCATATCAAAATCTTAAAAATCTGCTCCAATATAACTTAAAAATACAAATCAAGAATAATGTGTTTAAGTCTTGCCCCACACTTCACAAATGGCAAAAAAATGGGTGCAATGGTTGTAAAGGAGTGATTCCCCGACAACAAAACAAACTGTGGTTTCTTTTGTATTTAAAGTATAAACTTTACACTCATTTTTTATTTTATTTTATTTAAAGCCGGCTCTTCTTTTACATTAAAAAAAAATCTTTTTATTTATTTATTTTATCAGCAAAGGAGTTCCGACCACCTTTCTTTCTTCATTCTTTTCATTTCTTTTTTATTTTAAATTCTACACCTGACCCACTATATATATTATATATTTATATACATATCTTCAAATCAACCATCTGTTTCTAAGCGAAAGTTAAACCTAGAGCACAAAGCTAGGCCTCATTTTATTTGTTTCATGTGAATCTAAAGGATAACACGACTGCCTATCCTAACTTTCCCTCGTGGAAAAGCTCCTGCTCCTGCTTTGCTGTGAGTACTCTCCATCTCCATCCTTGCGATTGGAGTCTTTCCTAGCCGTGTTGCTAAATTGCTTTTATATAGCCGTGTTGATATCCTTTCCTTTTGTTCTCTTTCTTCTGATTTTTTCTTCCATCACCACCTACGCACTTTTGTGCGCTTTTCCATCTTTACTTTTCTTCCACTTCCCTGTATCCTCTTTCCTTTCTTTTGCTAAGATCCATTCTCCATATCCATCTCTTTACTTTACCCTTATCTTCCTATTTATTTTCATCTTTTTAGCTTTTCTGATTTCAATCAACTTCACGTTTTGTTTTTTTTATGCTGCCAACTGTTTGTTAAAAATCCTCTTAGTGGGAGTTTTTTTTTTTTTTGGAAGGGCCCTACCTCCTCCCATATGATAATTATTGCTTGGAACTGTCATGGGTTGGCTCAGGCCTCGACAGTTCGTCATCTACGGACTGTGATTCGTGATTCAAATCCGGATGTTCTTTTCCTTTCAGAAACCAAATGTGATGGCCCTACTACACTACGAGTCATAAATACGCTGGGTTATTATAACCCAGAGATTATTTCTTTTGTTGGAAAGGCTGGAGGTCTTTGTCTTTGCTGGAAACATGGAGTCCAAATTGACATATCAGTTTCTAACAGCTCCCATATTTCGGCTTTGGTTTTCTCCGACCTTGTGGATACCCCATGGCTCCTGATCGGCGCTTATGCATCCCTATACGGACATCTCCAATTTCAGCTGTGGGATGATCTCTCTCACACCAGCAATTCATATGAGAGTCCTTGGCTTTGTGTTGGAGATTTTAATAATGTAGTTAACTAGCATGAGAAAAGAGGAGGTAAACCTTTTGCCTCTAGTTTGTCAGGAGGTTTTGCTGGTTTTATGGGTGATAATGGTCTTATCAACTTGGGTTTTGTTGGAAACCTTTCACATGGTCAAATAAGGGAGCTGGACTTGCCAATATCAAAGAAAGATTGGACAGGGGTATTGTTAACCCTGCTTAGAGATCTCTTTTCCCAAGAGCAACTATTTTGCATCTTCCTACCATTAGATCTTACCATAATCCGTTGGTCATCAATACTGTGGGAGAACAGGTTAACGTCTTGCGTTCTTTTAAGTTTGAAGCGACGTGGGTTAGGGATAATTCTAGTTATGCAATTGTTGAGATGGCCTGGGCTTTGGCAGTTGAAGGAACTTATGCTTTCAAGTTTTGTCAACGTATTAAGAACACAAAAAAAGAGCTAAGAACGTGGAATTGGGAGAAGTTTGGTAATTGTCTCCAACAGGGTAAGGTGATCAGGAAAACTCTTGATGAGTTGCAACAAGAAGAGCCCACAGAAGATAATCTTAGACTACAACAGTGGTTACAATTAGACCCGGATGAACAACTGAAATGGGAAGAGATACTCTAGAGGTAAAAATCTCGTGTGCAATGGCTTATAAAAGGAGATCTTAATTCCAGGTTTTTCCATTTATCTACTGTCATTAGAAGAAAGCGCAATGCTATTGATTTTTTGAAAGATGAAGATGGTTCATGGGTCTCTGATCGAAGTCATATTGGTAGGCTTTTTGTTAACCATTTCCAAAAGCTTTATACAACTTCTCATCCTAAGTGTTCGGATGATTTTGAATTATTAATTCCCACCGCTATAAATCAAGAAGAGAATGATTACACTCTTAGAAATCCCTTCTTTTAATGAAATCAGGGAGGTGGTGTTTTAAATGCCTTCTCAAAAATCTTTGGGGCCCGATGGTATGTCAATAAATTTTTATAAAACTTATTGGACTGTGATAGGTAGAGATGTGGTGGATACAGTTCAAGGTTTCTTCTCTCTGGGCACCTTTTGAAGGACCTCAACAAAACATTTCTCGTTTTAATTCCAAAATCCCAAAACGCTTCTATAGTGAACCAGTTTAGGCCCATTAGCCTATGTCATGTAAGTTACAAAATTATTTCAAAGATTATTACAAATAGATTGAGGCCTATCCTGCTGAAGTTGGTCTCCCCATACCAAACTGCCTTCGTCCCTAGTAGAAGCCTGGCTGAGAATGTTGTTCTAACTCAGGAAATCTTGCATGGTTTCTCAAAAAAATCAGGTGAAGGAGCTCTAATGGCTTTCAAAGTTGATATGGCTAAAGCATATGATAAGCTCGAATGGAGTTTCATTGAAAAAGTACTAGAAAGGTTTGGCTTCCACCAAACTTTATTAATCTTGTTATGCAATGCATTAAATCCCCATCCTTTTTAGTGCTTATTAATGGTGGGCCAATTGGTGAGATCAATCCCCAATGTGGTCTTCGGTAAGGCGATCCTTTGTCTCCATTTATGTTCATTCTTTGTATTGAGGTTCTTTCAAGTTTGATTTTAAGGGAGGAGGTACTAGGTGGATTCCATGGCATCAAAATTTCTTGTAACTATCCATCTATCTCCCATTTGATGCATGCTGATGACTTAATAGTGTTCTCTAGGGCAGAAGAGAGTGAAACTGAAGCTATTAAAGAAACACTAGACCTTTTTTGTAAGTGGTCGGGGTCAAGAGATTAATATTGAGAAGTTAGGGTTTTATTAAGTAAAAACATTCTACCTACAAAAGCTACAAGTATCAAAGCCTCTTTGGGAGTAAAGAAGATTGGAAAAGATGCAATCTATTTAGGTTTGCCTATGTTTGTGGGAAGATAAACAAGGAAGGTGTTTGATATAAATTTAACGAAAGTTTGTGATAGAATTGCTGGATGGAAATCAAAACTTATTTCGTATGTTGGTCGAGGCACGCTCATTAGATTTGTTGCAGCTGCGATTCCAGTTTACTCTTTGTCTGCCTTCTCTATACCCACAACCTTATGTGCTACTATGGACAATAAGATGAGGAATTTCTGGTGGGGGCACAAGGATGATGGTTCTAAAGCTCTTTGTCTAAGAACTTGAGATGTTCTTTGTAAGCCTAAGAAAGTAGGGGGATTGGGTTTTAGAAGAATGAAAGATGTAAACAGGGCCTTGATAGCAAAGCTTGGATGGCAAGTGGCTTCTAGGGATGACAAGATTTGGGTATTTATGCTGTCCAAAGAATATTGCTCTCGTAATTCGTTTTTCCATTTGGAAAAACACCCTGCTGACTCACCCATTTGGAAAAGAATTCTAGATTCTCGAGAATTGATAAAAAATGGGGCATGTTTTATAGTTGGAGATAGTAAAGGAATCAACATATGGACTGATCCATGGGTGCCCAATGCTAGAGATTTTAAAGCGGTTTTGAAAGAGGATGTCGAGCAATTCCCTTCAGTAGTAGCAGAGCTCATTGATAACCAATCAAGAAAATAGAAAACAGATACCATAATAAATGTTTTTGAGGAAACAACAACAAAGGCAGTCTTGGATATTCCTCTACCTTTGTTTACTAAGCCAAATAAGCTAGCTTGGGTAGCTTCTAAATTAAGTAATTTTTCAGTCAAATCAGCGCACTACATTGATAAAAAACACAGATGGGGTCAAATAGAGCTTAGTGAGGAAGGGCTGTGGAAATCAAAATTGCTTGAAAGATTAAAAGTGCCTTTATGGCAGATTTTTTCCAAAGCTATGCCTACCCGAGGTGAACTAGCCCTCAGATATCATGTGGATAACCGTTTTTGCCCCTTTTGTGATATGGAGATTGAAACTTTGGAGCACATCTTTTTACATGTCCAATCGCTAGAGGCATTTGGTTTTTAGTTTGGGGTTTGAGAACAGATTCTTTGCCACAGTGGGATATGATGGATTGGTTTAAAGCTTTAGTGTCCCTTTCTCAGTACCTCAATTTATCCCTGCTTAATGAAGAGTTGGTGTTGATATGGTCAGCTTTTTACTTTGAGCACATATGGCGATGTAGAAACATGATTGTTCACGATGATAAGAAAGTGGAGGTTAAAGGACTTATTAATTGTATTAACAAAAAGACTTATGAATTTACTAATGCTATCTTTACAGGCACCAACCTAGCTTAAAAGGAAGCTAATCCTACTTGCTTAGTATGGGAGAAACCACTTATGGGTTTTGTTAAAATTAATTTCGATGCAGCTATGGGTGAGACGGGTGGAAATGCAACTTGTATCGCTAGGAATGAATTTGGAGTTGTCTTGGGAGTGTAGGCAGAAAAATCAGATGGTAAGGACCCTGAGGTTATGGACGTTCAAGCGGCTAGGCTTGCAATGGTGGTTGCTTTAGAACAAGGCTGGGAAAAAGTTGCTTTTGAGGGAGATGCATTGGCTATTATCTCAAACATCACAAATATCTCAAATAAACTTTCGTGGACTTATGAGATGATGATAGCATACATAAAAGAAGGTTGTAAGCTTCTTTCTTCTTCATCGTTTGTTCAAGTTCCAAAAGTTGCAAATGGTGTGGCTCATGTTATGGCAAGAAAGGCCCTTAACATTAGTTTCTCGAGCTTTCTATCTCTAGACTCTCTTTTTCTAACAGTCATGGAGGTATGCTTGTTAAATAAATGTATGTAGGTAGTAGCTGATTAAGCTGAAGTTTTTGTTTTTTTTGTTTTGTCTGCTGTGGTAGTTGTTTGTCTTTACTTTTTTCCTTGTTTTATGCATATCTTACTTAGCAAAAAAAAAAAAAAAAAGGGTTAAACTTTGAGCAAGTATCCCAAAAACTTAAATCAACTATGAATTGAAAGATTACAACATTTCAATAGACAGCTTACATTAAAGTTAAAATACATCAAAGCATACAACAAAAATATAAACAATAAATTGAAAATTAAGCAAATAAAAAACCTAAAGAACAAATAATCTGACATGGCTTTGGCCGTAAAGACCTGTTTTAAAATAGAAGAATTAACACAATCTATTAGTCTCAGTAAATGGAAGCTCAACATATATAATCAAAACATAAAAAATCCTTCACACATGAAAACATAAAGATTCATTAACCAAAAAAAAAAAAAAAAGAAAACCATAACGATTCAAAATTTTACTTTTTCTTCTCTTCCTGCGTATTCCCAGCTCCCAAAAACAAATGTCAAAGCACTAAAAGAATTTTAAAAAGGAAAGAAAAAGAAATCAACACAAGATTGACTTTTTGGCGGGAATGTAATTCTGACCCATGCCACTATCTTCCAGCCGCCCCTCAAGGCTTGGGAGCTTGTCGCTGTTGATGCAGTCATCATTTCTTTCTTGTGATTATAGTTCTTGTCATTTGCATCCTAAATTTCAAAAAGCCAAAAAATAAAGAGAAAAAAATATTAGCTGTCTAGTCTTCTCCAATGAGGTACAACCCACCCAAAAATGACAAAATCATCATGTGACCCCAAACTGAAAACCACCATATGACCTGGAGGCACGAAATAAGATACAATTACATAAGATTAATAAAGAAAAACGCTGTAACATATGATGTTAAGTCATTCATTTCTTTGAGGATAATTCCAACTGTAATAACCAGGCAGTGGGCTTCCACCAACTCGCCCTTCCCGCTGATACTGGCTCTCAATTGATAGTCATTGGAAAATTTTTATTTTATTTTATCATTATTATTATTTTCATCATTAAATGAATATTAAACCCCTAAGACAAGCCAGGAGTGTTAGAAGCTTGACTTGCTTGACTGACTTGACTTGCTTTCCCCTCTGGAATAAGGTTGAGAAATCAGTGTAGAAATTAGATATAAATAAATAAATAATAACCCACAAGAAACCACCGCATATAAATCAGTTTGAGCAATAGGAGTAAAAAAAAAATAATAATAATAAAAAAACAAAAAAAAAACAGCAGCAGTATTAGCAAAGAAGAAAAAAAATTTAGGCAAAAAAAAAAAAAAAAAAAAACCATGACCACATTTTCTCAAACCAGATCTGGGAAACGTACGGGTAGGTGAAGAGGTAGGGGAGAAGATTAATAGCCAAGATTCATGCCCACAAGATGTGGGATCACACCAGACAATTGCATAAATGGGGAGCATATATCTTGACCGAAGAATTCATAATGTGATGCATGAAAAAGCGCATTTTCTGCAAAACAATTGAAATATTTGCCATCAGATCTCTCATCTCTCCATATGTAAATTAAAAACTTTAAATCAGCAAAACCCAAAACTCAACCTGAAAGACATCAGAGAGAGAAGAGGGTACTATAAACCTTAAAACAGGAGAATCCAAACCAAAAATCCTAGAAAATAGAAATTGAAAGATATGAGTGAAAAGAATGTTGACTGAGAAGAGAGAATGAGGAGAGAGAGAGAGAATGAGAAGCTAGAGATAAGGAAAGAAAAGGAGAGAGAGAGAGAGAGAGAGAGAGAGAGAGAGAGAGGCAAAACGCCCTTAAAAGGGGGACAGGGGAGGCAAAAATCCCCAGAAGGGGGATTTTTTTAAAAAATTTGGGGGACTTACCGATTAGGCTCATCATTTCATGGTATTGCCCCATAAGGATGTTTTGACCATCAACTTGTTTTTGTTTCCAGTACTTTATAATAAAGTCAGTAGTCAATTTGTTGAGACAATCCTTTTATTTTCTGATCGGCTGAATGAAGGCATGGGGTTGTAGATTGAAAAGACGAAAAGCCCAAATCAATTAATAGAATCAGAGGGGTAAAAAGGTAATCTCGGATAAAAAGACTAAAAACCCCAACAATAAAAATGTGATTAAATGAATCATGTTGTAAAATGTAATGATGACAAGGGTAAAATGGGGATGTCACTATGGCATCAACAGGTTAGTGTTTGGTAAGTTTGTAAAAAGCAGGGAAGATGAGGGATAGAATGGGAAGTGCACTATTGGGAAGTGCATTATTGAATCAATAGCACAGGGAGCCTTACTCCCCTTTTATAATATAAATAGATAGAGATATAAGTCCAAATTAAAACGTGTAAAACAATCTTTAATTACGTGTTGGAGATGCTTAATCATGTCATAATCTTTCGCATTAGTTTAAAGAGGCAGCCCCGCAACCGCACCCACAATAATTCTTTGACTTAATAGCCTTAATTATATAGTGGGGCCACAAGATCTTGTATGGATTCCTTGCCCTATTCATCCTAAATGACTGGGTTTGAAATGTGCTGCACAATTAACATGAGGCTCATCATATGAGCCTATTCATTTCAAGTATATCCCCCCCTCCTTCCCTTCTCTCTCTCTCTCTCTCTCTCTCTCTCTCTCTCACACACACACACAGGCACATCACTTGAAATTAGGCATTCTTGAGGATAGTAAATGATCATGTACATTGTACCAACCTTAATCTTACGTTAGGAACAGAAGTACCACTTTCTTGGACTATCAGAAATTAAGTACCACTTTCTTGGACTTTTGTTCCATAATTTCCTAAATCCTAACAAGCTAACATGGGAGCCCATGGACCACTTCGATTTAATTTTTGTAGCTCTTGGACCAATCAATTTGTCACTACCGTGAGTGGTGATGAGATTTTTTATTTGAACATCCAAAATCACTACGATTTATCACCGGCCCTTATGGCTTAGTAGTACGTGGTAGCCGGGTAGCTAGGTTTTGGATTAGGTAGTCTTAGGTATAGGGGTTATTTTCTGTGGCCATATAACAAAAAATATTCACTACAATTTAATGCAACAAAAATGGAAGAACTCTGGCTTTAATTTCCAGTTTTTTTTTTTTTTTTTTAAATTTTATTTGGGGATGGTTAAATTTGCCATACGGGATAAGAGGGTAATGCTAGTTAATCCTAAAAATTGAAACAAAACTAAATCCATATAATAGGACAAGATTTGTAGAGTAAAATGTGGGACTAACTAGCATTTCCTTTTATTCAAACACCAAGGGATATATAGATTTGAAAACTTGAAGTTATTCCCATATATTTCTAATAGGCCGGTTTGTCTCTTTGTTTCATGAAGGAGACTTCTCGTTACTTTACAAATTAGACTTCTCGCCAAGAAGACATGGTCCGGCATTGAGTAGACTGGACTTCCTAACGGAGTGACCATATAACAATAATTGACCCACTGATCTTACCTTAGTCATTCTAACTAGGTAAAGAGAAAATAAGGAAAAATGAATAAGAGGTGAAATATTTTATCTTGTTGGCTAATATCATATTGAAAACACTTGTAAAATAGTCTGTCACTGCAAAAACAATAATACCAAAGATACAAAAACACTCAATATGTATCAATTCCAAGGTATTATATGATAGCAAACCTAGAAATTTCGTGCACATATTAGAGTGCCGGTCTTAGTAGAGGATTGTTCCTTTGTTATGTACCGATTGAGTTCATTTTGTTAATGTACTCTTATCTTATACACTAAAATGACAAAAAGAAAAAAAGATCACATAATAAACATGTCCGGGTGTTCGTTATTTCAGCTACTCAATTATAGTGCCTCACTCCCTTTACCGCACCCATGCAAAAGTTTTATGATCTCCCAAGGTGGAATAGATTTTTTATTTATTTATTTTTTATTAATTTTTTATTGTTCCAATACTTCCCCCAAAAAAAAGGGGTATTTTTGTCATATAACTTGACACTACAGTTGAATGACATCCCTTTCCTCATCCCATAAATAGCGGTGATCTTTGCCCATTTCTCTAGCCATGTATGTAACTCATACTCACTCCACTTCTTTCCAAGTCTCTCTATATATCATTGCTTCCTCTAAATTGAAACAGCTCACACGGCTTCAAATTCAAATCCAACCTCATGATGGGAAGATCTCCATGCTGTGACGCGGCTGGCTTGAAGAGAGGCCCATGGACAACCCAAGAGGACCAAAAGCTCGTTTCTTACATTCAAAAACATGGCCATGGAAGCTGGCGTTCTTTACCTGAGAAAGCTGGTCAAGTCCCTCATACTTATCAGTCGATACTTTTCATGGGATTCCAAATTTTCGGTTTGTTCTTGTTGGAAAGAAATGCAAATCGATCTTTGTATTATTTAGGGGGAAAAAGAAAATAGTGTTACAATCGATCACTTGTTCTTCGAATTTGGTCACAGCCTTTAAGACCATGTATGGTGATAGTGATCTGATGGGGTGGTGGGTTGTTGTTTACAGGTCTCCAAAGGTGTGGGAAGAGCTGCAGACTGAGATGGACTAATTACCTTAGGCCTGATATTAAGAGAGGGAACTTCAATAAACAGGAAGAACAGACCATAATTCGACTTCATGCTCTTCTAGGCAACAGGTAATGATTTTGTTATAATCTTTCCATAAACACTTAAATGGGCCAATGATACATACACATATATCTTTGATCTAGTACGTCCCTTAATTGAATTAGCACTTCTTTTGTTGCAATCTGCGAATTTCTATGGTTTTTCTTTGTAGTTTTCCTCCTTTTCTTAATTTTTCGGTGCTCGGAATTTTTAGCACTTGATCATTTTTCTTTATGAACATTTCATTATTTGCCCCCATCCAAGAAAGGATGAAAAGATGCAAATGGCATAAAGAAACTGAGTCCCATGCCAATAGAATTGTAGCCTAGATGACACGTCTCACCTTTTAATTGTAGCCTAGATGACACGTCTCACCTTTTAAGGAAAGATTTGGACAAGGTTATGGTTTCAACTCACGGTACGTTATGCACGCGAGTAGCTAATGAGGAAGGGGAAGGGGGATATGCGCACTGCTCCCCCCCATCCAGTTTGTGCAGCCCAATGGCCCATTAGACTTTCCTTTAAAAAAATAAAAATAAATAAAAGGCACACTAACCCCCAAACACCAAAATAAATAAATAAATAAATAACAATAATAATAAATAAATAAGTAAGAGAACATTGAAATAACGTACTCCGATTAAAGTAAAATGCTTTACAGTTTGCAATATCTAGTTTTTCAATATATAATCTATATATGATTTTTGTATTGAATATATTTAGTCCAAAGGAGATTTGAAGATCTTAATGAATTGACTATTTAACTTGTCCTAGTCCCACCTCCACATTATATATTTTTTTTCCTCTCGTTTGTAAATTAATTACGATAATCTTGAGATTTGTCTTGTAACACAATTGAAAAAATATTCAAAAACTTTAAAATAAGAAATGCCAAGTTCTTTTTTGTCACTATATGATCGGAAATTTGTCCATGTTTCTGAATCAGATATTTTCTAAAGTTTTAACCTAGGATTCATTTTTTTTTTTTTTTTGATGCTACCTAGGATTGATCTTGTTTTCTATCATGGTACCATTTTTCTCTTAGGTGGTCAGCGATAGCAACGCACTTACCAAAGAGAACGGACAATGAGATCAAGAATTATTGGAACACCCATCTCAAAAAAAGGTTAGCCAAGATGGGTCTAGACTCAGTGACTCAGAAGCCAAAGGGTGCCACCCTTGGCTCAGCCCACGCCTATTCATCCAACAATGCAACGAACCTCATCCACATGGCTCAGTGGGAAAGCACTCGCCTAGAGCCAGAAGCAAGGCTCGTCAGAGAGCCAAAGCCATGCCAGCATCAGCCTGGCTTTTCACGGTCCACTTCATCTTCAGCTAAGCTACTCAACAAAATGGCTACTACACTAGCACCACCACGTTGCATTGGCATATTAAAAGCTTGGCAAGGCGTTCTTTCAAGGTCCACCCAAGAAGGAGGTGGTGTTAATACTATTGACATGAGTAGCAATGTTGAGTCTCCAACACCTACATTGAGCATGGAAAATGAACTGTCAATGCCAGCTATTGAATTATCAGAGTCCAGTACTGCAAGTTTAGGCTCGTTTGGAGGTGAATCTGTTGAAGCATGGGGTACCAAAGAAGCGGATTTCAACGACTGGCTCACGAATTTTCTTCTCGAAGATGAACAGAATTATTCGTCCGTTGGTGGCATGGATTGTAGTGATATTGGTGGTGGAAGTGAAAGCGAGGCATTGTTTGAAGGGAATGAAAATTATTGGGGTGACATATTCGATTTGGTGAATTGTGGAGAGTCAAATTCGCCAGTGTTTTGATGTGGAAATTAAATCCAGTGCCAGTGTGCGGGCTCTGCATGAATGTTTTGATTGATTCAAGAAATATTTGTGTTTAATCTGTATTAATACATTTGTAAAACTATACTTAATTCATCTCTCGGTGTATATACCCATAGGCCGGCCTAAGGATAAACCCATCTTAATGCTTAACAAGTTATCATCTAATAACTAAGCAATTGAGCGTCTAATACCATCGGTTTTGTAGTCTTTGTGATATATCTTTCCTTTTGTATGCAGTAAACACAAAAAACTTACTTGATACGATAAGATGCCTACATCCGCAATATAGATATACTAAATTCACTATAAATAATCAATAAGATGCAGAATAAAGCCTCCACAAAGCAAAGAACATGACACGAAACCCTATTTGAATACACACTAAAAAATGTTCACCTTGGGTCACTCCTAGCTCTGCACCGGCTCTCCTGAAAAGAGGCTTCTCAGCTTAGTTGAGCTCTTGGAGTCTAGTAATAAATAAATATAAGACACCTTACAACAACTAGAATTTCCCACCTAAGGGAATGACTCATTTTATTTGTGATTAAATTAGTCTTTGATGAAAAAAGTTGGAAGAGAGTTTTCGATGTGACAAAAAAAATTTGAGAGAGAGTGAGAGAGAGTATGTATGTGACTTTATTTATGAGTAAATTAGTTTTTGATGAAAGATAAACGCAAATATAACTTCCCAACAATTAATAAAATAAGTAAATTAGTTTTTGATGATTTACCATAGTCTATATCCCTCCCATAAATTTATATCACAGAAGCTAAAAAATTATATGCTACGTAAAGCGAGAAATATTTTTAAAAAACCAAGTCTATCATTGAAAGACCTGACTCATGAGTTCGATCACATAAAAGTAAAGAGTTTCCCAAATAATTTTTTAACAAATTTTTCAAATGAGAAAAGTTTACAGTATGGAAAATTATAGGAAGCCATGACAACCTAACATATACCCAAAAGGTTTCAAATGAGAAAAGCTTACATGGGGCCTTTAATGGGAAGCCTTGACAACCTAACTTATACGCAAAAAGGGAAAATTGAGCTCAGACCAAATTTATGGTAGATTAGCCATGTGATTTTTCCAGTGGATATGGATGGGAAAATGACAACATTAACTAGACAAGATTGGTACTTATGTTATCGTATAAGACCTTCCTAAAACCACATTTATCTCCTTGGATTTTTGTTGGCAGTGGTTCTTTGGAAACAATGAAGGTTATTACACAAAAATTTCTCCCATTATACATTAGTTTCACAAAAATTCTCTAGATTTAAATATTGAATAATTCGAGAGTTATTAAATCATAACACTTTCTCCTTTTCCGGTAAAAATGTTTTGATCAAAATTAACCATGTAAATCTGCTGGCATGTTAGCTTAGCATGATAGCTCAGTAGCATTTGTCTTACTTGATAGGTGAGTGATCTAAAATTCAAATTTATGGAAAAGTATTGATAGGTGATACTCATTTGTTGGTATTAAGAAATGTTAAAGAGTTAAAGGTAGATCTATTTATTTGAAAAAAAAAAAAAAACATGGTTGGTTGCGCTATGTTGGTTTGGGCTTAGACATGATCAGCCCGACCTTGGGCCTAAAAAAAACATGATTGGGTATGATTTATGCTATCTAAGACTTATACGAAATTTAGATCGGCTTAGGTTCGACTCCCACTGTTAGCAATCTTACTTAGTGAGTAATTTTTAAGTCCAATGTAAGTTTTCGTTGAGGCATGAGGCTTGCTTTGGCCCTAGATTGGGGTAGCCTCTCATCACCTAAACTTTTTTGCACCAAAAAAAAGAAAAAGAAATTTAGACTGGCATAAGGCCAGGACTTATATGGGCATGCATGGCATGGATAAGCCCGTAAAATCATTGGGCCAACCAGGCCATACCTTTGGGCCACACTTACTCCATAGTAGGCCCTGGTAAACTTTCTCCCCAAATCCATGGTTCAGACTTCTGCTTTAAACTACGTGGAAATAAATCATATTTTAGAGAAAGACAAATCTTTATGAACTTGTGTTAGAAATAAATCAATTATCATTTTTGGGTATGGTACCCCAAATTTATTTATTTATTTATTTATTTTTTTCAGTGGGTACCAACGTACCCTACTTTTGATCTAATCTAATCTAATGGTTAAAATGTAGTCATGCTTCATTAGTTTTATTTCTTGTCATGGTATGTCTTTTTATTCTTTCGGTGGTCATCAGCCATATCCACCCACTTACCGAAGAGAATAAACATTTGTTAAGTTTCAAAACCAATAGATAGTTTTTAAGTGGAGGGTTCAAACAGGTATATAAAATTATGTCAAACCTAGGGCAATATACGATGTAGTATTTTTTAACACTCTCATTCACGTGCAAATTTAACACATGATAGCCATGTCATCTGGGTAATAACAATAACAATAAGAACGGACTCAAACGATTCAAGAACAAAATGTTTCTGCTACTATGCTAAGTTTTTAATTTAAAAAGTTGAGTTATTAAGTTGAGGTCTCAAACCAATACATGAAGTTATGCGAGATGAAGAATCATTAGAAACACAAATCTCAAAGGAAATGGATCCAAGCCGCAGTGGCCGGCTACCCCAATACATTTCACCACCATATTGTCTTGACATATTAAAAGCTTGGAAAAGTATTGTTGATAAAAGGTACGGTCCTCGTGGTGGTGGCACCACCCTGTCTTTGCCCTAGTAAAAGCTCGGAGAAGTGTTTGATCAAGGTCCTCACAAGGTTGTGGTGGTAGTTCTGGCAATAGTACGTGGTGGTGGGGTTGATACTTACTGTGTTTTCTGGTTATTAGTTGTAACTTTACGAAGGAGAGAGGAATGGAGTTAGGATTACTCAAGTAATGAGTAACTGAAAGGGAATCACTTTCAAGCCAAATTTGAAACCAACCTTTATCTCAAGCTTGCTTAATGCCCAAAATGACAGCCAATAGTTCAGCATAAAAAACACTTTGGACCCCAATATTAAAGAGAATATACCCTTTACAAAGCCACGACTATTCCTAAAAACACCACTTGTAACTGCAGCTTCAGGATTACCTTTAGCCAATCCATTTGTACTTAGCTTAAGCCAAATAAGAGGGGGAGGGTGCCAACAAACCTCCAAAATAAGAGGAGCATTTTTTGGAATAGCAGAAACACCCAAAGAGTGGAGAACTAAAAGGTCAGATTGAGTATTATCTATGTGACCAAAACTGAGTTTACCAATATCTCTCAATAAAGAACGAATGTGCAAAACTGACTTCTTCAAATTTGGCTTGATATCTTCAAATATGAGTTTATTTTTAGTAAGTCATATAGAAGAGAAGCCTAGCATAATAGCAACCACCCAAAAATTATAAATCTGAGAACTCATTCTCATGGTAACAACAGAATCCCAAAATGCAAAAATAGAGAAATATCTATGAGCACCTAACTGCACATAAAAGAGAGAAGCCAACCTCTGTGGCACTGTGGTCCTTGCACCATCACAGTACACACCCCCTCCACCTTATTCTTCAAAATACCGAAATTCTCCTCTCGTGTAGTCGTAATTCAAAATAAATATAGCACATGCAAAAATTGCCGTGCATTTTAAAGAAATATCTATGCTGGATGAGAATTTAATATCCGTCCTTTAGGCTACAGATATTGAAAAAATAAACATATTGTTAACTGCACTCAGATGGAGTAATGAGAGGGAATCCCAGCCAAATGTCCCAAAAGCAAGTGCGTGGATTTCAAGTTAATGAGAATGGGATCATATTGAAATTATGGCAAAGTGATTCATTAGTGAAGGAAATTAACTCCTTTTTTTTTTTTAGGTAAAAAGGGGGGCAGAACCAGAAAAAGAAAAAGAAAAAACAAAACTAAACAAAACGGGGAAAAGTAACTCCTCTATCATCCTCACGCAGGAGGGGAAAAGGAAACTAACTCTTCACACCAAACACTACTAGTCCCAATTATTAAATAGGAAGAGGGCACACCAAACTTTGAAATCTCTAGTTATTGTGAATATTATGGCTACTCTTTAATACACCAAGAAAAGAAGAGAGAGAGAGCTAGAGAGAGAGAAAAGGGTGGGGGGGGGGGATTTGTCCCAGAAAATATGGAGATTGAATGCCTTAAAAGTGACCCCATCAAACTAACATTTTGGTAACTTGATTTACGTATTGAGCTGAAGCTTGGTGTGAGTTTAATTTAATAATGTTCATTTCCTCATTATTCATCACAAAAATGCCCCATGATATGTGAATGGCTTTGGGTGTGTTCCCTAGGTTATCATTTCAACTTCTTGCAGGTATCCTTACTTATGTGGGGATGTAACATTTTATATGCATGAGCAATTAAGGGATTAGTTTAAACTAAAACCTTGACGAGAGTAAGACTTGAGATATCCCTAATTATCAATAAAAATAAAACAAAATAAAATAAAATGAGTAGAAGGTCTAAAGTTCAAATATTCAAGCTCCTCAAAAAAAAAAAAAAAAAAAAAAAAGGGGGGGGGTTCCCCTGGCATGAGATAATAAATCAAAGCAGTATTATTTTATAAATCAATACCATTATTATATTCATCATTGTTTTTATACAAATTATGTTTTCTAAAAAGAACCAATTTGTCTTTGAATCGACCAACAATATAGAATGCACTCTCTCTCTCTCTCTCTGAACATTTTTTAGAAGATGGAGCAGAGCTAGATTTTGAGTGATTAATTGAAGAGAGCATACAAGAATACGTACTCCATGGATACTGAAGAATAATATTAAAAAAATGAATATCTACTCCCATATTTAAAGTATATATTACTCCTACAAAATGAATACCTAACGACCAATATATAATACTTCATCCAGGCAGCGTCACAGTGTCCTCATAACTAGTTTTCTGTATTTGCATAACTGCCTGCAACTTCTCAAAACTTCCCGCAATGACAAACAATAATAATAATAATAATAATCATATAATTTTATAATTTTATTGTATTATTTATATTATATTATTATAATAATACCTTTGTTTATATCGATTCGAACCTTGCATTGGAAATCGATTCAATTACACTTTTTATTTTATTCTATTTATATCAAGATGTTTTGAGTAGGTCACGCACCCCTGAATACATGTAATATATCCTTACATCCTACAGGTAAATGAAATAAGTTCATAGGGGTGTATGGCGCCTTAAGGGAAGTGATAATGAGATTTGATCGAATCCGAGAGCTCTCAAAATTAATCAATTCAATTATACAACATTTTCACATCTCCTTCTGCCATTTATACTCTAGAACAAATTCCCCAAAATTTGAGCAAAGACTTAATTAGCATTTAACCTAGTATAGTCACCAATAAAACTGTGTTTCCACAATTACTATAATAACTAATTCACTTAAAATGTCAAGTACAAGTCTTCTTCTTCTTCTGTGTTTTTGGTGATAACTAAAATCATGTGCATATATACATTCTTGTTCAAGTCAACACGTGTTGAAATTATATCAGCATCATTCATTTGGGCCGGGTTATACCATGTTACACCCGTATTGAGTGTTGTACTCTATGCAAAAGTCAAGTGAAGACGTATTACACCTGTGTTGAGTGTTGTACTCTATGCATTGATATATATATATATATATATATATATATATATATATATCAATGCATAGAGTACAACACTCAACACAGGTGTAACACGTCTTCACTTGACCATTGTCACAAACACACACACACGCACACACACACACACACATATATATATATATATATAGAGAGAGAGAGAGAGAGAGTAAACTAGCTGGAGGAGATTGGACTTGCAATTAACCAGCTAGTGATCGTATAACAAGACCTGCATGACCAACTTAACCTTAATCTTTTTAACAAGATGACAATAAAATTTTTAAAAATAATAATAATAATAATAATAATAATGAAGCTTTTATCATGGTGGCTAGTACTCTGCATAAGGTCTAAATTGCCCCATTAAATGGTGGACACATGCATAACCAGCCACGTACTCAATTATAGTGCCTCACCACATATTTGTCTCTCTCCCGTACCCATGCTTCAGTTCTCTCTCCATCGGTAGAAAAAGAGTGAGTTCATCACATAAATTCACACAATTAAATAACATCTATTTTCTTCACACCATAAATAGTGCTTGTCATTGCCCATTTCTCACATCTTTCAGCCTCTCCACTTGCCCCCACCTTTTGGTCCATGTGCTTCCTCTCTTTTAAGTCGGTCACTCTCCATTTTCTCACCATTGCTTCCCACTTAATTATTCACCTTACATGTAGTACATATCCTTTCGATCTCATCTTCAAAGGACAATACCAAAATGGGAAGATCTCCGTGCTGCGACCCTGATAGCTTGAAGAGAGGCCCATGGACATCTGAAGAAGACCGAAAGCTCGTAGCTTACATTCAAGAACATGGTCATGGAAGCTGGAGTTCGTTGCCCCAGAAAGCTGGTGAATTCCTCTGACTTTTTAGTCTACTTTTCCATAATCTTCAAGCTAGACACTTTAAAAAAAAAATTAAAAAAAAAAAAAAAAAAAATGTTGCATTCCTAGTTTTCCAAAAAAATGGGGTGATAATTGTCATCTTAAGGTATTTGGGTTTTTGGTTTTATTGTGTATAGGTCTCAAAAGATGTGGGAAGAGTTGCAGACTGAGATGGACCAACGACCTAAGACCTGATATTAAGAGAGGGAAATTTAGTTTACAAGAAGAACAGACCATGATTCAACTTCATGCTCTTTTAGGAAACAGGTAATGATGAAAAGTTTTTGAATACTCCTATATCCGAGGATGGCACACTTTTTTTTGCTAATTAATCTACACCCTTCCGTGAATTAATAACCTTTTTTTGCTAATTCACACGCTTTCATTTAGCTAGATGCGTTTGCACTTTGCATAGTCTGATCCTGCACGTGTTTGCCAGAAACTGCACCCCTTCCTAAAGGAATATGTTTATATAAAATAAAAGAACAAAAGAAAAGAAAATATAACGCGAAGGCTTTAGTCCTAAGAAGATATATTTATTTTTTTAGCATCAAATATAATTAGGCATGGCTAAGGATTAAGGTTGAAGATCTTCAAAATTTGACTATTTTTCTTGTCCCAGCCACATTATATTTTTGGCTAGCCTTTTTTAAAAATAAAAATGTAAAAGAAATTTGGGTAGAATCTATAAGAACTTCATTTGTGTAAAAAATGGGTATAGCTGGCTTTAATCGCTAAAAATCTTGAAATTTGTCTTAAACATGAGTCTGTTTTTAAAAATCTTGAAATTTGGCTTTAATCGCTAAATTAAAATTAAAAGTCTGTCTTGTTGGGTTTTTGATTATGCCATGAAAGTCTATTTTTAAGGTCCCAGTTTGGCGTATTTTTATTTACTATATCATGGTATCTCTTTTTATCTTAGTTGGTCAACCATAGCTACCTTCTTACCAAAGAGAACAGACAATGAGATCAAGAATTACTGGAACACACATCTCAAGAAAAGGTTAGCCAAGATGGGTGTAGACCCAGTGACTCACAAGCCCAAGAGTGCCATCCTTGGCTCAGCCGGCAAGGATCCCAAGAATGCATCGAACCTCAGCCACATGGCTCAGTGGGAGAGCACTCGCCTTGAAGCTGAAGCAAGGCTAGTCAGAGAGTTGAAGTTGGGCCAACCTCAGCCTGGCTCATCAGGTTCTCAGCTACTCACAAAAATGGCTACTACAACTACACCACCACGTTGCCTTGACATATTAAAAGTTTGGCAAGATAATTGGTCATGCTCCACAAAAGGTCACGATGGTGTTGGTGGTGGTGGTACTGGTGGTGCTAGTGGTGACGGCTTTGTTAATAGCGTTGGCATTTTACCACATTGTCTTGATATACTAAAAGTGTGGCAAGGTATTTTGTCAGAGTCCACGCAAGGTAACGGTGGTGTGTGGCAAGGTATTTGGTCAGAGTCCAAGGAAGGTGGTGGTGGTGGTGCCAGAATTAGTTTTGCTAATACTGTTGACATGAGTTGTAATGTTGAGTTTCCAACTTTTATGTCAAGTCTGGATAGCACATTTGCAATGCCAACAGTTGGATTATCCGCTTTTATGGGTGGTGGTGATAGAATTAGTGTTGCTGATACTGTTGATATGAGTTGTAATGTTGAGTTTCCAACTTTTATGTCGAGTTTGGATAATGCATTTGCAATGTCAACAATTGGATTATCCGATTTTACAGGATTTTTAGGATCGTTTGGAGGAGAAATTGTGGAAGCATGAGGCTTGCACCACCAAGACATGGACATGGCGTTTGATGCTGGAGAAGCTAATTTTGACGATGCGGTCACAAATTTCCTTCACAATAATAACCCGGATGTTCATGAAGAACGGAATGCGTCCATGGGCTTGTGGCATGGTTTGTAGTAATGGAACAAAAATCATTGGAATGACATGTTCAGTTTGGTGAATTGTGGACCGTCAAATTCTCTAGTGTGTTTTTTTTTTTTTTTTGGGTACAAAAATTCTCTAGATTTTTATAGGCTTTTCGATCAAGAGTAGAGGTGAATTGAATTTCTTGGTTATTGTTCTTTCTTTTGTTAATTTTCAAGTAAATCACGATCCGTGATGTGTCTATGAAGCCATCAATGGATCTTCTATCGATTACTCCATGGGAACCCTTTTGGTTTGTGAAATGGAGTTACAGTAATAGTCAACTCAAATTCTTCGTGGCTTTGATTTCCTTTCCTTCTCATAGCCACACAAAAAAAAAAATGAAAGGATAAAAAGGGATCTCCCTTCCTTAATTCACTCATTTTTTGAGAACCAAAAAGAGGGGACATGTGAATATTGTTTCTACAGGAAGAAATTAACCATCATACCATGACGGCCTACAAGAATATAATTACAGTTGGCAGCTATTGTTAGTTAAGTTATTAGTCATTGACTAAGACATTAGTAAAATTTTGCACTGAACTGTAATTATTTTCCCGTAATCCAATTCCCCCTAATTCTTTAGGATTACTTAAACAAAATTTTCATAATTTTTATGGGTTTTATTTTTACCTGATATGTATGAGTTGTGAAGACTTGTATGAATTCATAATTTGACCAAAAGGGTTTTTTGTTGGGGGAATCTATATATATATATATATATATATAAGTTTTTCTTATCTTTTCTTTCTTTGAAAAGAAAAGGAGAAATTATCCAGAAAGGTCAAAAAAAAAAAAAAAAAAACAAAGCTTTTATTTTTGTTTTTTAGGGTTTTCTAATGTAACCCATTTTGCTCTTTAAGAGCATCTTCAATGAGGCTAGCTATCCAACCTCCTTAGCTATTTTAGGTAGGTAAATCACTTTTTTCCTTGTCCAAAGGGCTAGCTATTTTAGCTATCATTATTTCATCTACTTACATTTAGCTAGCAAATGTTCGCTAGCTAAATTATTTTTAGTTTAAAAAAAAGGACACTTGTCCTCTCTATACGCATCATTCCTTTTTTATCTCTCCACCAAATGATTAAAAAAATAAAGATTATTAATAAAAATTTGAAATAGCTAAAAAATAACTAGTATCCTTGGAGTACTCACTTGGATAGCTAGCTAGTTAGCTATTTTAAAAAAATATCATTTTGCTAGCTAAAGCAGCAAAAAAATAACTAATACCCATGGAGATGTTCTAAGAACATCTCTAACCCAAGAGAGCTATTTTGATGAGCTAAAAGCTATTTTTAGGTCAAAAACTATAAAAATAGCTTTCTATAGTAACGTGGCTATTCTAATGCAGCAAAAGCTATTTTTTAGCTCGCCTAGTTTTTCCTCCTTTCAACTACCATTCCCTGCACGACCACATAGCTCATAGCTAAATTGGGAGCCAAATTTGGCTTTCAATTTAGCTCTTACTTATTTTATCTCACCATTTTGTTTTCCCATTAGAGAAGGCCTTTTAGAGCTAAAAGTTATTTATAACCTTAGCTCACACAATAACTTTCCCATTAGAGCATCTCCAAGAGATTAGCTATTTTAACTCTTTAGTTAAAGTAGAGTGTAGTACCATCTCCAAAAAGCTAGCTATCTAACTCTCTAAAATAGCTAGAACCTTTGAAGCTCTTCAAATATAGATAGCCATCTTGACTCTCTTAGTTAAAGTAGAGAAAAAATAGCTAGACCACTAAGGAAAAAAAAAGCTAACCCTGTTGGAACTTTCAGTTAAATTAGGGGTTCTCTAATTTAACTAGTCCTTTTGGAAAACCCTCTAAACTCCCTTAATTAAATAAAAAAGAACACTTATCAAGTTCTCCAAAATAGAGAAAAAATAACTAACCCGGTTAGAGATGCTCTTAGATATGCTTTAAGAACATGTTGGAAAAGGAAAGGTGAAGGAGGAGTAAATTAGTAATGGTTACAAATACTCCTCAACAAATATGGATGTAAAAGCATAAAGACTCTTGACAAAGAAAGTGACTGATGAATGTGGTCTTGCATTTATACCATTGTTGTAGGTGTACCGTGAATGCAAGGGTTTCTTCTCGCACCATCGAAAGAAAAAGGAAAAAAAAAAAAAAAAAAAGTTTCCCTATCAAATTAAGCTCTACGATAGTGTCAATGAGTAATGCTACATGCTACATGATTTTTTTGCATTTTTCAGTGAGTAATGCTACATGCATTGAGTGAGTAATGCTACATGATTTTTTTTTTTTTTGTATTTTAATTTACATTTCAATTTTGCTTATAGAAGATGCCTTATCAAATTAAATTATCATTCTCTTGACCTACGAGTGCAATGTGGATGGTAAAAGATTATGACTCAAGAATCAAAAGTCCCGAATTCAAATCTTTGCTCTCTCATTATCAGATGTATGGACTTATGAGTAATTTGTGCATTACAGGGATTAGTTTGGACTCAATGAAGTTTGACATAAAATAAAATATAAAAAAACGCGAAAAATTTATCAATCTCTTCCTAAGAGTTGGAATAAAAATTCGAAATTGAAGTGGACGCATACGGCATTTTTCTTTATCCTCCCATTTAATGCCCATGGGCTCAATGGTTCCATCACTAAGTACTCTGGTGGGTCAATGAACAATTTTGTAGAGAGGGTTTGGATCTTTCTCTCTCTCTTTTTTCCTTTTTTTTTTTAGTAGTCCCCAACTATCCATTTTTCTTATTTATTATTATTATTATATATATATTTTTATAATCGATAAATTTTTTTCATATCTCCAAGAAACCCTAAAATCAACATATGGGTATCAATGCTTTTCTATAAGTTTGAATATGAGATCACTCATTCAACAAGTGAGGAGAATACCATTACACTATCATGTCATCGGCCACTTCACTTATCTAGATATGTTAATTTATTCTCTTTAAAAGAAAATTACAAATGGTTTTTAATGGAGTGATCAAGTTGTAGGTTCACTATTCTCTTTCAAAGTTTTGCATGCCGGCTCACCATATGAAATTAAACTTCAGTGACTATATTTATGTGAATTAAATATAATAGGAAACAAAGTCTATTGGTAGAGCTAGCTTATAAATTCTTACAACATCTTAAATTTATTACACACGCATCAAAATTAAATTGGTTTGCCAGTCATTTCTAGATCAAAATATTGTTGTTTGGACATTTATATATAGAGCAATGGTTGGAATTTGGCCTAGCCCAATCGACCAAAAAAACCCTAACTTATTGAATGGCATTTTAAACCACCCCCACGAAAAAATGAAAAAAAGAAGAAAAGAAAAAAGAAAACATGTCTGCGAATGCATGCATTCACTATAGTACGTGTTAACATTGTACTAGCCATAAAGGACCGTTTATTTGTCTGGGGCTCTTGAGAGAGACTTCTCAAGTGTTCTTCTAATGACTATACATGTATTAGACAGAAAAGGCCCGGCAATATTGGCCTGGACCATTTGCCTGAAAGATACTTGTCCTTATTTATTTATTTATTTATTTTGGGGGTGTCTGAGACTTTCAATTGTTCTTGAAATAAATGAAATTCTCCTCATGCAGAAATAATCTTTAATGTTGCTAATGCAACAATTGAAGGTAATTTGACATGGAAATTGCAATATTTATACAGTGGTGGGTGGGCAATTGCCATATTTATATAGTGGTGGGTGGGCATAAGCAAGGATGAAAACGATTGGTCCGGCCACGAGCAATTGAGCAAGTAATTACAAATTGCCATATTTTATACAGTGGTGGGTGGGCCATTGCCATATTTATATAGTGGTAGGTGGGCATAAGCAAGGATGAAAACGATTGGTCCAGCTACGAGCAATTGAGCTAGTAATTACAGTTCGTAGTTATTTACTATGAAGTTAGTGGTCATTAGTATTGATGGGTACTTATTTGCCCATAGCCGGACTAATCTGTAATTCCCCCCAAAATCAATACGCTTGGTTACTTGGTACAAAAAAAAATTAAAAAAAAAAAATCAATGGGAGGAATTAATTAATCCAGCCAAATATACAAAGCACAAATAATATTTATGAGGATAGGATCATGTTGAGAATATGGCAAAGTATTAATTTCATTCAGTAATTGAATGGAAGAGCTAATATTAATGTGGTGGGGTATGGAATACTTATATTGTGTAAGAAATTCACTGTTCAAACCAAAGCCCACTATACCTAATTATTAAAATAGTAAGAGTGCTCACCAAACTTGGCAATTCCTAATTATTGCAAGTATTATGGCTACCTAGCTAGACTGCGCCCTTCAATCTTGACACTCCCTGTGACCCTATTCAAGACAAACTTTGAAACGAGGAGAGAGGGAGAAAGAAAAAAAAAAATATATACAATATCCAAATTTAGAAAAATTTGTTAACTATATGAGAGAGAAAAAAAAAGAAAAAAAAAAAAACCCTGGGTGACAAATTTTTAGGATGGCTGCATATTCACTAATTAATTATACCGAAAAAAGGTAATATTTATTGCATTCAGATGGAATAAATATTACAAATATGGGTTTGATAATAATGAGAATAGTGTCGTGTTGAAAATATGGCAATGTAAATCATTCATCGAAGGGTTCCTTTTTAAAATGGCCAATCCTCACAGATTTAATACATATATATACACATACATACTGTGAACCCCGGAAAACGGCCCACAAGGATTTGGCGAAAGATGGGTGAAAGACAACAAACGAAAAGGAATTGCCACCTCATTTTTAAGGGAAAAGAGGAAAACCATAAAAATGTTTTATTTTCAAGGCCACATGACTGCATTAAAGGAAAAGCAAAGTCTTTAAAACTAGAAAATTGGATTTGGGGGCTAAGTTACGACGTAGTAAGGTTCTGGGCAAAGCCCATAGGCACCCACATCGCCCGAGTTGGTCTCTTAATTTAATTGAGCTAACTTAATATCTTTTTCACTCAAATATCATCATATATCATCACAAGGCAGCATGCATAACATATATTCCATCCAATCATCTCATCCATGCACAATCAAACAAATAAAACAGAACAGAAAAAAAAAAGAAGAAAAGAAAAGAAAAACCTAGGATACTTGGATCCTAGAACGGACTTGAGCCTCACGAAGAGCGCCTACGTACCATGTAGCGAAATACATGGATCAAAGTCCACGTAGTTCGAAAAGAATAGGGTTATAACCTAATACAAACCCATGGTAAAAACCCTAGGTTTCCTTATTTGAAAATGTATTGAATAATCCACAATTGAAAACTTCCACAAGAGGAAAACTTTGATAGAAAACCAGAATTTTATTAATGAAGGAAACCTTTGATAATTACCATATGTTCGCATTAAGAAGTAACCTTAGGAGGGAGAAGAGAAAAGAAACAAAAAGAAAGGTGAATTGGGGTACCTTCAAACCCTACTTACCTGAGCGCAAAAGCTCCAAGCATTAGCAATTTCAAGCAATAGCAGCCCTATTTGCAATAGGACAAGCATTGTACCTGTTTACACCCTTACAAGTGCACAAAATCATGCAAAGAGAGCAATATAATAATCTGGATAGAACCATAACAAGGCCTAAAATTACCCATTTATCATGCAAACAATAAAAATAATGAATAACTAAAGACCCTAACTCAATCCTACATGCAATGACCTAACTAATATGTATAAAAACCTACCAAAGACACTCTAACAATCATGAGAGACCTCAATAACATCAATAAACATGATAACTAAGTCTATTCTAACAAAAAAAGATGATATTTTATGTAAAATATGAAAATAGGCTTTCCTACGGTGAGCTTTCTTAAGCGAAATTATCCTAAGATAATTTCACGTAAAAAAGTCACTATGGGGAGGTGCAATTATCATATCCTACGTAAAATATATATATTAGAACACAATAGAAGTGATTTCATGCTTAAACACATCACAGAAAGCTCTCATGCAAAACTTTACTTAACAAAAAGGATAATTATCCTTAGAAAATGATAATATCTCCAAAAACCCTATAAAATCTACTATATGAATGCAAACCTAGCATGATTCAACTATATGCAGCATATATAGAATGACTATGATGAGAAACAACTCATAGAATTGAGCTAAACATGCTGTATGAAACCTGTGTGATTTTAGGGTTATCGAAACCCTAATCTCACAACTATGCATAAAAACCTACGAAAAGACTCCAACACATGCTCAAATCATCATGAATATCATTCATATCATATATATTAACTAACAGGAGCATCAATTCATGATAATAATCACAGCAACCTAAACATGTGAACTATGCATGATTTAAGAGGATAAGAAGAATAACGCTATCCAATCCTTAGTAAACCAGGGATTATCAAGCATATAAAGTCATAAATAATCTCAAAATCATTCATAATGCATCCCAAAAACATTGAACTATCCTAACATGTGGAGTTATATCATGCACTAGAGCTATCATAGAAGAAGAAGGAGGAGGAGAAGGAGAGAACTCATGTTCAGCATTCAAGAAGAGAGTTTACCTCTTGTAGAATTTTCCTTGTCTTCAAACTCCTTGTTCTCTTGCTTGCTTGGGGTTGAAGAGCCTCCTCTTGATGTCCTTCTAGCTCTCCAAACTCGTGGCTCCCTTTCTCTCTAAGTGTAAAGTGCAATTAACCTCCCCTATGTGCTGAATAACATATCCTTTATATAGAGAATTGACCTCCTAAATCAATGGTTAAGATTAATTCATTAAACAATGATCCTAAGGCTACTAGAGACTCTCTTGGTGCTCAAATAACTCAAACTTACACACTCCTAAGAGAAAACAAGTTGTAATGGCGGAGGAAACTGTCAAAAGAGGGAGAGAAGAGTCAGAAGTTGAGTTGAAGACTGAGTCCTCGGGTGACCAACTAGGCCTGGACGGTTAGCTGTCTAGGCTTGGACGGCTGACCGTCCAGCTCCGGACGGTTACCCGAGGGTCTCCCCCATTTTGCTCCGGTTTTGACTCCTACTCGTTGTAGAAGTCCTAGAATGTTCAAATTAAGTCCGATTTTGACGAAATAAAAGCCAAAACGATCGTGCTTTGAAGGGGAACACATTTTTAAGTATTTTAGGACAAAAATCCTTAACCATGGGTGCATGGTTAGGTTTTACAAAGGTGGCTAACCATGGTGCCTCACCGTTGCTAAGCTGGGTTTGTACACAAGATCGAACCAAATGCTTTCCCAATCGAAATTCGATCTTTCTAAACATATCTAGGATGTAATTAAAGTCCAATCGAAGTTAAATAAGAGAAAATTGGTTGGGTCTTATGAGTCAATTTGAGCAAACCAAGAAAGGGTCTTTTAGCCAACCCGAACCATTATGAAGCGAATTGATCTTAAACCATCGATTCATGCAATTGAACCTATATATAGACTCTATGTACTCATATGAACTCGAGGGAATGACTCGGGATTCATTTCAAGGTCAAATGGAAAATATACGGCTTAAAAGATGATTATGCCCTTAAAGTCGCAAAAGTTCTTATTGACTATCGAAATGAACTCCAAATCACTTCAAAATTCATACCCATGATATTCAATGCCATAGAAACTCAATGCAAAAGACTAGACTAAAAAAGAACTCAAAATCTTACATGAAATGATATGTCCTAGCTAAGGTGACAAAAATAGGGTGTGACACATATGTGTATACATATAGGATGATGGTTAGGTGAAAACAATTTTATATAATTTATATTGGTCACATATTGAGAGTTGTACGTCGTGTATTAGTAAGTTATTAAGTATATTGGGTCAATGCACATGGTACAACTCTTAATACATGATAAAGGATATAAATTATATCAGCATTCTGATTGTTTGTGGAGTTTGTAGGCATATGTTTTGTTTGTTTTTACAGCTTTCTATGTGGGGGTATTTTGGGCTTTGTCTGTGGTTGTGGTTTGGAGTGTGGTTTTTAGTGGGGGTGCTTTGTAGTTTTTTCAATTGTTCTAGTTGGGGGTTGGTTTGGAGTATGGTTTTTAGTGGAATGCACTGAAGTTTTTTCGGTCGTTTTAGTTGGGGATTGTTTTTGTATTTGGGCTTTGGGTGTAATCTCCCCCTTTTTTTTTTTATTTTTTTATTTTTTTTGATAAGGTAAATATGTATTGATGAACAAAAAAGGGCAAAGCCCATGTACATAAGCCATATACAAAGACTAAGTATCACCCCTTCTAAAGCCTAAATGAATCCACAAAATTAATACAAGAAAAGTTAGTAGCATTGGTATGACTAGAATACCACACGAACAAAAACTTGAGGAAAAGTGATTTGAGACCAATAATATCCTTCTCCAGCCCATCAAAAGTCTTAGCATTCCTTTCCTTCCATATACACCACAAAATAGCATGTGGAGCCATGCGCCATATGACTTTAGCTTTTTTACAGCCCCCCTTAAAACTCCACTCCACCAAAAGGTCGTAAATAGAGGATGGAAGCACCCAATGAACTCCAAACAAGTTAAACAATAGCATCCAAAGATTTCTAACCACATCACAATGTATGAAGAGATGATCCACCGACTCTGCTTCTTTTTTACAAAGAGCACATCTATTCGGCACATACCACCCTTTCTTAGCAAGATTATCCAAAGTTCACTACTACAATAATAGAAAAAGATCACAATTGAAAAAAATTAAACGATCACACTTTTTTTAAAAATTGTGATCTTATGTGTGGACAAAATATTTAATCACAGTTTTATAAAAAAGTGTGATCTTTTTAAGCAATTTAATCTCAGTTTTTTAAAGACCGTGATTATAGGGCATAAGATAGATCACGGTATTAAGTTATACCGTGATCTTTCTAGAAAGAATTTTTTTTTTAAAGCAAACCTCAACTTCCTAATCCCACGAAAATAAGGCGCGATTTTTTTTTCTCACATTCCCAAATTCATGACCCATTCTCCCTCCCATCTTCCATCTCTCATCTTGCATCTCTCAAACCTTAACCCTCTACTCAACAAACACACGGTTCACACAGCCACGATGCTGCCGCTTGATCGAGCCCCAATTACACAACCCCGTCGTACAATTGGTGGTCACGCTTGTTGCAATCGGAACCGGAGAAGACGACGGCGACGCTGTTGTCCAACAAAAGGCTTCTTCTTCTCACGAGCAAGGGTTTTAGGTGTCAAGAACAGGGTTTTTCTAAGGTTAGTCTCTAACTTCTTATGGCTGCTTGGGGAAAATCTTAGGTAGCTTGCTTAATGTCTTTCCTACTCTTATGATTGGCCATTCCCTCCTTACCTCATTGGTATCTCTTTAAGGATTGATGCTTAAAGAGTATCCTTACAATCTTGTTATTCTAGGTAGCTGCTAAATTAATTGCAATCCCTGAACCCAGCACTTCAAGAACCTTTTTTTTTTCTTTTAATGACATATAGATGTGCATTATGCACCTCCTAATTTTCAGTATAGAAGAGTTTTTTTATATTGTTTCATTGTTTATGTATGATGATCTTGAAAATGGCGGTGACTTGATACTGTTAAGACAATTCTATCTTAGTATTTACATGTTAAACAAACCTGATTTTTGAGAATATATCATGTTTATAGATATAATTGTATTTTAATGCAATTTTCTTACAAATGATGCATAGATCATACGTTAATTCAACTGCTAACTCTGTTCTGCTTGCTGCCCTATTTTTTTCTAAGGCTCTATTTGTTTCTATGGAACATGTTCGCTGGAAAATTTTTTTAGAGCAAAATTTCTTGATTAAGGCTATTATTTAGCTTCGGGGATACAACCCTCGCAAAATTTATTGTCATATTGTTTCATCTAAATATTTTGTAGTTCATAGTAGATGGATGATTCTTTGTAGCATAACAAATCGTGTTGGTTACATATATGTCTTGGATTCTTTAATGAAATTTGGGGGTTGTTGGCTGTTGTATTTGGTTGGTGTGGTTGGTTTTTTTATTGTTGTTGCGGCTGTTAGCAAATCGTGTTGGTTGCATGTCTTAGATTCCTCAATGTTTTGGGGGTTTTGGGCTGTGTATTTGGTTGGTGTGGGGGTATTTGTTAGTGGTATGTTTAGTAGTGGGGTAGATTCATGTGGCCTCTTTGTTGGTGGTTGATCAGTTAGCTATTCGGGTTTTTGGTAGTTCAGTTTCTTTCAAGGTGTGGTTTTGTATGCATCTAGCTTGGGTTTGGTTGGATTTTGGGTGTGTCTTATTATATACGTGTTCTTATCTTGGATGGAGGTTTGCAAAATGAGTTTGTTTCTATTAGTAGTAGTTTGGAGGTGTTCGGGTTGAGTGGAGTGTTTTTGGTGTGTCAGTTTTTGTAGCTTAGGTTTGGGTTATTCTTTTTGGTGGTGCCTTTAAAGAATTATATAGGGTCTGTTTAGTGGTATTGTCTTGTTGTGTATGGCTTGGAGTTTCTCCTCTTAGTGTTGGTTTCGACTCAGTACTTTGAGTTTTGAACTTTCTATATTTTTGGAGAGTGGTTTTATGGATTGGTTTGTTTTCTTGGGTAGTTGTTTTGGGCTGGTTTTTTTTTTTCCTCTGTATGACATTATATTTATTCAATAATAAAGTTTTTGATTTTGCTGATACAGAAAAAATAAAAATATTAAGAATCCTTGTAAGTTAGCATTAGCTTGTATCATTTCCTGCCTAGCTAGCTAGCATTTGATTGAAATTGTTGTGTGCAATATTTGCAGATAAGATAAGCATAAATCAAAGCATTGAAGTATTTAATGAAGGCGCGTAGTTTGCATGTACGTGTTACGGATGGCAGAAGTTCAATTAAAGGCTTCAATCATCGAAGTCCTAGGATTTTCTTTTTCTATATATGGGGAGAATCATAGTTTTTTTAGTATTTTCTTTTAAGAAATTGGTTGTTAGTTTGAAATTCATATATCAGATTGTTTACGTACTAATTTGGCTATCTAATTAATGCATGTGATATCTTTCATTTATGAGATGCGTACCTCTTATACTAACTAATGGAATTGTAATTTATAATGCTAGCTTGAATTGTATTTGCATGATAAATTTAATAGTTGAAATGTGATTGAAAGAATAGCAACAGGTTCCTCATTTACTAGAAGCAATACAGATTTCCAAATAAATTTAAAAACGAAAAAAAAAAAATCCCAAAAAAAAAAAAAAAGGGGAGAATAGATCACGGTTTTTTTTTTTTTTTTTTAATGTGATCCTTTTGCAATATAGATCACGGATTGAGAATAAACCGTGATCTTCATCTAAGGAATATATCACGGTTTGGATAGAAACTGTGATCTTTGTCTACCATTTGATTACGATTCTTGAAAAAAAGAACATGGCACAAAACCGTGATCTTTTGTAAAAAATAACACAGTAAAAAACTGTGATCTAATATGGACACTTTAGATCACACCTTAATAGATCACACTTTTAGTTAAAAAAGATCACGATAAAAAAGTGTGATCTATTGTAATAGATCACGGTATTTAACTGTGATCTATTTTGATTATTGTAGTAGTGGTTAAACACTTATCACTTCCTACCAACCAACAAAAAAAGGTTACCTTAGTAGGGACCGATGATATCCAAATGACTTTAGCCGGGAGAAAAATATTGCCTATAGGTCTTACACAATTATAGTAAGATTTTACGGAGAATTACCCTTTAGCATCCTTACGCTAAACTAAGGAATCATTCTCACCCTCCAAAATCTTACTTTTGTAAAGAGTTTGAAAGAAAAGCAAAGCTTCATCCACTTCCCAATCATTAAAGTGTCTATTAAAAAGGACATTCCAATGTCGAGAACTGGAATCCCCTCCCAAGCATCCCAAGCAATCCGCAACCAATGCATCCTTATTAGTAGCAATAGAAAATAAAGTAGGAAATTCCACCATAAGAGGAGCATTGGAGCACCACAAATCTTGCTAACATTTCACCCTACTACCATCCCCCCCTTTAAACCTAATCTCTAACAAAATCCCTAAACCCTTGCATGATAGCCTTCTAAAGTCCTACCTTATGTGGACTATTTACATCATTAGACCACCAACCTTCTCTAGTAATACCATACTTCCAAATGATCACATCCCGCCATAAACCTTGGACACCTTTGCCAAATCTCCAAAGCCATTTCCCCATAAGAGTTTGGTTAGTGTAAATAATGGACCTAACCTTCTAATCCCCCCATATACTTTGGAAGACAAACGATGCTCCAATTAACGAGATGAAATTTCCGTTCACCACCCACTCTATTCCATAAAAAATCCCTTTCAAGTTTTTTGATCCTATAATCCACGGACTTGGGTATTTTATAAATGGACATAAGGTAAATGGGTATAGATGATAATACATTATGGATAAGTGTCAACTTGCCTCCTTTAGAAAGGTACCCTTTTTTCCAACCACCAAGTCTTCTTTCAATTCTCTCAATAACGGGATCCCACACTTTTGGGTTTTTGAATCAGGCCCCCAAAGGAAGATCAAGGTATGATGTCGGTAATTTCCCCACTTTACAACTCAAAATAGTAGCAAGGTTATCCACATTAACAAGATTCCCTACCGGAATAAGATTGATTTTATCAAGATTGACTCTAAGCCCCGAAACCGCCTCAAAGGAGAGTAAAATAGCCCTTAAATTTGACACGTGTTCCTCTTCCACACCACAAAAGATTAATGCATTGTCGGCAAAAAGTAAGTGTAACACCTTGCGCAAACCAATCCTACCATCACCTACTTTAAATCCACCTAGTATGTTTGCATCCACGGCTTTGGAAATAAATTTGCTCAAAACTTCCATAACCATGATAAATAAAAATGGAGAAAGAGGGTCTCCTTGGCAAACCCCTCTAGAACCTTGAAAAAAACCATACCGGGACCCATTCACCAAAATTGAAAAAGAAGGGGTAGATATACACTAAGCGATCCACTTATGCTATCTCATCCCAAATCCCATCCTACCAAGCAAGCTAGTAGATAAGAAAGTTCCAATTAATATGATCGTACGCTTTTTCCAAATCAATCTTTGCCAAAATACCTAGGATCCCACTTTTAAGTCTAGAATCAACACATTTATTAGTTACTAGAGCCGCATCAACTATTTGTCTCCCACTAATAAAAGCAAATTGTGAAGGAGAAATAAGTTTCCCAATAACTTTAGTGAGCCTCAAAGCCAATACCTTAGCAAGAATCTTGTAAACACTACCAATTAAAGAAATGGGGCAAAAGTCACGAACATCTACCACTTCTCCCTTCTTTGGAATAAGAGTTATAAAAGTTGCATTGAGACTACTTTCCATCTTTGCTCTTGCATAAAATTCCTCAAATACTTTCATTAAATCTTCTTTGATAACCCTCCAACACTTTTGGAAAAATGCTATAGTTATACGATCCGAGCCGAGTGCTTTATCTCCATACAAAGAGTTGAGAGCTTCCAACACTTCTACCTCATCAAAATCTCTCTCCAACCAATTTGCCTCTTCAAGGTCAAGAGAGTCAAAATGCATGTCATCGGTGAAACGCTTCTAATCCTCCTCCTCAAAGAAAAGATTCTCATAGAAAACAATAATTTCTTTAGAAAAAATATTCTCATCATCCATTAGCGATCCATTTACCATCAACTTCCCAATATAGTAATTCATCTTGTGAGCATTAGCTATTCTATGGAAGAACTTAGTGTTTTTGTCTCCTTCCTTAAGCCACAACACTCTAGATTTTTGGCGCCAACTAATCTCTTCCAATCGAGCTAATCTAGCAAATTCCGCTTTAACTTCCATTCTACTAACTTTCTCTTTAATCGATAATTCCAACCTTCCTTCTTTCTCATAAAAAAAATAAAAATGTATTAAATCCAATACCCAATTTTTGGATTCTCTAATGTTGCCAATCACTTCCTTATTCCAAGTTTTCAAACTATCCTTTAAAACTTTCAACTTTTTAGTAAACACATAACTAGGAGTTCCGAAAAAAGAGTAAGAGCCTCACCAATCATTCACAAGATAAACAAAACCTTCCTCCTCTAGCCACATATTCTCAAACCGAAAAGGACCTCTAGCCATTCTCAAGCCTTCACTATCAAGTAGTAATGGAATGTGATCGAATAATGGTCTTGGAAGGGTGGATTGTGTGACTCTAGGAAAATGCTCTTCCCATGAAGTTGAGAAAAGAAACCTATCCAATCTTGATAGACTTGGAATCTCATGATTATTCGACCAAGTAAACCATCCTCCAATTAAATGAGGGTCGATTAATCCATTTGACTCCACAAATTCTGAGAACAACCACATATCAAAAGAACTATTCTCTCCACCTCTTCTTTTATTGGGATATCTCACCACATTAAAATCTCTTGCCACACATGCACCATGGGAGAGTCCATCTATTATAGAAACTTTCCAATTCCAACCAACATGAAGCTCTCAATTGATCATCATTGGGGCCTTATACACCCGAAAGAATCCATTGGAAACCATCATCCTTACTTTTGAAAACACAAGAAGCGAAAAAAACACCTATCCCTTCATCAATCTTTGAAAAAACTCTACTATCCCACATAATTAACACCTCCCCTAATGTACCATGAGCTCCCAATTCTACCCAGTTCATATGATTTCCAGCCCATAATTCTCTAATAAGTTGCCTATTCATAACTTCAATTTTTGTTTCTTGAAAAACCACTACATCTCCTTTCCATTTTCTTAATACAGATTTTATCTTTCTTCTTCTTTCCCTGTTGTTCAACCCTCTAACATTCTAATAAATAATTCTAATATTCATAAAGAAACTAAATCACGGATTGGATTCACCCCGTCAACCTCCACCCTATGAACTGGCCCTACTCTGCCCTCGTAATTTGTTAACCAGTCCAACTTCTTTAACTCCCTATTCCTCCTTTTTATCGGACTAATTAACTTCCTTCTCGGAGATATTGAGCTCCTAGACCTCCAACTCCTTTCAATAGATGCAAACAATGAAACCACTTCTTTTTCATAGCCCCCATATGATGTACCCAGGAACCTACTCAGGCCTTTCACTTTTGATTTTACCCATTAAAATAATTCTACATCACTTGAGACTCGGTATTCAAGAAGAAAACATATATCAGCCCCTGTTCTACTGCTTGCATCAACCCCAAGTTCGATAGATACTATCAGAATGCAATCGATAGGTTTAGAGTAGTCAGTATATAACGAAATTTTATTCTCGTATTCCAACTCACTGCAAAAATCCCCATGACTAGTATCACATTCTGATTGAGCATCTTCAGATAATGCAAGCCTTCCCTCATAAACAGCAATATCACCAGAACCCCGCTCAGCAGTATCCCATGCCAGCACAATCGACAAATCTTCTCCTATGCTTCTGCCATGAACGCCATCTCCATCAACCCGAATCCCTGCACAATCTTCGCCCCCTCTATCTCCATCTCCGACAGCATCCTCATCCCATCGTCTACTCTCCAGATCAGAATGGGTCAAAGCAGAATGTGACAATATATGAAAATTAGATAGAGTACTGGCCTTTCCAGATTGTTTCCCTTCTCTACTGACAGAAATAATAGAAGAAGAGGAGACTACTCTTATTTAAGTTCACAGGGCTGTCTTCTTCACTCCGGACCTGATTGTTAACGTCCAGCCCACTCACCCCACTTGATAGCACTAGGTCCGTTAGGTGTCTATTAATTGAAAGCCCAATTCTATCATAAGTTTGGATAGAAAGAAGGCATGGGTCCTGTAACCCATTAGACACAGGCCCAATACGGCCCACCACCCCACTCGATCAGGTGCATCCTCTACTTAGACGGAAATTGGATCACTTTTAAAAACCACATCCTTGGAAGCTTGTTTTGACGTTTCACTAACCTCCCCTCTCACTCCTACTCCTCTGCTGCTACGTAATCACTCTCCACCAACCATCACTTTCTTTCCTACTTTCCTCCCACGCACATGTTTCTCAACCCATTGTCTACCTTGAGCCCTTTGCCCCTTACCCAATTGCTGCTGTTGATTCTCTTTTTCCATTCCTCTTTTCTTCTCTATCATTCTACCTTTTTCTTCATACTTCCAACTCATATTTACACCATCATTACTTTTAAGAATTATCGGCTCCTTCTCCTCAACCACTTGAATTCTATAGCAGACTTCATGAGCCGATACATCAATGAAATCTAGAATGGTCGCTGCATTCTTCACCATGATCCTCACTCAATCCCAACGCCCCTCCCAATCGATATCGGAATCAAATAATCCCCCACAAAAATCACCAATCGACTTAAACAACTCTGAGCTCCATAAATGAACTGGCATCCCTATAATTTGGATCCATCGTGATTTGTTGTTTCTCAGCAACCCTGTACAGCCTACTTTGTAACCCCTATCGATCAAGTTGTAGAGTTATTTCTCCTTTATGCCTGTTTCCTTCATTTATGACTTTGATGCACTCTTCCTCAGATGGTAAACAAAACAGTAGAAGATCATTAGGTAATCTATGAATTTTAACACTAACACTTACCTTCCACGATTTGGCAGCCCATCTCTCTATGTCAGGTAGAAATCCCCCAAAACCCATGAAACTCCCCATGAGGTAAGATTTTAGGAACTTTGCTATGGTCTCAACATCTTCTATATTTAGTTTGAAAATGAAGCGATTTTCCCAACTCTCCACCTTACATTTCACGCTCAAAGGAAGCTCAGGACCTTTCATAGCCTGTAGGAACGACTTTTTCTTTAAATCTGCCTAGTCCAAGCTCTAATCTATCAGCTACCTTATTCATTAAGGTCAAGCATGAGTTTAAAGCCTTCATACATCACTCTCCACCCACAAGTATCACTTCCCTCATGAATAATCACCAAGAATTTTCTGCCTTCATAAAGTGACTCTAAGATGAATATAGCTTTGCCTCTAGAACTTGATCTCATTAACGCAAACACTTCCCTATATGATCCTTGTTCTTTCCTAGAAAATCATGGTACCTTTACGCCAATGGAGTATGGACAGAAAAAAATCCCTAAATTTTTGAATAAACACCCTCTCGAGGAAGATGCTTTTGGTAAAACCCCTTCCCCTTTCAGTGATACACAGAAATTTACCTTTATCTTCATCTTCAATCTTAAGTTCAAAGGTTTTGTCTTCTATTTGGAAGATTCTCATTCTCTTGTTTCCTTACTTTCGACTCAGCAACACAAATTCATCAACCTAGAGAATCCATGGTTGAAATCAAGAAAAAAGGCTATTGTAATTCTTTAATAGCATAACCATAGCTCCAACGGAGAAGCCATGGCCGACGACGAGAAGGTCTTTCAAATTCCGGCGAGATTTCCTTCAGATTCATCGAAAAGATCCAACTGATAGCCCTCTTTCGATCAAAGCTTTGCTGTGGATCTCCAGATCGTTACTTCTTTAGATCTGAATGGACAATTTCGTGAGGCCGAGATCTGAGCAGAAGATTAATCGGAATTTTGGATGTCGTGAATGTGCGTCAGCAGCTTTACACCTCTAATATCTCAAAAATTTCACCAAACCTAGTACCAGAGTTCGCGATGACAGTAGACAATCACCAAAACCTCTTTGATGTAGTTTCTAAGTGCTTCCACCTCCTTGGGTGTAATCTCTCTTATTATTAATATATTATTTTTTTTGTGGATAAAAAAAAAACGAAAAGAAAAAAGCATTCAGCACATGCTGACTTAATATCTATATATATATATAGATATAGTAATGTGGTTGACACAAAACTCAGATTAAATTAAGAGGGTTTTGGATGACATTTATGTCGATATTATTTGTGACCATATATGTATCTTTGGTGGGTGATCTAAGGGTAGATTAGTCTTTTAATGCTTAATGATAACCTCATCTCACTTGTTGAAATGGAGAACTAATAGGGAGTATTAATTTTGTGGGATCAAAGGAGTTAGTGTGGGAATTAACTGTTCACACCAAACAACAGTATTTCCCAATTACTAAATCATGAGAGTGCACACCAAACTTCATAATTTCTAATTATTACAAATATTAAGGTTATATCAAAACAGCGCCTTTGAATCTCTACACTATGTGTGAACTTGGTTAATACACTCAAAAAATAAATAAATAAAAAGTTCCAGTGAAATTAATGTAGCTTGAATTCAAAATTAGATTGTGGGTTTTCAAATGTTTTAGAAACTAATATGGCTTCGTATTGAACGGGAGTCGACTCCTCTGATGGTAGGATTTTTTTTTTTTTTCCTTTTAAGAGAACCTCCGAAAGGAGGAAAATTTATTGATATAAAGAAAAATTGTTAATCCTCTGATGCTAGGATGCAATCGTTTTTATCACTAATGAAGTGTAATATTTTTGCTAAGTCTCTTGTGATCACCAATACAAGGTTTCATGATTCTCGTGGTCTCGGACTTATCTGGTCCATATGAGTTGTGAGATCTCATGTTCAGGACTTACTGAAGGATTTTCTTATCATCTGAATGTTAGGGCATCATCCATTGGACTTTGGTATGCATGGCATATTTCATTCTTGCATGAAAAGTTAAAATTTTGTTGTCATAATGATCTCTTGATGTTGATTTTTAGTATATAAATATTTCACCATGAGAAATAATCTTAAGCCAAATAGAAAACACAGTTGTCATGTGTGTGTGTATATGAGAGAGAGTGAGAGATTGGTGCCATTTTCAATGATGAAATAGTTTGTAGTAAAGAACCCCCATTCTCCATTTTTACTACTAAAAACAAATTGTTGTTGGATTTTGGCTACTATTGATCATTCTCTGTTTTCCACATACAAGCTAGGGGGGGTCCTTTTAAGTTACTCTTGAAAGATATTGGTGCAGCTGGGTTGGTACCGCAAACTTAGATTCAACTATTCAATGCCTTCATCTTAACCACTCCTTATAATCCTCTTAATTAATTTACCCATTGGGAGAAAAAAACAAGATTTTTCTCTTGACATAAATAACAATGCGTCAAATTTCAAAACACGTACTTAGCAAAATGTTTTTCCATTGTTGCGAAATCGCCTATCAAGCTGTTTTTGTGATAATGTTTATCTTCTTAATGAAAACCATGTGACTAGTGTGCTCCAATCCCCCATAGATGCTGACCTAACATCACTCGACCATTCTTAGATTAATTGACAATCATGCAAAAATTGTCTCAACCCTTTTTTCCTAGTTTTTCATTTGTCTATTTATTACCTTCTATATTTATCTATATGGGTTAGGATAAGGGAATTTAATTTTGACATTAGTTGATTTGTCAAATGGAGATTGGAGCTTTGTCGTGTCAGCATTTTGAAATACCATTGGATATTGTGAATCTAATGATTTAAAAATAATGTGTAACTTTATGCAATACCGTAAGATCTTGTGAATCTAATGGTTTAAAAATGAGATACAAAAATAAAATTCCATGATTTGATGCTATCTATATATATATATATATCTCGCTCTGCTGCATCAATTATAAGAGAAATGGGCGAGGTCACGATCAAAGAATTTTCACAAGAAATCAAAATCACTAGGATTAATACAGAGGCAGATAGCCACATTTCCTAAAAATTGATGGTACGTACCAGCTGCAGTAGACTTTTATAGTGCACCATTAATGATAAGTTAGGCTTCCAAATGCAAAACAAAATACCCCACTTTGAAATGTGATAAAATTTGGTCCATACATAAAGATGTTGTGATGATAAAATCGAATTATGCAGCAAGGGCTTGCCATGTGTAAATTATTCTCCCCTCTCTCTCTCTCTCTCTTTCCTATATATCTTTAGGTTCTTCTCAAAAGGTTGAAATGTGCACACCCAAAAACTTTAGCTGATGTAAACTATATTGGACTCCACTGTCTTATCACCTAAGCATAGTGCATGACTGCATGGATTTTATTCTGAGCATTTTCAAACAATTCTTTTTGACTTGAATTTGGATTTATGTGAACAAAGTGAATTATTGCCAATGGGCCAAAATTGCATTCTGCCAGGCTTTGGAATTATGACTAATTATTCATTTATCTATTACTCAACTTTCCTGAATTTCGAAAACTTCTGCACTAAGTACAAAATTTTGGCTAAACCCCAACCCAAACCACCCCCAAAAAAAAACAAAAGAAAAATGAAAAAGTGACAGTAAAATAGTCAAGTGTTTTAAATATTTCTAAAATGTTTGGCAAAAAAATTATCTCCACTTTGAGAAAATTGCTTAGTTAATTTAATTTAATATTATTTTTAAGGGCAATAATGCTATATCCATTTGATGAATCCACCGGATCATGTTGCATATATATATATGTTTTTTCAAAGTACGGGCATTTTTTTTTTTTTCAAAACTAGGTACACATTAGCCAATATGTGTAACCGACATGTACCCTTTTCTAAAGGGATTGAGTCACATCGAACCCTTTTCCTCCCAACACTCAGAGAAAAAGATACTACTAAGACTACAAGATTAGTAATTACCCAGTCAGATTTTAAAAATTTAAGAGAGCAGCTATGAGCTTCAAGAGAACTCAAAATGGATTTAGGGCAGTCCAATTTCGATTTTTAAAATAGAAAGAAAATGTAAATCATATTTAGACGCGTGCTCCCACACCGGCCTATACGGTTGAAAATCCTAATTAGCCAAAAACTACCCTAATGAAATATGTAAAATGGGTGGTCTAGTACATGTAGAATGCGTCTGTATATATACAAGCCAAACTGAGCTACCAATATTTAATGAAATACTGGTATAATACACCATACATAACTTGCAAGTTTCAACAAAATGAGTGCTTTTAGGAGAAGCATATAGCCATATAGGTTGGTAATTTCAGTGGTAATGTCATTCCATATGTCAGCGTAGCACCCATTACTTACACACAATGCACTTTGATTAGTGTTAATCAATAGCGACGAGTCAATTGGATTTCAAGAGAGTTTTGAGGATTGGCTACTCATCAAGAAAACTATTATTATGGTTTAAGAGTTTTGCATTAATGAAAGGGGCCGGGGCGGCTATTGCCACCTCTCAAAATTTTTTTTTTTTTTTTTTCCACCTTTACTCATTTTAGGTTTCATGAAAACTGGTTGTGTTGTCCACTAGAAAAAAAAAATTGTACGTGTTTATTGTATATAATTTTTGGAGCATTACAAAAACACTTTTAGAAGAAGAAATTCGGAGTAAAAGAATCCAAAACCGTCAAAACTACAAAATAGGATAAACAAAGAGACTGGTTAGGCCAACCAGTCACTTGAAAGCAAGTTCAGGTTTCCTCAATTTTTGGGATTTCTTAACTATTTCGGACTCTTATCTTAAAATAGCCATATCTTGGTCAATTTAACTCCGATTTGAATGATTCAAAAGCCAAAATTTCAAGAATTTAATGTAAAATAAGTTTAGAATATTCTTGGACCAAACTCTCTAACCATGGTCAAGTGGCTGGGTTTTAGTAAGGTGATTAATCGAAAAATGGTCAATTAGCCTTTTTAAAACTTATTCAATAATTAAATTACCACTTCAATTAGACTCATTTCATCATTTTAAGACTAATAGAATAATCCGAAACAAGTTTCGGAATCAATTGGAAACTATACTAAGTAAAAGACAAAATTGCCCTTTAAGTCGCAAAAGTTCTAATAACCTATCCAAACCTATTTGGAATTGAACCAAATTTAACACACATATCTTAAATGATCCTAGAAACTAAATGCAAGAGATGGGACTCAACAATGAGACAAAAATATGCATGCAATAATGAACTACTCTCCTAAGGCTTAAAAGGGCAAAAGTGTCCTTTAAGATTTAAGGACTCTTAAACCTAACCAAATGCTATCATAAACTTATGGGGGGTTGAAAATGGGGGTGTCTACACCCACAAATTATAAATATGAGAACTCATTCTCATGCTAACACCAGAATCCCAAAATGCAAAAATAGAAAAATATCTTTGAACACCTAACTGCACATGAAAGAGAGAAGCCAACTTCTATAGCCCTGTGGTCTTTGCACCGTCTGTGGTATGGAAAAAGACTTCTCCTTATTCTTCAAAATACTGAAATTCTCCTCTCATGTAGTTGTAATTCAAAATAAATATAGCACATGCAAAAATTGCCGTGCATTTTAAGGAGATATCTATGCTGGATGAGAATTTAATATCCTTTAGGCTACAGATACTGAAAAAATAAATATATTGTTGATTGCACTCAGATGGAGTAATGAGAGGGAATCCCAGCCAACTGTCCCAAAAGCAAATGCATGGATTTCATAGTTAATGAGAATGGGATCATACTGAAATTATGGCAAAGTGATTCATTAGTGAAGGAAACTAACTCTTCACACCAAATACTACTAGTCCCAATTATTAAAAGTGACCCCATCGATCAAACTGACATTTTGGTAACTTGATTTACTTATTGAGCTGAAGCTTGGTGTGAGTTTAATTTAATAATGTTCATTACCTCATTACTCATCACAAAAATGCCCCATGATATGTGAATGGCTTTGGGTGTGCTCCTTAGGTTATCATTTCAACTTCTTGCAGGTATCCTTACTTATGTGGGTATATGGCATTTTACATTATATTAGGGGTTTAGTTTAAACTAAAACCTTGACGAGAGTAAGACTTGAGATATCCTTAATTATCAATAAAAATAAAACAAAATAAAATAAAATGAGGGGAAGGTCTAAAGTTCAAATATTCAAGCCACTCAAAAAAAAAAAAAAAAAAAAAAAAAAAAAAAAAAGAAAAAGGCCAGGTTGCCCGTGCATGAGATGATAAATCAAAGCAGTATTATTTTATAAATCAATACCATTATTATATTCATCATTGTTTTTATACAAATTATGTTTTCTAAAAAGAACCAATTTGTCTTTGAATCGACCAACAATATAGAATGTACTCTCTCTCTCTCTCTCAACATTATGGAAAAGCAGAGCTAGATTTTGAGTGATTAATTGAAGAGAGCATACAAGAATACGTACTCCATGGATAACCAGCCACTCAATTATAGTGCCTCAATTATAGGTCCTCACCACATATTTATCTCTCTCCCATGCCCATGCTTCAGTTCTATCTCCAACGGTAGAAAAAGAGTTCACTCATCACATAAATTCACACAATTAAATAACATCTATTTTCTTCATACCATAAATAGTGCTGATCATTGCCCATTTCTCACATCTTTCAGCCTCTCCGGCCACTTCCCCCCACCTTGTGGTCCCCGTGCTTCCTCTCTTTTAAGTCGATCACTCTCCATTTTCTCACCATTGCTTCCCACTTAATTATTCACCTCACCTGTAGTACATATCCTTTCGATCGCATCTTCAAAGGGCAATACCAAAATGGGAAGATCTCCGTGCTGCGACCCTGCTAGCTTGAAGAGAGGCCCATGGACACCTGAAGAAGACCGAAAGCTCGTAGCTTACATTCAAGAACATGGTCATGGAAGCTGGCGTTCGTTGCCCCAGAAAGCTGGTGAATTCCTCTTACTTTTTAGTCTACTTTTCCATAATCTTCAAGCTAGACACTGAAAAAAAAAAAAAAAAAAAAAAAGTGTTCCATTCCTAGTTTTCCAAAAAAATGGGGTGATAATTGTCATCTTATGGTATTTGGGTTTTTGGTTTTATTGTGTATAGGTCTCAAAAGATGTGGGAAGAGCTGCAGATTGAGATGGACTAATTACCTGAGACCTGATATTAAGAGAGGAAAATTCAGTTTACAGGAAGAACAGACCATGATTCAACTTCACGCTCTTGTAGGAAACAGGTAATGATGAAACGTTTTTGAATACTCCTATATCCGAGGAAGGCACACTTTTTTTGGCCAATTAATCTACACCCTTCCATGAATTAATAACCTTTTTTAGCTAATTCACACGCTTTCATTTAGCTACATGTGTTTGCACAGTCCGATCCTGCATGTGTTTGCGAAGCACTGCACCCCTTCCCAAAGGAATATGTTTACATAAAATAAAAGAACAAAAGAAAAGAAAATATAATGCGAAGGCTTTAGCCCTAAGAAGATATATACGTACTCCGTATAATGTATCTTTCTTCTTCTTTCATCTTCTTCTTCTTCTTCCTCTTTTTTTTTTTTTTTTTTTTTTTTTTTTTTTTGCATCGAATATAATTAGGCATGGCTAAGGATTAAGGTTGAAGTTCTTCGAAATTTGACTATTTTTCTTGTCCTAGACCCAATTAACCTCCGCATTATATTTTTGGCTAGACTTTTTTAAAAATAAAAAGGTAAAAGAAATTTGGGTAGAATCTATAAGAACTTCATCTGTGTACAAAATGGGTACGGCTGGCTTTAATCGCTAAAAATCTTGAAATTTGTCTTAAACATGAGTAATTAATTAAAATTAAAAGTTTGTCTTGTTGGGTTTTTGATTGTGCCATGAAAGTCTATTTTTAAGGTCCCAGTTTGGCGTATGTTTTATTTACCATGTCATGGTATCTCTTTTTATCTTAGGTGGTCAACCATAGCTACCCTCTTACCAAAGAGAACAGACAATGAGATCAAGAATTACTGGAACACACATCTCAAGAAAAGGTTAGCCAAGATGGGTGTAGACCCAGTGACTCACAAGCCCAAGAGTGCCATCCTTGGCTCAGCCGGCAAGGATCCCAAGAATGCATCGAACCTCAGCCACATGGCTCAGTGGGAGAGCACTCGCCTCGAAGCTGAAGCAAGGCTAGTCAGAGAGTTGAAGTTGGGCCAACCTCAGCCTGGCTCATCTGGTTCTCAGCTACTCACAAAAATGGCTACTACAACTACACCACCACGTTGCCTTGACATATTAAAAGTTTGGCAAGATATTGGGTCATGCTCCACAAAAGGTGACGATGGTGTTGGTGGTGGCAGTACTGGTGGTGCTAATGGTGACGGCCTTGTTAATAGTGGTGACATTTTATCACGTTGTCTTGATATACTAAATGTGTGGCAAGGTATTTGGTCAGAGCCCACGCAAGGACAAGGTATTTGGTCAGAGACCATGCAAGGTGGTGGTGGTGACAAAAATGGTGTTGCTAATACTGTTGACATCAGTTGTACTGTTGAATCTCCAACTTTTATGTCGAGTTTGGATAATGCATTTGCAATGCCAGCAGTTGCATCATCCGATTTTTCGGGATTTTTAGGGTCGTTTAAGGGAAAAATTGTAGAAGCATGTGGCTTGCACCACCAAGACATGGACATGGACATGGTGTTTGATGCTGGAGAAGCAAATTTTTATGATGGGTTCACAAATTTCCTTTACAATAATAACCCTGGTATTCATGAAGAGCGGAATGCGTCCATTGGCTTGTGGCATAGTCTGTAGTAATGGAACAAAAATCATTGGAATGACACGTTCAATTTGGTGAATTGTGGACCGTCAAATTCTCTAGTGTGTGTGTTTTTTTTTTTTTTGGCACAAAAATTCTCTACTGTTTTGATATGAAATCTAACTCCATTATGTGATGATAGTCTGGTTGTTTCTAGAAATATTTGTACCTAAAAAAAAAAATTGTAAATTTCATTTATGGATCTCTTCGATCATATCTGCCCATCCCACACCACCGCGTTTGACAATATATTCTCCCAATTAATCTAAAATTTTTAATTTTTATAAGCTTTTCAAGAGTAGAGGCACCACCGCGTTTGACAATATATTCTCCCAATTAATCTAAAATTTTTAATTTTTATAAGCTTTTCAAGAGTAGAGGTGAACTGAATGTATTGGTTATTTGTTAGATCTCCCTTCCTTAATTCACTCATAGCCACACAAGAGTAGAGGTGAATTGTGGACCGTCAAATTTTGATTTTCTTTCTTTCTCATAGCCACACCCAAAAAAAAAAAAAAAAAAAAAAAAAAAAAAGAGGATAAAAAAAAGATCTCCCTTCCTTAATTCACTCATTTTTTGAGAACCAAAGAGAGGGGACAGGTGAATATCGTTTCTGCAGGAAGAAATTAATTAACCATCATACCAGGACGGCCTACAAGAATATAGTTACAGTTGGTAGCCATTGTTAGTTAAGTAGTTATTAGTCATTTAGTAAGAAATTAGTAAAATTTTGCGTTGAACTGTATTATTTTCCCATAGTCCAATGAATCTAAAATTCCTCCTAATTCTTTAGGATTATGTAAACAAAATTTTCATAATTTTTATGGGTTTTATTTTTACCTAATATGTATGAGTTGTGAAGACTTATATGAATTCAGAATTTGACTAAAAGGGTTTTTTGCTCGGAAAATAAAAAAATCTATAAAATTTTTTCCGCTCTTTTCTTTCTTTGAAAAGAAAAGGAGAAATTATCCAGAAAGGTTAAAAAAAAAAAAAAAAAGATTTTATTTCCCTTTTTTAGGGTTTTCTAACATAACCCATTTTGCTCTCTAAGAGCATCTCTAATGCGGTTAGCTATCCAGCACCCTTAGCTATTTTAGGTAGGTAAATCACTTTTTTTCCTTCTCCAAGGGGTTAACTATTTTATCTATCATTATTTCATCTAACTATATTTAATTAGCAAATGTTCGCTAACTAAACTATTTTCAGTTAAAAAAATGACATTTGTCATCTCTATATGCATCATTTCTTTTTTTATCTCTCCACCAAATGATTAAAAAAATAAAGATTATTAATAAAAATTTGAAATAACTAAAAAATAACTAGTACATATCTTTGGAGTACTCACTTAGATAGCTAGCTAGTTATTTTAAAAAAATGTCATTTTTGCTAGCTAAAGTAAGAAAAAAATAGTTAGTGCCTTTGGAAATGCTTTAAGAACATCTCTTATTTAAGAGAGCTATTTTGATAAGATAAAAACAATTTTTAGGTCAAAAAATGTAAAAATAACTTTTTACAGTAAAATGGTTATTCTAATACAGTAAAAGCCATTTTTTTAACTTAGCTAATTTTTTTAAATTTAGTTTTTAATTTTAGTTCTAATCTATTTTATCTCGTCATTTAACTTTTTTTTATAAGAGAAAGTCCTTTAAAACTAAAAGTTGCTTTTAACTTTAGCTCATGTATAACTTTCCCGCTAGAGATGCTCTAAGCACGCGTTGGAAATTAAAGGAAAGGTGAAGGAGTAATGAGTAATGGTTACAATTAATAATCTTTATTTAACAAAATAACAAAGATGTGGGTAAAAGCATAAACACTCTTGACAGAGAAAATGACTGATGACTGATGACTGATGACTGATGAATGTGGACTTGCATTTACCATTGTTGCAGGTGTACGGTGAATGGAAGGGTTTCCTTTAGTACCATCTAAAAAAATAAAAATAAAAAAAAGTTTCCCTATCAAATTAAGCTCTACGATAGTGCCAATGAGCAATGCTACATGCTACATGATTTTTTTTGCATTTTTCAGTGAGTAATGCTACACGCATTCAGTGAGTAATTAATGCTACATGGGTTTTTTGTATTTTAATTTACATTTCAATTTTCTTGCCGAAGATGCCTTATCAAATTAAATTATCATTCTCTTGACATATGAGGATAATGTAAATGGTAAGAGATTATGATTTAGGAATCAGAAGTCTTGAATTCAAATCTTTACTTTCTCATTATCATATGTATGAACTTATGAGTAATTTGTGCATTACAAGGATTAGTTTGGATTCAATGAAGTTTGACAAAAAAAAATAAAAATAAAAGCAAAAAATTTATCAATCTCTTCCCAAGAGTAGGAATAAAAATTAGAAATTGAAGTGGAAGCATACAACATTTTTCTTTATCCTCCCAATTAATGCCCATGGGCTCAATGGCGCCTTCACTAAGTACTCTGTTGGCTTAGTGAACAATTTTGTAGAGAGGGTTTGGATCTTTCTCTCTTTTTTTTTTTTAATTTTTTTTTAGGAGGGTTAGGATCCTCTATAGTCCCCAACTCTCCATTTTTCTCCTGTTGATGGTTCTTATAGAACCAACTCATCTCATTCCAATTTCATAGCTCACAACGAGCCACTTCACTTATTTATTTATTATTATTATATTTTTTCTTTTTACAATTGATAAATTTTTTTCATATCCCCAAGAAACCCCAACATCAACAAATAGGTATCAATGTTTATCCATAAGTTTGAATATGAGACCACTCACTCAATAAGCGAGAAGAATACTACTACGCTATCATGCCATTGCCCACTTCACTTATCTAGATATGTGTGCGGGATACTTACGACTGACAAACGAAACCTTGACACGTGGAAGCTTTCGGTAAAACTCTCGAGGAAGTGAGGAACCCTTGGTGGGACTACCGCTACCCTTGGGCCTCTATGCCCTTAGATCAACAAGGCCATTGGCCGCAAACCCCTCGGGCAAGTGTGCCCTCGGGCTAATATGCCCTCGATTCGGCAATTACCTTCGGGCCACTCGAGCGTACGTCCTTCGCACGCTCTAGAACTGTTCCACTTCCTAGATTTGACAAGGAAAATTTGGCTGGGTCAGGGCACGTCTCTGATGACCAATTCAGGAATAAACAAAGCCAACAATCAGGTCTGAAACCTCAGAATATCCTTGATCAGACCTAAAACCCTGAACTAACCATCATCTATTTGAAACCCTAAGCTGACCATGGTCGAATTAGAATGAGAGCTCTCAGGCCTTCCCCTTTTTTTCTATAAAAGGGACACTGTTCATGCGAAATGAAAGTAAGTGCCCCGCAACACAAATCCCTAGAAACTCCCTTCTCTTTGCTCTATCTCTCTAGACATAGAGACTGACTTGAGTGTTGGAGGGTTTTAGGTCGGACAACCCCCGACCTCCCTTGACGGTTTTCTTTGTTTTCAAGTCACTGCCTATTGGAGAAACGAGCGGCACTATTCAACGAGCCACCTAGCACTACTGTTCACTGGGGCGACCAAGCATTACTGTGCATCCGGAAGTCAGCTTAGCCTCTATAGCTCTCCCCCGTCCACCGTCATGCGGCGTTCCAGATCGTTGGACCACCTTCTTTAAAGCGCTCCACAGATTGTCCGGATTTTTCCCCGTACAATATGTTAATTTATTCTCTTTAAAAAAAAATTACAAATGGTTTTTAATGGAGTGATCAAGTTGTAGATTCACTCTTCTCTTTCAAAATTTTGCATGCCGGCCCACCATATGAAATTAAACTTCAGTGACTATATTTATATGAATTAAATACAATAGGAAACAAAGTCTATTGGTAGAGCTAGCTTATAAATTCTTACAAGATCTTAAATTTATTACACACGCATCAAATTAAATTAAATTGGTTTGCCAGTCATTTCTAGATCAAAATATTGTTGTTTGGACATTTATATATAGGGCAATGGTCGGAATTTGGCCAAGCCCAATCGACCAAAAAACCCCTAACTTATTGAATGCCATTTTAAACCACCCCCACAAAAAAAGAAAAAAGAAAAAAGAAAAAAAGAAAAAGGAAAACATGTCTGCGAATGCATGCATGCACTTTAGTACGTGTAATTAACATTGTACTAGCCAAAAGGACCATATATTTATTTGTATGGGGCACTTGAGAGAGACTTCTCAAGTGTTCTTACATATATATATATTAGACCGAAAAGGCCTGGCAACATTGGCCTGGACCATTTGCCTGAAAGATACTTGTCATTATTTATTTATTTGTTTATTTTGGGGGAATCTGAGACTTTCCAATATTGTTCTTGGAATAAACGAAATTCTCCTCATGCCGAAATAATCTTTAATGTTGCAAATGCAACAATTGAAGGTAATTTGGCATGGAAATTGCCATATTTATACAGTGGAGGGTAGGCAATTGCCATATTTATACAGTGGTGGGTGGGCGTAATCAAGACAAAAATGATTGGTCCGGCTATGAGCAATTGAGCAAGTAATTACAGTTTGTAGTTATTTACTATGAATTTAGTAGTCATTTGTATTGATGGGTACTTATTTGCCCATAGCCGGACTAATCTGTAATTCCTCCCAAAATCGACACCTTTGGTTACTTGGTACCAAAAAAAAAAAAAAAAAATCAATGGGAGGAATTAATTAATCCAGCCAAATATACAAAGCGCAAATAATATTTATGAGGATAGGATCACGTTGAGAATATGGCAAAGTATTAATTTCATTCAGTAATTGAATTGAAGAGCTAATATTAATGTGATGGGATATGGAATACTTATATTGTGTAAGAAATTCACTGTTCAAACCAAAGCCCACTATACCTAATTATTAAAATTGTAAGAGTGCTCACCAAACTTGGCAATTCCTAATTATTGCAAGTATTGTGGCTACCAAGCTAGACTGCGCCCTTCAATCTTGACACTCCGTGTGAACCTATTCAAGACAAACTTTGAAAGGAGGCCGGAGAGGGAGGGAGAAAAAAAAAAAATACAATATTCAAATTTAGAAAAATTTGTTAACTATATGAAAAAAAAAAAAAAAAAAAAAAATCCCTGAGTGACAAAATTTTTGGATGGCTGCATATTCATTAATTAATTATTCCGAAAAAGGGTAATATTTATTGCAGTCAGATGGAGTAATGGGATGAATCCATCCAACTGTCCAAATCTCAAATATGGATTTGATAATAATGAGAATAGGGTCGTGTTGAAAATATGGCAATGTAGATCATTCATCCAAGGGTTCCTTTCTAAAATGGCCAGTCCCGACAGATTTAATACATACATACATACGTGTGTATATATATAGGACAACGGTTAGGTGAAAACATTCAGATATAATTTATATCAGTCACATATTGAAAGTCGTACATTGTGTATTAATAAATTACAAAATATATTGGGTCAATGCAGAGACAGACCTACAACAGGCCCTTGGCCGGGGGCCATGGCCACCCCCAAGGTTGGAAATTCCTGTAGTTCCACTGTCCCACTTCCAAATAGATGGCCACCCCACTTCCACAAGATTTACTCTAGGTAACTAGGTTGGCACAATGGTCCAATGGTCCCTCACAATCAGCACAATGGTCCCTCAGTCAAATAAACAACTTATATGGTTATATCCAAAGGATAAAAGGTTAAAATAAATATACAAAAAAGGTAAAACGTCCAATAAGTAGTTAGACAAAACACAAACACCTTACCCTATTGTTTGTTTGATATTTATTTATATATTTGAACCCTCTTCAAATTAATTGTTGCTCTCAATCCCCCATTTATATCTATATATATATATATATAATGGTTTTGAGAAGTATAACAAGGTTGAGTTGTTTACCTCTATACAATTCTCTTTTGATGTATTAATTTAGTCTTGGATCTTAGTATGATTTTCATTCTTGAATGGTAAAAATTTTTTGATTCATATTTTGGCCACCCCCAAGATAGAATCTTGGTTCCGTCCTTGGGTCAATGCACATGGTGCAACCCTTAATACATGATAAAGGATGTAAGTTATATCATCATTTTGATTGTTTGTGGAATTTGTAGGAATGTGTTTTGTTTGTTTTTAATTGCAGCTTTCTATGTAGGGGTATTTTTGGCTTTGTTTATGGTTGTGGTTTGGATTACTGTGGTTTTTAGTAGGGGTGCTCTGTAGTTCTTTCAGTCGTTCTAGTTGGGGGTTGGTTTGGAGTATGGTTTTTAGTGGGGTGCTCTGAAGTTTTTTTCGGACGTTTTAGTTGGGGGTTGTTTTTGTATCTGGGCTTTGGGTGTGATCTCTCTTAATATTAATATATTATCCTTTTTGTGGATAAATTTTTTTTTTTAAAAAAAAGTATTCAGCACATGTTGACTTGATATATATATTGATGTGGTTGACACAAAACTCAAATTAAATTAAGAGGGTTTTGGATGACATTTATGTCGATATTATTTGTGACCATATATGTATCTTTGGTGGGTGATCTAAGGGTAGATTAGTCTTTTAATATGTGCTTGATGATAACCTCATCTCACTTGTTGAAATGGAGAACTAATAGGGAGTATTAATTTTGTGGGATCGATGGAGTTAGTGTGGGAATTAATTGTTCACACCAAACAGCAGTATTTTCCCAATTACTAAATCATGAGAGTGCACACCAAACTTCATAATTTCTAATTATTACAAATATTAAGGCGATATCAAAACAACGCCTTTGAATCTCTACACTATGTGTGAACCTGGTTAATACACTCAAAAAATAAATAAATAAAAAGCTCCAGTGAAATTAATGCAGCTTGAATTCAAAATTAATGATCCCATCAAGCTGACTTTCTAGCTATTAACTTGATTTAGTCAATGAGTAGCATTAGATTGTGGGTTTTCAAATGTTTTAGAAACTAACATGGCTTCGTATTGAACGGGAGTCGACTCCTCTAATGGTAGGATTTTTTTTTTAATCTTTTTAGAAAACCTCCGAAAAGAGGAAAATTTATTGATATAAAGAAAAATTGTTAATCTTCTGATGCTAGGATGCAATCCTTTTTATCACTAATGAAGTGTAATATTTTTGCTAGGTCTCTTGCGATCACTAGTACAAGGTTTCATGATTCTTGTGGTCTTGTATTTATTTGGTCCATATGAGTTGTGAGATCTCATGTTCAAGACTTACCGAAGGATTTTCTTATCATATAAAAAAATAAAAAAATAAAAAAATATTATCTCTAAACACAACCCATTTTACTGGGTAATGTTTTTGCACGAAAATTTTTTTTGGACAAGCCATTTTGATTTTTGTCATGCAGATAATTTGAATCGATCAATCTAGAATGGATTCTTTTTCTTGCTTCGACATCTTCCTAGAAAATAGAGTATCTTGGATGCTCGATTGAAGATGTTACAAAATATAACTCTGATCTAGTGGTTACTTTGATCGAATTCTTTCATGCAGTGCCATGCATTAATCTTGTAGCTTCCTGTGCATAACTATTAATTTGCAAACTTCTCATCACTTCTTCTTGCAACATTATCCATTATAATAATAATAATAATAATACTATTACTAATAAGAAAAATAATAACAATAAAAAAGCGGAAGAAAAATGAAAATTGATAAAGAGGCCAGCATATTTAATCATTCTAGCTAATATTCTGTAAGGATTAATTGTAATGGGTCCCCTTAAATGGTGGATCGATCACATGCATGCATGCACAACATGCAGCCCCTTAAGTGACTCCTTAGAACATCTCCAACCATATGAGCTAAATTAGGTGTGCTATTATTATTTTAGCACATGCTACAATGCCAAATGCTATAATTTAGCACAATGTGCTCCAATGATGCAAATACATGTAGTGTGCTATTTTTTGCCACAACTTCAACTCTTTCCACAGATTTAAGGTATCGTAAGATAGTGAATGGGGTATATCATGGATCAAATGCAATGTTGCTTGAGTGGGATGAATGAGTTAAAAAAAAGGGTATGTTTTTTGATTTTTTTGATTATTTTTATTTTTATATGTATAAGATTTCAATATTATTTTTGAAAATATTATATTTATTTATGGGCTGTTTGGTTACTGAGAAAATTTTGGAAGAAAAATAGAAGAAAAGAAGTTGCTGGTGTGTTTAGTTGTTAAGAAAGGAAAGAAAAGCTGACATGACAAATATAGCAATATCTCACCCTTGTGCCAAATATAGCACAAGGCTATTGCTATATTTAGCACATGCATTTAGTATACCATTGGAGCATCCTAACTTGTGCTAAATGCTATAATAAAGCAATAGCACACCATATAGCTCACCCTTGGAGATGCTCTTATGTAGGGGGAGGTTGTAGGTTGAGTATTTGAATTAGCCTACGTGCCCTGCTTCTCCAACTCCATGAATGGTTCAAGTGTTGTCCCAAGTAAATAACCCTAGAGGGGGGGGTGAATAGGGTTATAGGCCAAATTAAAAATTAATAGCAATCTCAAATTCAAATTATTGCAAACAAGATTAAATGTAAGAATATGCAATAATAAAGAGATTAAGGGAAAGAGAATGCAAACGATGTTAACGAGGTTTAGCCTCCTGCCTACGTCTTCGCCTCAAGAGCTCGCTTAAGGATTCACCAATCCACTATCACTCTCCTTCCAGGTGGAGCAGCAAACCTTTATAAATCAAGTGTTCTTCATCAACACTTAGCCAAATGCACTCTTCTCAAGTGCTTACAAGTGAGGGTACACACAACCCTTTGATACAAAGTGTTTGGAGATGATTTTGTGCTCAAAGAAGAACTCTCTCAAAGAGTAGATACACAGAAATTAAAAGCACACTCAGCTATTGATTGATTTCAATGAATGCTCACAAGAGATATTAGGGCTTGTAATTGATTTTCTTGTTTGTAGCTCAATGAATGCTCATAAATGAGCTCAAGCCTTATATTTATACTCAAGAGGTCCAAAATAGCCGTTCTAGAACAATAAATGCCGGGAAAGGGAGTTTGGTGGGCATTAAATGCTTCAAAAGTCTGTTATAAAACTAGCCGTTAGACCTCTGCCCGAGGATTTCAATCGGATGAAACATCTTTCAGCCATCTGAAACTTCCCTTTCAGTCGTCTGAAGAAGGCTGCTGGAAATTCCAGAGAGGGTGTAAAAATGGAACTAAGAGCCAAGACTATTAGCTGTCTCAAATCTTAATTTCAGCCGGCTCAAATGAATTTCAGCCGGCTCAAATTACTTTCAGCCAGCTCAAAGAGCTGTTTGAAATTTCTAGAGAGCTGAAATTTTTGAAGGGTGCATATTCAGCCTGCTGAACAATTTCAGCCTACTGAAACAGCATTTTCAGTCGGCTGAAACTATATTTCAGCCATCTGAAACACTCTGTTTTCAGACAGAAAATATGCATTAAGTCCATTTTCAAGGTTAGTCATTTTAGGCCTTTAAGATTATCAAATTAGCATTGTTCTAAGCCCTTTAATCTTGTGTGAGCAAAGATTGAAATTAATCTTACAATATTTTCCTAAAATTACTCACAAGTTGTTTTGTGGTAAAGCTAGACTGTACTTGAATGTTTGATGGATCCATTTGCGCTGCTTTCAAGTGATCTGTGCTTTATTTGCTTGTGCAATTTGATCCTTAATTCTTGAAACATTTTGTGGCTTTGATACCTGTCTAGATTCATCACTTAAATGCCCATTAGTTCTCAAACATCTTATTATGTATTGTTATCATCAAAACCTCGGGGATAAAACCATTTAGGCCAACACCAAGAGACCAACAGGATATGATTGATCACTTCAAGAATCCTCTTGTTGCGGTTTCTTCGAACGCTTCTGATATTTTCCCAAGAATGACTCCATCAAGATCTTACTACTTTGTTCAAGCTGCTATGTTTCTAGGAAATTTGCAATTCCCAGCTTCTCTTGCACTGATAGACCAGACATTTCTGAGAGCCTTAATTGAAAACCAGGGATCAAACATGAGGCAGCATTTCAAAACAGATAGGCTATGATTAGTGTGTTAGAGGTAGGGTTGGCAATTTAAGCCCAAACCCACGAGCCTGCCCAAACCCGCCCAAGCTAAATGGGTGCAAATGGGTGATTTTATTAATTGGGTTATAAATAGGTGCCCATAATAACCCAACTAATAAATGGGTGTAATCAGGTTTGTATAAAAAACATTTGGGTGCGAATGCAACCCGATAGGGTTTATTTACATCACACAAATTATATTATGTTTTGGTCCTTGTGGAAGCTATTTTTGTAGACTTCAAAATCTACTGAAGATGGAGGACTAGAGGTCTTGTGGAAATTATTTTATGCTATTTTATTTTACAGTCTTCTAGGTTTTCAATGGTTTTTTTTTTTTTTTTTTGGGTAGATCTGAAAATGAAATGCTATGGTAGTTGGAATTTTTTATTTTTTATTTTAAATCCAGGTAATGAGATTTTATATTTTAGAGATCACTTGTAGCAAAAATAATGGACAAATGTTGCCTTTTTTTCTTTTTTTTTTTGGGTAAACAAACAAAAAAAAAATATTCTGAGGGAGCAAAGTCTCTCAATGTGAAAGTTACTAGAAATTTAAAGAGCTCCCCAGTTGCGCATTGGTTCACGTACAAGCTTAAATGGGTGAGTTTGGGTTTCAACCTATAATAAATGGGTGGGTTTGGGTTTTGCTTAAATGGGTTTTTCATGTAAATGGGTTGGATTGTGTTGGGTGATATTTTTAAGGGGGCCTCTATTGGCATCCGAAGACTTGCTTTTCATCTCCCGCTTATTTTATATTTTAAAATTTTATGAATTATCCGCTTTTATGGGTGGTGGTGATAGAATTAGTGTTGCTGATACTGTTGATATGAGTTGTAATGTTGAGTTTCCAACTTTTATGTCGAGTTTGGATAATGCATTTGCAATGTCAACAATTGGATTATCCGATTTTACAGGATTTTTAGGATCGTTTGGAGGAGAAATTGTGGAAGCATGTGGCTTGCACCACCAAGACATGGACATGGCGTTTGATGCTGGAGAAGCTAATTTTGATGATGCGGTCACAAATTTCCTTCACAATAATAACCCGGATGTTCATGAAGAACGGAATGCGTCCATGGGCTTGTGGCATGGTTTGTAGTAATGGAACAAAAATCATTGGAATGACATGTTCAGTTTGGTGAATTGTGGACCGTCAAATTCTCTAGTGTGTTTTTTTTTTTTTTTTGGGTACAAAAAATCTCTAGATTTTTATAGGCTTTTCGATCAAGAGTAGAGGTGAATTGAATTTCTTGGTTATTGTTCTTTCTTTTGTTAATTTTCAAGTAAATCACGATCCGTGATGTGTCTATGAAGCCATCAATGGATCTTCTATCGATTACTCCATGGGAACCCTTTTGGTTTGTGAAATGGAGTTACAGTAATAGTCAACTCAAATTCTTCGTGGCTTTGATTTCCTTTCCTTCTCATAGCCACACAAAAAAAAATGAAAGGATAAAAAGGGATCTCCCTTCCTTAATTCACTCATTTTTTGAGAACCAAAAAGAGGGGACATGTGAATATTGTTTCTACAGGAAGAAATTAACCATCATACCATGACGGCCTACAAGAATATAATTACAGTTGGCAGCCATTGTTAGTTAAGTTATTAGTCATTGACTAAGACATTAGTAAAATTTTGCACTGAACTGTAATTATTTTCCCGTAATCCAATTCCCCCTAATTCTTTAGGATTACTTAAACAAAATTTTCATAATTTTTATGGGTTTTATTCTTACCTGATATGTATGAGTTGTGAAGACTTGTATGAATTCATAATTTGACCAAAAGGGTTTTTTGTTGGGGGAATCTATATATAGACATATATATATATATATATATATATATATATATATATATATATATAAGTTTTTCTTATCTTTTCTTTCTTTGAAAAGAAAAGGAGAAATTATCCAGAAAGGTCAAAAAAAAAAAAAAAAACAAAACAAAACAAAGCTTTTATTTTTGTTTTTTAGGGTTTTCTAATGTAACCCATTTTGCTTTTAAGAGCATCTTCAATGAGGCTAGCTATCCAACCTCCTTAGCTATTTTAGGTAGGTAAATCACTTTTTTCCTTGTCCAAAGGGCTAGCTATTTTAGCTATCATTATTTCATCTACTTACATTTAGCTAGCAAATGTTCGCTAGCTAAATTATTTTTAGTTTAAAAAAAAGGACACTTGTCTTCTCTATACGCATCATTCCCTTTTTATCTCTCCACCAAATGATTAAAAAAATAAAGATTATTAATAAAAATTTGAAAGAGCTAAAAAATAACTAGTATCCTTGGAGTACTCACTTGGATAGCTAGCTAGTTAGCTATTTTAAAAAAATATCATTTTGCTAGCTAAAGCAGCAAAAAAATAACTAATACCCATGGAGATGTTCTAAGAACATCTCTAACCCAAGAGAGTTATTTTGATGAGCTAAAAGCTATTTTTAGGTCAAAAAGTATAAAAATAGCTTTCTATAGTAACGTGGCTATTCTAATGCAGCAAAAGCTATTTTTTAGCTCGCCTAGTTTTTCCTCCTTTCAACTACCATTCCCTGCATGACCAAATAGCTCATAGCTAAATTGGGAGCCAAATTTGGCTTTCAATTTAGCTCTTACTTATTTTATCTCACCATTTTGTTTTCCCATTAGAGAAGGCCTTTTAGAGCTAAAAGTTATTTATAACCTTAGCTCACACTATAACTTTCCCATTAGAGCATCTCCAAGAGACTAGTTATTTTAACTTTTTAGTTAAAGTAGAGTGTAGTACCATCTCCAAAAAGCTAGCTATCTAACTCTCTAAAATAGCTAGAACCTTTGAAGCTCTTCAAATATAGATAGCCATCTTGACTCTCTTAGTTAAAGTAGAGAAAAAATAGCTAGACCACTAAGGAAAAAAAAAGCTAACCCTGTTGGAACTTTCAGTTAAATCAGGGGTTCTTTAATTTAAATAGTCCTTTTGGAAAACCCTCTAAACTCCCTTAATTAAATAAAAAAGAACACTTATCAAGTTCCCCAAAATAGAGAAAAAATAACTAACCCGGTTAGAGATGCTCTTAGATATGCTTTAAGAACATGTTGGAAAAGGAAAGGTGAAGGAGGAGTAAATTAGTAATGGTTACAAATACTCCTCAACAAATATGGATGTAAAAGCATAAAGACTCTTGACAAAGAAAGTGACTGATGAATGTGGTCTTGCATTTATACCATTGTTGTAGGTGTACCGTGAATGCAAGGGTTTCTTCTCGCACCATCGAAAGAAAAAGGAAAAAAAAAAAAAAAAAAAGTTTCCCTATCAAATTAAGCTCTACGATAGTGTCAATGAGTAATGCTACATGCTACATGATTTTTTTGCATTTTTCAGTGAGTAATGCTACATGCATTGAGTGAGTAATGCTACATGATTTTTTTTTTTTTTGTATTTTAATTTACATTTCAATTTTGCTTATAAAAGATGCCTTATCAAATTAAATTATCATTCTCTTGACCTACGAGTGCAATGTGGATGGTAAAAGATTATGACTCAAGAATCAAAAGTCCCGAATTCAAATCTTTGCTCTCTCATTATCAGATGTATGGACTTATGAGTAATTTGTGCATTACAGGGATTAGTTTGGACTCAATGAAGTTTGACATAAAATAAAATATAAAAAAACACGAAAAATTTATCAATCTCTTCCTAAGAGTTGGAATAAAAATTCGAAATTGAAGTGGACGCATACGACATTTTTCTTTATCCTCCCAATTAATGCCCATGGGCTCAATGGTTCCATCACTAAGTACTCTGGTGGGTCAATGAACAATTTTGTAGAGAGGGTTTGGATCTTTCTCTCTCTCTTTTTTCCTTTTTTTTTTAGTAGTCCCCAACTATCCATTTTTCTTATTTATTATTATTATATATATATATTTTTATAATCGATAAATTTTTTTCATATCTCCAAGAAACCCCAAAATCAACATATGGGTATCAATGCTTTTCTATAAGTTTGAATATGAGATCACTCATTCAACAAGTGAGGAGAATACCATTACACTATCATGCCATCGGCCACTTCACTTATCTAGATATGTTAATTTATTCTCTTTAAAAGAAAATTACAAATGGTTTTTAATGGAGTGATCAAGTTGTAGGTTCACTATTCTCTTTCAAAGTTTTGCATGCCGGCTCACCATATGAAATTAAACTTCAGTGACTATATTTATGTGAATTAAATATAATAGGAAACAAAGTCTATTGGTAGAGCTAGCTTATAAATTCTTACAACATCTTAAATTTATTACACACGCATCAAAATTAAATTGGTTTGCCAGTCATTTCTAGATCAAAATATTGTTGTTTGGACATTTATATATAGAGCAATGGTTGGAATTTGGCCTAGCCCAATCGACCAAAAAAACCCTAACTTATTGAATGGCATTTTAAACCACCCCCACCAAAAAATGAAAAAAAGAAGAAAAGAAAAAAGAAAACATGTCTGCGAATGCATGCATTCACTATAGTACGTGTTAACATATATTGTACTAGCCATAAAGGACCGTTTATTTGTCTGGGGCTCTTGAGAGAGACTTCTCAAGTGTTCTTCTAATGACTATACATGTATTAGACAGAAAAGGCCCCGCAATATTGGCCTGGACCATTTGCCTGAAAGATACTTGTCCTTATTTATTTATTTATTTTGGGGGTGTCTGAGACTTTCAATTGTTCTTGAAATAAATGAAATTCTCCTCATGCAGAAATAATCTTTAATGTTGCTAATGCAACAATTGAAGGTAATTTGACATGGAAATTGCAATATTTATACAGTGGTGGGTGGGCAATTGCCATATTTATATAGTGGTGGGTGGGCATAAGCAAGGATGAAAACGATTGGTCCGGCCACGAGCAATTGAGCAAGTAATTACAAATTGCCATATTTTATACAGTGGTGGGTAGGCCATTGCCATATTTATACAGTGGTAGGTGGGCATAAGCAAGGATGAAAACGATTGGTCCAACTACGAGCAATTGAGCTAGTAATTACAGTTCGTAGTTATTTACTATGAAGTTAGTGGTCATTTGTATTGATGGGTACTTATTTGCCCATAGCCGGACTAATCTGTAATTCCCCCCAAAATCAATACGCTTGGTTACTTGGTACAAAAAAAAATTAAAAAAAAAAAAAATCAATGGGAGGAATTAATTAATCCAGCCAAATATACAAAGCACAAATAATATTTATGAGGATAGGATCATGTTGAGAATATGGCAAAGTATTAATTTCATTCAGTAATTGAATGGAAGAGCTAATATTAATGTGGTGGGGTATGGAATACTTATATTGTGTAAGAAATTCACTGTTCAAACCAAAGCCCACTATACCTAATTATTAAAATAGTAAGAGTGCTCACCAAACTTGGCAATTCCTAATTATTGCAAGTATTATGGCTACCTAGCTAGACTGCGCCCTTCAATCTTGACACTCCCTGTGACCCTATTCAAGACAAACTTTGAAACGAGGAGAGAGGGAGAAAGAAAAAAATATATATATACAATATCCAAATTTAGAAAAATTTGTTAACTATATGAGAGAGAAAAAAAAAGAAAAAAAAAAAACCCTGGGTGACAAATTTTTAGGATGGCTGCATATTCACTAATTAATTATACCGAAAAAAGGTAATATTTATTGCATTCAGATGGAATAAATATTACAAATATGGGTTTGATAATAATGAGAATAGTGTCGTGTTGAAAATATGGCAATGTAAATCATTCATCGAAGGGTTCCTTTTTAAAATGGCCAGTCCTCACAGATTTAATACATATATATACACATACATACTGTGAACCCCAGAAAACGGCCCACAAGGATTTGGCGAAAGATGGGTGAAAGACAACAAACGAAAAGGAATTGCCACCTCATTTTTAAGGGAAAAGAGGAAAACCATAAAAATGTTTTATTTTCAAGGCCACATGACTCTATTAAAGGAAAAGCAAAGTCTTTAAAACCAGAAAATTGGATTCGAGGGCTAAGTTATGACGTGGTAAGGTTCTGGGCAAAGCCCATAGGCACCCACATCGCCCGAGTTGGTCTCTTAATTTAATTGAGCTAACTTAATATCTTTTTCACTCAAATATCATCATATATCATCACAAGGCAGCATGCATAACATATATTCCATCCAATCATCTCATCCATGCACAATCAAACAAATAAAACAGAATAGAAAAAAAAAGAAGAAAAGAAAAGAAAAACCTAGGATACTTGGATCCTAGAACGGACTTGAGCCTCACGAAGAGCGCCTACGTACCATGTAGCGAAATACATGGATCAAAGTCCACGTAGTTCGAAAAGAATAGGATTATAACCTAATACAAACCCATGGTAAAAACCCTAGGTTTCCTTATTTGAAAATGTATTGAATAATCTACAATTGAAAACTTCCACAAGAGGAAAACCTTGATAGAAAACCAGAATTTTATTAATGAAGGAAACCTTTGATAATTACCATATGTTCGCATTAAGAAGTAACCCTAGGAGGGAGAAGAGAAAAGAAACAAAAAGAAAGGTGAATTGGGGTACCTTCAAACCCTACTTACCTGAACGCAAAAGCTCCAAGCATTAGCAATTTCAAGCAATAGCAGCCCTATTTGCAATAGGACAAGCATTGTACCTGTTTACACCCTTACAAGTGCACAAAATCATGCAAAGAGAGCAATATACTAATCTGGATAGAACCATAACAAGGCCTAAAATTACCCATTTATCATGCAAACAATAAAATAATGAATAACTAAAGACCCTAACTCAATCCTACATGCAATGACCTAACTAATATGTATAAAAACCTACCAAAGACACTCTAACAATCATGAGAGACCTCAATGACATCAATAAACATGATAACTAAGTCTATTCTAACAAAAAAAGATGATATTTTATGTAAAATATGAAAATAGGCTTTCCTACGACGAGCTTTCTTAAGCGAAATTATCCTAAGATAATTTCACGTAAAAAAGTCACTATGGGGAGGTGCAATCATCATATCCTACGTAAAATATATATTAGAACACAATAGAAGTGATTTCATGCTTAAACACATCACAGAAAGCTCTCATGCAAAACCTTACTTAACAAAAAGGATAATTATCCTTAGAAAATGATAATATCTCCAAAAACCCTATAAAATCTACTATATGAATGCAAACCTAGCATGATTCAACTATATGCAGCATATATAGAATGACTATGATGAGAAACAACTCATAGAATTGAGCTAAACATGCTGTATGAAACCTGTGTGATTTTAGGGTTATCGAAACCCTAATCTCACAACTATGCATAAAAACCTACGAAAAGACTCTAACACATGCTCAAATCATCATGAATATCATTCATATCATATATATTAACTAACAGGAGCATCAATTCATGATAATAATCACAGCAACCTAAACATGTGAACTATGCATGATTTAAGAGGATAAGAAGAATAACGCTATCCAATCCTTAGTAAACCAGGGATTATCAAGCATATAAGTCATAAATCATCTCAAAAATCATTCATAATGCATCCCAAAAACATTGAACTATCCTAACATGTGGAGTTATATCATGCACTAGAGCTATCATAGAAGAAGAAGGAGGAGGAGAAGGAGAGAACTCATGTTCAGCATTCAAGAAGAGAGTTTACCTCTTGTAGAATTTTCCTTGTCTTCAAACTCCTTGTTCTCTTGCTTGCTTGGGGTTGAAGAGCCTCCTCTTGATGTCCTTCTAGCTCTCCAAACTCATGGCTCCCTCTCTCTCTAAGTGTAAAGTGCAATTAACCTCCCCTATGTGCTGAATAACATATCCTTTATATAGAGAATTGACCTCCTAAACCAATGGTTAAGATTAATTCATTAAACAATGACTAAGGCTACTAGAGACTCTCTTGGTGCTCAAACAACTCAAACTTACACATCCTAAGAGAAAAAGTTGTAATGGTGGAGGAAACTGTCAAAAGAGGGAGAGAAGAGTCGAAGTTGAGTTGAAGACGGAGTCCTCGGGTGACCACACTAGGCCTGGACGGTTAGCGTATAGGCTTGGACAGCTGACGTCCAGCCCTGGACGGTTACCCGAGGGTCTCCCCCATTTTGCTCCGGTTTTGACTCCTACTCGTTGTAGAAGTCCTTAGAATGTTCAAAGTCCGATTTTGACGAAATAAAAGCCAAAACGATCGTGCTTTGAAGGGGAACACATTTTTAAGTATTTTAGGACAAAAATCCTTAACCATGGGTGCATGGTTAGGTTTTACAAAGGTGGCTAACCATGGTGCCTCACCGTTGCTAAGCTGGGTTTGTACACAAGATCGAACCAAATGCTTTCCCAATCGAAATTCGATCTTTCTAAACATATCTAGGATGTAATTAAAGTCCAATCGAAGTTAAATAAGAGAAAATTGGTTGGGTCTTATGAGTCAATTTGAGCAAACCAAGAAAGGGTCTTTTAGCCAACCCGAACCATTATGAAGCGAATTGATCTTAAACCATCGATTCATGAAATTGAACCTATATATAGACTCTATGTACTCATATGAACTCGAGGGAATGACTCGGGATTCATTTCAAGGTCAAATGGAAAATATACGGCTTAAAAGATGATTATGCCCTTAAAGTCGCAAAAGTTCTTATTGACTATCGAAATGAACTCCAAATCACTTCAAAATTCATACCCATGATATTCAATGCCATAGAAACTCAATGCAAAAGACTAGACTAAAAAAGAACTCAAAATCTTACATGAAATGATATGTCCTAGCTAAGGTGACAAAAATAGGGTGTGACACATATGTGTATACATATAGGATGATGGTTAGGTGAAAACAATTTTATATAATTTATATTGGTCACATATTGAGAGTTGTACGTCGTGTATTAGTAAGTTATTAAGTATATTGGGTCAATGCACATGGTACAACTCTTAATACATGATAAAGGATATAAATTATATCAGCATTCTGATTGTTTGTGGAGTTTGTAGGCATATGTTTTGTTTGTTTTTACAGCTTTCTATGTGGGGGTATTTTGGGCTTTGTCTGTGGTTGTGGTTTGGAGTGTGGTTTTTAGTGGGGGTGCTTTGTAGTTTTTTCAATTGTTCTAGTTGGGGGTTGGTTTGGAGTATGGTTTTTAGTGGAATGCACTGAAGTTTTTTCGGTCGTTTTAGTTGGGGATTGTTTTTGTATTTGGGCTTTGGGTGTAATCTCCCCTTTTTTTTTTTTTTTTTTTTTTTTTTGATAAGGTAAATATGTATTGATGAACAAAAAAGGGCAAAGCCCATGTACATAAGCCATATACAAAGACTAAGTATCACCCCTTCTAAAGCCTAAATGAATCCACAAAATTAATACAAGAAAAGTTAGTAGCATTGGTATGACTAGAATACCACACGAACAAAAACTTGAGGAAAAGTGATTTGAGACCAATAATATCCTTCTCCAGCCCATCAAAAGTCTTAGCATTCCTTTCCTTCCATATACACCACAAAATAGCATGTGGAGCCATGCGCCATATGACTTTAGCTTTTTTACAGCCCCCCTTAAAACTCCACTCCACCAAAAGGTCGTAAATAGAGGATGGAAGCACCCAATGAACTCCAAACAAGTTAAACAATAGCATCCAAAGATTTCTAACCACATCACAATGTATGAAGAGATGATCCACCGACTCTGCTTCTTTTTTACAAAGAACACATCTATTCGGCACATACCACCCTTTCTTAGCAAGATTATCCAAAGTTCACTACTACAATAATAGAAAAAGATCACAATTGAAAAAAATTAAACGATCACACTTTTTTTAAAAATTGTGATCTTATGTGTGGACAAAATATTTAATCACAGTTTTATAAAAAAGTGTGATCTTTTTAAGCATTTAATCTCAGTTTTTTAAAGACCGTGATCATAGGGCATAAGATAGATCACGGTATTAAGTTATACCGTGATCTTTCTAGAAAGAATTTTTTTTTTAAGCAAACCTCAACTTCCTAATCCCACGAAAATAAGGCGCGATTTTTTTTTCTCACATTCCCAAATTCATGACCCATTCTCCCTCCCATCTTCCATCTCTCATCTTGCATCTCTCAAACCTTAACCCTCTACTCAACAAACACACGGTTCACACAGCCACGATGCTGCCGCTTGATCGAGCCCCAATTACACGACCCCGTCGTACAATTGGTGGTCACGCTTGTTGCAATCGGAACCGGAGAAGACGACGGCGGCGCTGTTGTCCAACAAAGGCTTCTTCTTCTCACGAGCAAGGGTTTTAGGTGTCAAGAACAGGGTTTTTCTAAGGTTAGTCTCTAACTTCTTATGGCTGCTTGGGGAAAATCTTAGGTAGCTTGCTTAATGTCTTTCCTACTCTTATGATTGGCCATTCCCTCCTTACCTCATTGGTATCTCTTTAAGGATTGATGCTTAAAGAGTATCCTTACTATCTTGTTATTCTAGGTAGCTGCTAAATTAATTGCAATCCCTGAACCCAGCACTTCAAGAACCTTTTTTTTTCTTTTAATGACATATAGATGTGCATTATGCACCTCCTAATTTTCAGTATAGAAGAGTTTTTTTATATTGTTTCATTGTTTATGTATGATGATCTTGAAAATGGCGGTGACTTGATACTGTTAAGACAATTCTATCTTAGTATTTACATGTTAAACAAACCTGATTTTTGAGAATATATCATGTTTATAGATATAATTGTATTTTAATAATTTTCTTACAAATGATGCATAGATCATACGTTAATTCAACTGCTAACTCTGTTCTGCTTGCTGCCCTATTTTTCTAAGGCTCTATTTGTTTCTATGGAACATGTTCGCTGGAAAATTTTTTTAGAGCAAAATTTCTTGATTAAGGCTATTATTTAGCTTCGGGGATACAACCCTCGCAAAATTTATTGTCATATTGTTTCATCTAAATATTTTGTAGTTCATAGTAGATGGATGATTCTTTGTAGCATAACAAATCGTGTTGGTTACATATATGTCTTGGATTCTTTAATGAAATTTGGGGGTTGTTGGCTGTTGTATTTGGTTGGTGTGGTTGGTTTTTTTATTGTTGTTGCGGCTGTTAGCAAATCGTGTTGGTTGCATGTCTTAGATTCCTCAATGTTTTGGGGGTTTTGGGCTGTGTATTTGGTTGGTTGGGGGTATTTGTTAGTGGTATGTTTAGCAGTGGGGTAGATTCATGTGGCCTCTTTGTTGGTGGTTGATCAGTTAGCTATTCGGGTTTTTGGTAGTTCAGTTTCTTTCAAGGTGTGGTTTTGTATGCATCTAGCTTGGGTTTGGTTGGATTTTGGGTGTGTCTTATATATATACGTGTTCTTATCTTGGATGGAGGTTTGCAAAATGAGTTTGTTTCTATTAGTAGTAGTTTGGAGGTGTTCGGGTTGAGTGGAGTGTTTTGGTGTGTCAGTTTTTGTAGCTTAGGTTTGGGTTATTCTTTTTGGTGGTGCCTTTAAAGAATTATATAGGGTCTGTTTAGTGGTATTGTCTTGTTGTGTATGGCTTGGAGTTTCTCCTCTTAGTGTTGGTTTCGACTCAGTACTTTGAGTTTTGAACTTTCTATATTTTTGGAGAGTGGTTTTATGGATTGGTTTGTTTTCTTGGGTAGTTGTTTTGGGCTGGTTTTTTTTTTCCTCTGTATGACATTATATTTATTCAATAATAAAGTTTTTGATTTTGCTGATACAGAAAAAATAAAAATATTAAGAATCCTTGTAAGTTAGCATTAGCTTGTATCATTTCTGCCTAGCTAGCTAGCATTTGATTGAAATTGTTGTGTGCAATATTTGCAGATAAGATAAGCATAAATCAAAGCATTGAAGTATTTAATGAAGGCGCGTAGTTTGCATGTACGTGTTACGGATGGCAGAAGTTCAATTAAAGGCTTCAATCATCGAAGTCCTAGGATTTTCTTTTTCTATATATGGGGAGAATCATAGTTTTTTTAGTATTTTCTTTTAAGAAATTGGTTGTTAGTTTGAAATTCATATATCAGATTGTTTACGTACTAATTTGGCTATCTAATTAATGCATGTGATATCTTTCATTTATGAGATGCGTACCTCTTATACTAACTAATGGAATTGTAATTTATAATGCTAGCTTGAATTGTATTTGCATGATAAATTTAATAGTTGAAATGTGATTGAAAGAATAGCAACAGGTTCCTCATTTACTAGAAGCAATACAGATTTCCAAATAAATTTAAAAACGAAAAAAAAAAATCCCAAAAAAAAAAAAAAAGGGGAGAATAGATCACGGTTTTTTTTTTTTTTTTAATGTGATCCTTTTGCAATATAGATCACGGATTGAGAATAAACCGTGATCTTCATCTAAGGAATATATCACGGTTTGGATAGAAACTGTGATCTTTGTCTACCATTTGATTACGATTCTTGAAAAAAAGAACATGGCACAAAACCGTGATCTTTTGTAAAAAATAACACAGTAAAAAACTGTGATCTAATATGGACACTTTAGATCACACCTTAATAGATCACACTTTTAGTTAAAAAAGATCACGATAAAAAAGTGTGATCTATTGTAATAGATCACGGTATTTAACTGTGATCTATTTTGATTATTGTAGTAGTGGTTAAACACTTATCACTTCCTACCAACCAACAAAAAAAGGTTACCTTAGTAGGGACCGATGATATCCAAATGACTTTAGCCGGGAGAAAAATATTGCCTATAGGTCTTACACAATTATAGTAAGATTTTACGGAGAATTACCCTTTAGCATCCTTACGCTAAACTAAGGAATCATTCTCACCCTCCAAAATCTTACTTTTGTAAAGAGTTTGAAAGAAAAGCAAAGCTTCATCCACTTCCCAATCATTAAAGTGTCTATTAAAAAGGACATTCCAATGTCGAGAACTGGAATCCCCTCCCAAGCATCCAAGCAATCCGCAACCAATGCATCCTTATTAGTAGCAATAGAAAATAAAGTAGGAAATTCCACCATAAGAGGAGCATTGGAGCACCACAAATCTTGCTAACATTTCACCCTACTACCATCCCCCCCTTTAAACCTAATCTCTAACAAAATCCCTAAACCCTTGCATGATAGCCTTCTAAAGTCCTACCTTATGTGGACTATTTACATCATTAGACCACCAACCTTCTCTAGTAATACCATACTTCCAAATGATCACATCCCGCCATAAACCTTGGACACCTTTGCCAAATCTCCAAAGCCATTTCCCCATAAGAGCTTGGTTAGTGTAAATAATGGACCTAACCTCTAATCCCCCCATATACTTTGGAAGACAAACGATGCTCCAATTAACGAGATGAAATTTCCGTTCACCACCCACTCTATTCCATAAAAAATCCCTTTCAAGTTTTTCGATCCTATAATCCACGGACTTGGGTATTTTATAAATGGACATAAGGTAAATGGGTATAGATGATAATACATTATGGATAAGTGTCAACTTGCCTCCTTTAGAAAGGTACCTTTTTTCCAACCACCAAGTCTTCTTTCAATTCTCTCAATAACGG
>JBBPBK010000374.1:104791-165490 GCA_039720395.1 Liquidambar formosana
AACATTTTGTGGCTTTGATACCTGTCTAGATTCATCACTTAAATGCCCATTAGTTCTCAAACATCTTATTATGTATTGTTATCATCAAAACCTCGGGGATAAAACCATTTAGGCCAACACCAAGAGACCAACAGGATATGATTGATCACTTCAAGAATCCTCTTGTTGCGGTTTCTTCGAACGCTTCTGATATTTTCCCAAGAATGACTCCATCAAGATCTTACTACTTTGTTCAAGCTGCTATGTTTCTAGGAAATTTGCAATTCCCAGCTTCTCTTGCACTGATAGACCAGACATTTCTGAGAGCCTTAATTGAAAACCAGGGATCAAACATGAGGCAGCATTTCAAAACAGATAGGCTATGATTAGTGTGTTAGAGGTAGGGTTGGCAATTTAAGCCCAAACCCACGAGCCTGCCCAAACCCGCCCAAGCTAAATGGGTGCAAATGGGTGATTTTATTAATTGGGTTATAAATAGGTGCCCATAATAACCCAACTAATAAATGGGTGTAATCAGGTTTGTATAAAAAACATTTGGGTGCGAATGCAACCCGATAGGGTTTATTTACATCACACAAATTATATTATGTTTTGGTCCTTGTGGAAGCTATTTTTGTAGACTTCAAAATCTACTGAAGATGGAGGACTAGAGGTCTTGTGGAAATTATTTTATGCTATTTTATTTTACAGTCTTCTAGGTTTTCAATGGTTTTTTTTTTTTTTTTTTGGGTAGATCTGAAAATGAAATGCTATGGTAGTTGGAATTTTTTATTTTTTATTTTAAATCCAGGTAATGAGATTTTATATTTTAGAGATCACTTGTAGCAAAATAATGGACAAATGTTGCCTTTTTTTCTTTTTTTTTTTGGGTAAACAAACAAAAAAAAATATTCTGAGGGAGCAAAGTCTCTCAATGTGAAAGTTACTAGAAATTTAAAGAGCTCCCCAGTTGCGCATTGGTTCACGTACAAGCTTAAATGGGTGAGTTTGGGTTTCAACCTATAATAAATGGGTGGGTTTGGGTTTTGCTTAAATGGGTTTTTCATGTAATGGGTTGGATTGTGTTGGGTGATATTTTTAAGGGGGCCTCTATTGGCATCCGAAGACTTGCTTTTCATCTCCCGCTTATTTTATATTTTAAAATTTTATGAATTATCCGCTTTTATGGGTGGTGGTGATAGAATTAGTGTTGCTGATACTGTTGATATGAGTTGTAATGTTGAGTTTCCAACTTTTATGTCGAGTTTGGATAATGCATTTGCAATGTCAACAATTGGATTATCCGATTTACAGGATTTTTAGGATCGTTTGGAGGAGAAATTGTGGAAGCATGTGGCTTGCACCACCAAGACATGGACATGGCGTTTGATGCTGGAGAAGCTAATTTTGATGATGCGGTCACAAATTTCCTTCACAATAATAACCCGGATGTTCATGAAGAACGGAATGCGTCCATGGGCTTGTGGCATGGTTTGTAGTAATGGAACAAAAATCATTGGAATGACATGTTCAGTTTGGTGAATTGTGGACCGTCAAATTCTCTAGTGTGTTTTTTTTTTTTTTTTTGGGTACAAAAATCTCTAGATTTTTATAGGCTTTTCGATCAAGAGTAGAGGTGAATTGAATTTCTTGGTTATTGTTCTTTCTTTTGTTAATTTTCAAGTAAATCACGATCCGTGATGTGTCTATGAAGCCATCAATGGATCTTCTATCGATTACTCCATGGGAACCCTTTTGGTTTGTGAAATGGAGTTACAGTAATAGTCAACTCAAATTCTTCGTGGCTTTGATTTCCTTTCCTTCTCATAGCCACACAAAAAAAAAATGAAAGGATAAAAAGGGATCTCCCTTCCTTAATTCACTCATTTTTTGAGAACCAAAAAGAGGGGACATGTGAATATTGTTTCTACAGGAAGAAATTAACCATCATACCATGACGGCCTACAAGAATATAATTACAGTTGGCAGCCATTGTTAGTTAAGTTATTAGTCATTGACTAAGACATTAGTAAAATTTTGCACTGAACTGTAATTATTTTCCCGTAATCCAATTCCCCCTAATTCTTTAGGATTACTTAAACAAAATTTTCATAATTTTTATGGGTTTTATTCTTACCTGATATGTATGAGTTGTGAAGACTTGTATGAATTCATAATTTGACCAAAAGGGTTTTTTGTTGGGGGAATCTATATATAGACATATATATATATATATATATATATATATATATATATATATATATAAGTTTTTCTTATCTTTTCTTTCTTTGAAAAGAAAAGGAGAAATTATCCAGAAAGGTCAAAAAAAAAAAAAAAAAAACAAAACAAAACAAAGCTTTTATTTTTGTTTTTTAGGGTTTTCTAATGTAACCCATTTTGCTTTTAAGAGCATCTTCAATGAGGCTAGCTATCCAACCTCCTTAGCTATTTTAGGTAGGTAAATCACTTTTTTCCTTGTCCAAAGGGCTAGCTATTTTAGCTATCATTATTTCATCTACTTACATTTAGCTAGCAAATGTTCGCTAGCTAAATTATTTTTAGTTTAAAAAAAAGGACACTTGTCTTCTCTATACGCATCATTCCCTTTTTATCTCTCCACCAATGATTAAAAAATAAAGATTATTAATAAAAATTTGAAAGAGCTAAAAAATAACTAGTATCCTTGGAGTACTCACTTGGATAGCTAGCTAGTTAGCTATTTTAAAAAAATATCATTTTGCTAGCTAAAGCAGCAAAAAAATAACTAATACCCATGGAGATGTTCTAAGAACATCTCTAACCCAAGAGAGTTATTTTGATGAGCTAAAAGCTATTTTTAGGTCAAAAAGTATAAAAATAGCTTTCTATAGTAACGTGGCTATTCTAATGCAGCAAAAGCTATTTTTTAGCTCGCCTAGTTTTTCCTCCTTTCAACTACCATTCCCTGCATGACCAAATAGCTCATAGCTAAATTGGGAGCCAAATTTGGCTTTCAATTTAGCTCTTACTTATTTTATCTCACCATTTTGTTTTCCCATTAGAGAAGGCCTTTTAGAGCTAAAAGTTATTTATAACCTTAGCTCACACTATAACTTTCCCATTAGAGCATCTCCAAGAGACTAGTTATTTTAACTTTTTAGTTAAAGTAGAGTGTAGTACCATCTCCAAAAAGCTAGCTATCTAACTCTCTAAAATAGCTAGAACCTTTGAAGCTCTTCAAATATAGATAGCCATCTTGACTCTCTTAGTTAAAGTAGAGAAAAATAGCTAGACCACTAAGGAAAAAAAAAGCTAACCCTGTTGGAACTTTCAGTTAAATCAGGGGTTCTTTAATTTAAATAGTCCTTTTGGAAAACCCTCTAAACTCCCTTAATTAAATAAAAAAGAACACTTATCAAGTTCCCCAAAATAGAGAAAAAATAACTAACCCGGTTAGAGATGCTCTTAGATATGCTTTAAGAACATGTTGGAAAAGGAAAGGTGAAGGAGGAGTAAATTAGTAATGGTTACAAATACTCCTCAACAAATATGGATGTAAAAGCATAAAGACTCTTGACAAAGAAAGTGACTGATGAATGTGGTCTTGCATTTATACCATTGTTGTAGGTGTACCGTGAATGCAAGGGTTTCTTCTCGCACCATCGAAAGAAAAAGGAAAAAAAAAAAAAAAAAAGTTTCCCTATCAAATTAAGCTCTACGATAGTGTCAATGAGTAATGCTACATGCTACATGATTTTTTTGCATTTTTCAGTGAGTAATGCTACATGCATTGAGTGAGTAATGCTACATGATTTTTTTTTTTTTGTATTTTAATTTACATTTCAATTTTGCTTATAAAAGATGCCTTATCAAATTAAATTATCATTCTCTTGACCTACGAGTGCAATGTGGATGGTAAAAGATTATGACTCAAGAATCAAAAGTCCCGAATTCAAATCTTTGCTCTCTCATTATCAGATGTATGGACTTATGAGTAATTTGTGCATTACAGGGATTAGTTTGGACTCAATGAAGTTTGACATAAAATAAAATATAAAAAAACACGAAAAATTTATCAATCTCTTCCTAAGAGTTGGAATAAAAATTCGAAATTGAAGTGGACGCATACGACATTTTTCTTTATCCTCCCAATTAATGCCCATGGGCTCAATGGTTCCATCACTAAGTACTCTGGTGGGTCAATGAACAATTTTGTAGAGAGGGTTTGGATCTTTCTCTCTCTCTTTTTTCCTTTTTTTTTTAGTAGTCCCCAACTATCCATTTTTCTTATTTATTATTATTATATATATATATTTATAATCGATAAATTTTTTTCATATCTCCAAGAAACCCCAAAATCAACATATGGGTATCAATGCTTTTCTATAAGTTTGAATATGAGATCACTCATTCAACAAGTGAGGAGAATACCATTACACTATCATGCCATCGGCCACTTCACTTATCTAGATATGTTAATTTATTCTCTTTAAAAGAAAATTACAAATGGTTTTTAATGGAGTGATCAAGTTGTAGGTTCACTATTCTCTTTCAAAGTTTTGCATGCCGGCTCACCATATGAAATTAAACTTCAGTGACTATATTTATGTGAATTAAATATAATAGGAAACAAAGTCTATTGGTAGAGCTAGCTTATAAATTCTTACAACATCTTAAATTTATTACACACGCATCAAAATTAAATTGGTTTGCCAGTCATTTCTAGATCAAAATATTGTTGTTTGGACATTTATATATAGAGCAATGGTTGGAATTTGGCCTAGCCCAATCGACCAAAAAAACCCTAACTTATTGAATGGCATTTTAAACCACCCCCACCAAAAAATGAAAAAAAGAAGAAAAGAAAAAAGAAAACATGTCTGCGAATGCATGCATTCACTATAGTACGTGTTAACATATATTGTACTAGCCATAAAGGACCGTTTATTTGTCTGGGGCTCTTGAGAGAGACTTCTCAAGTGTTCTTCTAATGACTATACATGTATTAGACAGAAAAGGCCCCGCAATATTGGCCTGGACCATTTGCCTGAAAGATACTTGTCCTTATTTATTTATTTATTTTGGGGGTGTCTGAGACTTTCAATTGTTCTTGAAATAAATGAAATTCTCCTCATGCAGAAATAATCTTTAATGTTGCTAATGCAACAATTGAAGGTAATTTGACATGGAAATTGCAATATTTATACAGTGGTGGGTGGGCAATTGCCATATTTATATAGTGGTGGGTGGGCATAAGCAAGGATGAAAACGATTGGTCCGGCCACGAGCAATTGAGCAAGTAATTACAAATTGCCATATTTTATACAGTGGTGGGTAGGCCATTGCCATATTTATACAGTGGTAGGTGGGCATAAGCAAGGATGAAAACGATTGGTCCAACTACGAGCAATTGAGCTAGTAATTACAGTTCGTAGTTATTTACTATGAAGTTAGTGGTCATTTGTATTGATGGGTACTTATTTGCCCATAGCCGGACTAATCTGTAATTCCCCCCAAAATCAATACGCTTGGTTACTTGGTACAAAAAAAAATTAAAAAAAAAAAAATCAATGGGAGGAATTAATTAATCCAGCCAAATATACAAAGCACAAATAATATTTATGAGGATAGGATCATGTTGAGAATATGGCAAAGTATTAATTTCATTCAGTAATTGAATGGAAGAGCTAATATTAATGTGGTGGGGTATGGAATACTTATATTGTGTAAGAAATTCACTGTTCAAACCAAAGCCCACTATACCTAATTATTAAAATAGTAAGAGTGCTCACCAAACTTGGCAATTCCTAATTATTGCAAGTATTATGGCTACCTAGCTAGACTGCGCCCTTCAATCTTGACACTCCCTGTGACCCTATTCAAGACAAACTTTGAAACGAGGAGAGAGGGAGAAAGAAAAAAATATATATATACAATATCCAAATTTAGAAAAATTTGTTAACTATATGAGAGAGAAAAAAAAAGAAAAAAAAAAAACCCTGGGTGACAAATTTTTAGGATGGCTGCATATTCACTAATTAATTATACCGAAAAAAGGTAATATTTATTGCATTCAGATGGAATAAATATTACAAATATGGGTTTGATAATAATGAGAATAGTGTCGTGTTGAAAATATGGCAATGTAAATCATTCATCGAAGGGTTCCTTTTTAAAATGGCCAGTCCTCACAGATTTAATACATATATATACACATACATACTGTGAACCCCAGAAAACGGCCCACAAGGATTTGGCGAAAGATGGGTGAAAGACAACAAACGAAAAGGAATTGCCACCTCATTTTTAAGGGAAAAGAGGAAAACCATAAAAATGTTTTATTTTCAAGGCCACATGACTCTATTAAAGGAAAAGCAAAGTCTTTAAAACCAGAAAATTGGATTCGAGGGCTAAGTTATGACGTGGTAAGGTTCTGGGCAAAGCCCATAGGCACCCACATCGCCCGAGTTGGTCTCTTAATTTAATTGAGCTAACTTAATATCTTTTTCACTCAAATATCATCATATATCATCACAAGGCAGCATGCATAACATATATTCCATCCAATCATCTCATCCATGCACAATCAAACAAATAAAACAGAATAGAAAAAAAAAGAAGAAAAGAAAAGAAAAACCTAGGATACTTGGATCCTAGAACGGACTTGAGCCTCACGAAGAGCGCCTACGTACCATGTAGCGAAATACATGGATCAAAGTCCACGTAGTTCGAAAAGAATAGGATTATAACCTAATACAAACCCATGGTAAAAACCCTAGGTTTCCTTATTTGAAAATGTATTGAATAATCTACAATTGAAAACTTCCACAAGAGGAAAACCTTGATAGAAAACCAGAATTTTATTAATGAAGGAAACCTTTGATAATTACCATATGTTCGCATTAAGAAGTAACCCTAGGAGGGAGAAGAGAAAAGAAACAAAAAGAAAGGTGAATTGGGGTACCTTCAAACCCTACTTACCTGAACGCAAAAGCTCCAAGCATTAGCAATTTCAAGCAATAGCAGCCCTATTTGCAATAGGACAAGCATTGTACCTGTTTACACCCTTACAAGTGCACAAAATCATGCAAAGAGAGCAATATACTAATCTGGATAGAACCATAACAAGGCCTAAAATTACCCATTTATCATGCAAACAATAAAAATAATGAATAACTAAAGACCCTAACTCAATCCTACATGCAATGACCTAACTAATATGTATAAAAACCTACCAAAGACACTCTAACAATCATGAGAGACCTCAATGACATCAATAAACATGATAACTAAGTCTATTCTAACAAAAAAAGATGATATTTTATGTAAAATATGAAAATAGGCTTTCCTACGACGAGCTTTCTTAAGCGAAATTATCCTAAGATAATTTCACGTAAAAAAGTCACTATGGGGAGGTGCAATCATCATATCCTACGTAAAATATATATATTAGAACACAATAGAAGTGATTTCATGCTTAAACACATCACAGAAAGCTCTCATGCAAAACCTTACTTAACAAAAAGGATAATTATCCTTAGAAAATGATAATATCTCCAAAAACCCTATAAAATCTACTATATGAATGCAAACCTAGCATGATTCAACTATATGCAGCATATATAGAATGACTATGATGAGAAACAACTCATAGAATTGAGCTAAACATGCTGTATGAAACCTGTGTGATTTTAGGGTTATCGAAACCCTAATCTCACAACTATGCATAAAAACCTACGAAAAGACTCTAACACATGCTCAAATCATCATGAATATCATTCATATCATATATATTAACTAACAGGAGCATCAATTCATGATAATAATCACAGCAACCTAAACATGTGAACTATGCATGATTTAAGAGGATAAGAAGAATAACGCTATCCAATCCTTAGTAAACCAGGGATTATCAAGCATATAAAGTCATAAATCATCTCAAAACCATTCATAATGCATCCCAAAAACATTGAACTATCCTAACATGTGGAGTTATATCATGCACTAGAGCTATCATAGAAGAAGAAGGAGGAGGAGAAGGAGAGAACTCATGTTCAGCATTCAAGAAGAGAGTTTACCTCTTGTAGAATTTTCCTTGTCTTCAAACTCCTTGTTCTCTTGCTTGCTTGGGGTTGAAGAGCCTCCTCTTGATGTCCTTCTAGCTCTCCAAACTCATGGCTCCCTCTCTCTCTAAGTGTAAAGTGCAATTAACCTCCCCTATGTGCTGAATAACATATCCTTTATATAGAGAATTGACCTCCTAAACCAATGGTTAAGATTAATTCATTAAACAATGATCCTAAGGCTACTAGAGACTCTCTTGGTGCTCAAACAACTCAAACTTACACACTCCTAAGAGAAAACAAGTTGTAATGGTGGAGGAAACTGTCAAAAGAGGGAGAGAAGAGTCCGAAGTTGAGTTGAAGACGGAGTCCTCGGGTGACCAACTAGGCCTGGACGGTTAGCCGTCTAGGCTTGGACAGCTGACCGTCCAGCCCTGGACGGTTACCCGAGGGTCTCCCCCATTTTGCTCCGGTTTTGACTCCTACTCGTTGTAGAAGTCCTAGAATGTTCAAATTAAGTCTGATTTTGACGAAATAAAAGCCAAAACGATCGTGCTTTGAAGGGGAACACATTTTTAAGTATTTTAGGACAAAAATCCTTAACCATGGGTGCATGGTTAGGTTTTACAAAGGTGGCTAACCATGGTGCCTCACCGTTGCTAAGCTGGGTTTGTACACAAGGTCGAACCAAATGCTTTCCCAATCGAAATTCGATCTTTCTAAACATATTTAGGATGTAATTAAAGTCCAATCGAAGTTAAATAAGAGAAAATTGGTTGGGTCTTATGAGTCAATTTGAGCAAACCAAGAAAGGGTCTTTTAGCCAACCCGAACCATTATGAAGCGAATTGATCTTAAACCATCAATTCATGAAATTGAACCTATATATAGACTCTATGTACTCATATGAACTCGAGGGAATGACTCGGGATTCATTTCAAGGTCAAATGGAAAATATACGGTTTAAAAGATGATTATGCCCTTAAAGTCGCAAAAGTTCTTATTGACTATCGAAATGAACTCCAAATCACTTCAAAATTCATACCCATGATATTCAATGCCATAGAAACTCAATGCAAAAGGCTAGACTAAAAAAGAACTCAAAATCTTACATGAAATGATATGTCCTAGCTAAGGTAACAAAAATAGGGTGTGACACATATGTGTATACATATAGGATGATGGTTAGGTGAAAACAATTTTATATAATTTATATTGGTCACATATTGAGAGTTGTACGTCGTGTATTAGTAAGTTATTAAGTATATTGGGTCAATGCACATGGTACAACTCTTAATACATGATAAAGGATATAAATTATATAAGCATTCTGATTGTTTGTGGAGTTTGTAGGCATATGTTTTGTTTGTTTTTACAGCTTTCTATGTGGGGGTATTTTGGGCTTTGTCTGTGGTTGTGGTTTGGAGTGTGGTTTTTAGTGGGGGTGCTTTGTAGTTTTTTCAATTGTTCTAGTTGGGGGTTGGTTTGGAGTATGGTTTTTAGTGGAATGCACTGAAGTTTTTTCGGTCGTTTTAGTTGGGGATTGTTTTTGTATTTGGGCTTTGGGTGTAATCTCCCCTTTTTTTTTTTTTTTTTTTTTTTTTTTTTTGATAAGGTAAATATGTATTGATGAACAAAAAAGGGCAAAGCCCATGTACATAAGCCATATACAAAGACTAAGTATCACCCCTTCTAAAGCCTAAATGAATCCACAAAATTAATAAAAGAAAAGTTAGTAGCATTCGTATGACTAGAATACCACACGAACAAAAACTTGAGGAAAAGTGATTTGAGACCAATAATATCCTTCTCCAGCCCATCAAAAGTCTTAGCATTCCTTTCCTTCCATATACACCACAAAATAGCATATGGAGCCATGCGCCATATGACTTTAGCTTTTTTACAGCCCCCCTTAAAACTCCACTCCACCAAAAGGTCGTAAATAGAGGATGGAAGCACCCAATGAACTCCAAACAAGTTAAACAATAGCATCCAAAGATTTCTAATCACATCACAATGTATGAAGAGATGATCCACCGACTCTGCTTCTTTTTTACAAAGAACACATCTATTCGGTACATACCACCCTTTCTTAGCAAGATTATCCAAAGTTCACTACTACAATAATAGAAAAAGATCACAATTGAAAAAAATTAAACGATCACACTTTTTTTAAAAATTGTGATCTTATGTGTGGACAAAATATTTAATCAAAGTTTTATAAAAAAGTGTGATCTTTTTAAGCATTTTAATCTCAGTTTTTTAAAAACCGTGATCATAGGGCATAAGATAGATCATGGTATTAAGTTATACCGTGATCTTTCTAGAAAGAATTTTTTTTTTTAAGCCAACCTCAACTTCCTAATCCCACGAAAATAAGGCGCGATTTTTTTTTTTTCTCACTTTCCCAAATTCATGACCCATTCTCCCTCCCATCTTCTATCTCTCATCTTGCATCTCTCAAACCTTAACCCTCTACTCAACAAACACACGGTTCACACAGCCACGATGCTGCCGCTTGATCGAGCCCCAATTACACGACCCCGTCGTACAATTGGTGGTCACGCTTGTTGCAATCGGAACCGGAGAAGACGACGGCGGCGCTGTTGTCCAACAAAGGGCTTCTTCTTCTCACGAGCAAGGGTTTTAGGTGTCAAGAACAGGGTTTTTCTAAGGTTAGTCTCTAACTTCTTATGGCTGCTTGGGGAAAATCTTAGGTAGCTTGCTTAATGTCTTTCCTACTCTTATGATTGGCCATTCCCTCCTTACCTCATTGGTATCTCTTTAAGGATTGATGCTTAAAGAGTATCCTTACTATCTTGTTATTCTAGGTAGCTGCTAAATTAATTGCAATCCCTGAACCCAGCACTTCAAGAACCTTTTTTTTTCTTTTAATGACATATAGATGTGCATTATGCACCTCCTAATTTTCAGTATAGAAGAGTTTTTTTATATTGTTTCATTGTTTATGTATGATGATCTTGAAAATGGCGGTGACTTGATACTGTTAAGACAATTCTATCTTAGTATTTACATGTTAAACAAACCTGATTTTTGAGAATATATCATGTTTATAGATATAATTGTATTTTAATGTAATTTTCTTACAAATGATGCATAGATCATACGTTAATTCAACTGCTAACTCTGTTCTGCTTGCTGCCCTATTGTTTTCTAAGGCTCTATTTGTTTCTATGGAACATGTTCGCTGGAAAATTTTTTTAGAGCAAAATTTCTTGATTAAGGCTATTATTTAGCTTCGGGGATACAACCCTCGCAAAATTTATTGTCATATTGTTTCATCTAAATATTTTGTAGTTCATAGTAGATGGATGATTCTTTGTAGCATAACAAATCGTGTTGGTTACATATATGTCTTGGATTCTTTAATGAAATTTGGGGGTTGTTGGCTGTTGTATTTGGTTGGTGTGGTTGGTTTTTTTATTGTTGTTGCGGCTGTTAGCAAATCGTGTTGGTTGCATGTCTTAGATTCCTCAATGTTTTGGGGGTTTTAGGCTGTGTATTTGGTTGGTCTGGGGGTATTTGTTAGTGGTATGTTTAGCAGTGGGGTAGATTCATGTGGCCTCTTTGTTGGTGGTTGATCAGTTAGCTATTCGGGTTTTTGGTAGTTCAGTTTCTTTCAAGGTGTGGTTTTGTATGCATCTAGCTTGGGTTTGGTTGGATTTTGGGTGTGTCTTATATATTATATACGTGTTCTTATCTTGGATGGAGGTTTGCAAAATGAGTTTGTTTCTATTAGTAGTAGTTTGGAGGTGTTCGGGTTGAGTGGAGTGTTTTTGGTGTGTCAGTTTTTGTAGCTTAGGTTTGGGTTATTCTTTTTGGTGGTGCCTTTAAAGAATTATATAGGGTCTGTTTAGTGGTATTGTCTTGTTGTGTATGGCTTGGAGTTTCTCCTCTTAGTGTTGGTTTCGACTCAGTACTTTGAGTTTTGAACTTTCTATATTTTTGGAGAGTGGTTTTATGGATTGGTTTGTTTTCTTGGGTAGTTGTTTTGGGCTGGTTTTTTTTTTCCTCTGTATGACATTATATTTATTCAATAATAAAGTTTTTGATTTTGCTGATACAGAAAAAATAAAAATATTAAGAATCCTTGTAAGTTAGCATTAGCTTGTATCATTTCCTGCCTAGCTAGCTAGCATTTGATTGAAATTGTTGTGTGCAATATTTGCAGATAAGATAAGCATAAATCAAAGCATTGAAGTATTTAATGAAGGCGCGTAGTTTGCATGTACGTGTTACGGATGGCAGAAGTTCAATTAAAGGCTTCAATCATCGAAGTCCTAGGATTTTCTTTTTCTATATATGGGGAGAATCATAGTTTTTTTAGTATTTTCTTTTAAGAAATTGGTTGTTAGTTTGAAATTCATATATCAGATTGTTTACGTACTAATTTGGCTATCTAATTAATGCATGTGATATCTTTCATTTATGAGATGCGTACTTCTTATACTAACTAATGGAATTGTAATTTATAATGCTAGCTTGAATTGTATTTGCATGATAAATTTAATAGTTGAAATGTGATTGAAAGAATAGCAACAGGTTCCTCATTTACTAGAAGCAATACAGATTTCCAAATAAATTTAAAAACGAAAAAAAAAAATCCCAAAAAAAAAAAAAAGGGGAGAATAGATCACGGTTTTTTTTTTTTTTTTAATGTGATCCTTTTGCAATATAGATCACGGATTGAGAATAAACCGTGATCTTCATCTAAGGAATATATCACGGTTTGGATAGAAACTGTGATCTTTGTCTACCATTTGATTACGATTCTTGAAAAAAAGAACATGGCACAAAACCGTGATCTTTTGTAAAAAATAACACAGTAAAAAACTGTGATCTAATATGGACACTTTAGATCACACCTTAATAGATCACACTTTTAGTTAAAAAAGATCACGATAAAAAAGTGTGATCTATTGTAATAGATCACGGTATTTAACTGTGATCTATTTTGATTATTGTAGTAGTGGTTAAACACTTATCACTTCCTACCAACCAACAAAAAAAGGTTACCTTAGTAGGGACCGATGATATCCAAATGACTTTAGCCGGGAGAAAAATATTGCCTATAGGTCTTACACAATTATAGTAAGATTTTACGGAGAATTACCCTTTAGCATCCTTACGCTAAACTAAGGAATCATTCTCACCCTCCAAAATCTTACTTTTGTAAAGAGTTTGAAAGAAAAGCAAAGCTTCATCCACTTCCCAATCATTAAAGTGTCTATTAAAAAGGACATTCCAATGTCGAGAACTGGAATCCCCTCCCAAGCATCCCAAGCAATCCGCAACCAATGCATCCTTATTAGTAGCAATAGAAAATAAAGTGGGAAATTCCACCATAAGAGGAGCATTGGAGCACCACAAATCTTGCTAACATTTCACCCTACTACCATCCCCCCCTTTAAACCTAATCTCTAACAAAATCCCTAAACCCTTGCATGATAGCCTTCTAAAGTCCTACCTTATGTGGACTATTTACATCATTAGACCACCAACCTTCTCTAGTAATACCATACTTCCAAATGATCACATCCCGCCATAAACCTTGGACACCTTTGCCAAATCTCCAAAGCCATTTCCCCATAAGAGTTTGGTTAGTGTAAATAATGGACCTAACTTCTAATCCCCCCATATACTTTGGAAGACAAACGATGCTCCAATTAACGAGATGAAATTTCCGTTCACCACCCACTCTATTCCATAAAAAATCCCTTTCAAGTTTTTTGATCCTATAATCCACGGACTTGGGTATTTTATAAATGGACATAAGGTAAATGGGTATAGATGATAATACATTATGGATAAGTGTCAACTTGCCTCCTTTAGAAAGGTACCCTTTTTTCCAACCACCAAGTCTTCTTTCAATTCTCTCAATAACGGGATCCCACACTTTTGGGTTTTTGAATCAGGCCCCCAAAGGAAGATCAAGGTATGATGTCGGTAATTTCCCCACTTTACAACTCAAAATAGTAGCAAGGTTATCCACATTAACAAGATTCCCTACCGGAATAAGATTGATTTTATCAAGATTGACTCTAAGCCCCGAAACCGCCTCAAAGGAGAGTAAAATAGCCCTTAAATTTGACACGTGTTCCTCTTCCACACCACAAAAGATTAATGCATTGTCGGCAAAAAGTAAGTGTAACACCTTGCGCAAACCAATCCTACCATCACCTACTTTAAATCCACCTAGTATGTTTGCATCCACGGCTTTGGAAATAAATTTGCTCAAAACTTCCATAACCATGATAAATAAAAATGGAGAAAGAGGGTCTCCTTGGCAAACCCCTCTAGAACCTTGAAAAAAACCATACCGGGACCCATTCACCAAAATTGAAAAAGAAGGGGTAGATATACACTAAGCGATCCACTTATGCTATCTCATCCCAAATCCCATCCTACCAAGCAAGCTAGTAGATAAGAAAGTTCCAATTAATATGATCGTACGCTTTTTCCAAATCAATCTTTGCCAAAATACCTAGGATCCCACTTTTAAGTCTAGAATCAACACATTTATTAGTTACTAGAGCCGCATCAACTATTTGTCTCCCACTAATAAAAGCAAATTGTGAAGGAGAAATAAGTTTCCCAATAACTTTAGTGAGCCTCAAAGCCAATACCTTAGCAAGAATCTTGTAAACACTACCAATTAAAGAAATGGGGCAAAAGTCACGAACATCTACCACTTCTCCCTTCTTTGGAATAAGAGTTATAAAAGTTGCATTGAGACTACTTTCCATCTTTGCTCTTGCATAAAATTCCTCAAATACTTTCATTAAATCTTCTTTGATAACCCTCCAACACTTTTGGAAAAATGCTATAGTTATACGATCCGAGCCGAGTGCTTTATCTCCATACAAAGAGTTGAGAGCTTCCAACACTTCTACCTCATCAAAATCTCTCTCCAACCAATTTGCCTCTTCAAGGTCAAGAGAGTCAAAATGCATGTCATCGGTGAAACGCTTCTAATCCTCCTCCTCAAAGAAAAGATTCTCATAGAAAACAATAATTTCTTTAGAAAAAATATTCTCATCATCCATTAGCGATCCATTTACCATCAACTTCCCAATATAGTAATTCATCTTGTGAGCATTAGCTATTCTATGGAAGAACTTAGTGTTTTTGTCTCCTTCCTTAAGCCACAACACTCTAGATTTTTGGCGCCAACTAATCTCTTCCAATCGAGCTAATCTAGCAAATTCCGCTTTAACTTCCATTCTACTAACTTTCTCTTTAATCGATAATTCCAACCTTCCTTCTTTCTCATAAAAAAAATAAAAATGTATTAAATCCAATACCCAATTTTTGGATTCTCTAATGTTGCCAATCACTTCCTTATTCCAAGTTTTCAAACTATCCTTTAAAACTTTCAACTTTTTAGTAAACACATAACTAGGAGTTCCGAAAAAAGAGTAAGAGCCTCACCAATCATTCACAAGATAAACAAAACCTTCCTCCTCTAGCCACATATTCTCAAACCGAAAAGGACCTCTAGCCATTCTCAAGCCTTCACTATCAAGTAGTAATGGAATGTGATCGAATAATGGTCTTGGAAGGGTGGATTGTGTGACTCTAGGAAAATGCTCTTCCCATGAAGTTGAGAAAAGAAACCTATCCAATCTTGATAGACTTGGAATCTCATGATTATTCGACCAAGTAAACCATCCTCCAATTAAATGAGGGTCGATTAATCCATTTGACTCCACAAATTCTGAGAACAACCACATATCAAAAGAACTATTCTCTCCACCTCTTCTTTTATTGGGATATCTCACCACATTAAAATCTCTTGCCACACATGCACCATGGGAGAGTCCATCTATTATAGAAACTTTCCAATTCCAACCAACATGAAGCTCTCAATTGATCATCATTGGGGCCTTATACACCCGAAAGAATCCATTGGAAACCATCATCCTTACTTTTGAAAACACAAGAAGCGAAAAAAACACCTATCCCTTCATCAATCTTTGAAAAAACTCTACTATCCCACATAATTAACACCTCCCCTAATGTACCATGAGCTCCCAATTCTACCCAGTTCATATGATTTCCAGCCCATAATTCTCTAATAAGTTGCCTATTCATAACTTCAATTTTTGTTTCTTGAAAAACCACTACATCTCCTTTCCATTTTCTTAATACAGATTTTATCTTTCTTCTTCTTTCCCTGTTGTTCAACCCTCTAACATTCTAATAAATAATTCTAATATTCATAAAGAAACTAAATCACGGATTGGATTCACCCCGTCAACCTCCACCCTATGAACTGGCCCTACTCTGCCCTCGTAATTTGTTAACCAGTCCAACTTCTTTAACTCCCTATTCCTCCTTTTTATCGGACTAATTAACTTCCTTCTCGGAGATATTGAGCTCCTAGACCTCCAACTCCTTTCAATAGATGCAAACAATGAAACCACTTCTTTTTCATAGCCCCCATATGATGTACCCAGGAACCTACTCAGGCCTTTCACTTTTGATTTTACCCATTAAAATAATTCTACATCACTTGAGACTCGGTATTCAAGAAGAAAACATATATCAGCCCCTGTTCTACTGCTTGCATCAACCCCAAGTTCGATAGATACTATCAGAATGCAATCGATAGGTTTAGAGTAGTCAGTATATAACGAAATTTTATTCTCGTATTCCAACTCACTGCAAAAATCCCCATGACTAGTATCACATTCTGATTGAGCATCTTCAGATAATGCAAGCCTTCCCTCATAAACAGCAATATCACCAGAACCCCGCTCAGCAGTATCCCATGCCAGCACAATCGACAAATCTTCTCCTATGCTTCTGCCATGAACGCCATCTCCATCAACCCGAATCCCTGCACAATCTTCGCCCCCTCTATCTCCATCTCCGACAGCATCCTCATCCCATCGTCTACTCTCCAGATCAGAATGGGTCAAAGCAGAATGTGACAATATATGAAAATTAGATAGAGTACTGGCCTTTCCAGATTGTTTCCCTTCTCTACTGACAGAAATAATAGAAGAAGAGGAGACTACTCTTATTTAAGTTCACAGGGCTGTCTTCTTCACTCCGGACCTGATTGTTAACGTCCAGCCCACTCACCCCACTTGATAGCACTAGGTCCGTTAGGTGTCTATTAATTGAAAGCCCAATTCTATCATAAGTTTGGATAGAAAGAAGGCATGGGTCCTGTAACCCATTAGACACAGGCCCAATACGGCCCACCACCCCACTCGATCAGGTGCATCCTCTACTTAGACGGAAATTGGATCACTTTTAAAAACCACATCCTTGGAAGCTTGTTTTGACGTTTCACTAACCTCCCCTCTCACTCCTACTCCTCTGCTGCTACGTAATCACTCTCCACCAACCATCACTTTCTTTCCTACTTTCCTCCCACGCACATGTTTCTCAACCCATTGTCTACCTTGAGCCCTTTGCCCCTTACCCAATTGCTGCTGTTGATTCTCTTTTTCCATTCCTCTTTTCTTCTCTATCATTCTACCTTTTTCTTCATACTTCCAACTCATATTTACACCATCATTACTTTTAAGAATTATCGGCTCCTTCTCCTCAACCACTTGAATTCTATAGCAGACTTCATGAGCCGATACATCAATGAAATCTAGAATGGTCGCTGCATTCTTCACCATGATCCTCACTCAATCCCAACGCCCCTCCCAATCGATATCGGAATCAAATAATCCCCCACAAAAATCACCAATCGACTTAAACAACTCTGAGCTCCATAAATGAACTGGCATCCCTATAATTTGGATCCATCGTGATTTGTTGTTTCTCAGCAACCCTGTACAGCCTACTTTGTAACCCCATCGATCAAGTTGTAGAGTTATTTCTCCTTTATGCCTGTTTCCTTCATTTATGACTTTGATGCACTCTTCCTCAGATGGTAAACAAAACAGTAGAAGATCATTAGGTAATCTATGAATTTTAACACTAACACTTACCTTCCACGATTTGGCAGCCCATCTCTCTATGTCAGGTAGAAATCCCCCAAAACCCATGAAACTCCCCATGAGGTAAGATTTTAGGAACTTTGCTATGGTCTCAACATCTTCTATATTTAGTTTGAAAATGAAGCGATTTTCCCAACTCTCCACCTTACATTTCACGCTCAAAGGAAGCTCAGGACCTTTCATAGCCTGTAGGAACAACTTTTTCTTTAAATCTGCTAGTCCAAGCTCTAATCTATCAGCTACCTTATTCATTAAGGTCAAGCATGAGTTTAAACCTTCATACATCACTCTCCACCCACAAGTATCACTTCCCTCATGAATAATCACCAAGAATTTTCTGCCTTCATAAAGTGACTCTAAGATGAATATAGCTTTGCCTCTAGAACTTGATCTCATTAACGCAAACACTTCCCTATATGATCCTTGTTCTTTCCAGAAAATCATGGTACCTTTACGCCAATGGAGTATGGACAGAAAAAAATCCCTAAATTTTTGAATAAACACCCTCTCGAGGAAGATGCTTTTGGTAAAACCCCTTCCCCTTTCAGTGATACACAGAAATTTACCTTTATCTTCATCTTCAATCTTAAGTTCAAAGGTTTTGTCTTCTATTTGGAAGATTCTCATTCTCTTGTTTCCTTACTTTCGACTCAGCAACACAAATTCATCAACCTAGAGAATCCATGGTTGAAATCAAGAAAAAAGGCTATTGTAATTCTTTAATAGCATAACCATAGCTCCAACGGAGAAGCCATGGCCGACGACGAGAAGGTCTTTCAAATTCGGCGAGATTTCCTTCAGATTCATCGAAAAGATCCAACTGATAGCCCTCTTTCGATCAAAGCTTTGCTGTGGATCTCCAGATCGTTACTTCTTTAGATCTGAATGGACAATTTCGTGAGGCCGAGATCTGAGCAGAAGATTAATCGGAATTTTGGATGTCGTGAATGTGCGTCAGCAGCTTTACACCTCTAATATCTCAAAAATTTCACCAAACCTAGTACCAGAGTTCGCGATGACAGTAGACAATCACCAAAACCTCTTTGATGTAGTTTTCTAAGTGCTTCCACCTCCTTGGGTGTAATCTCTCTTATTATTAATATATTATTTTTTTTGTGGATAAAAAAAAACGAAAAGAAAAAAGCATTCAGCACATGCTGACTTAATATCTATATATATATAGATATAGTAATGTGGTTGACACAAAACTCAGATTAAATTAAGAGGGTTTTGGATGACATTTATGTCGATATTATTTGTGACCATATATGTATCTTTGGTGGGTGATCTAAGGGTAGATTAGTCTTTTAATGCTTAATGATAACCTCATCTCACTTGTTGAAATGGAGAACTAATAGGGAGTATTAATTTTGTGGGATCAAAGGAGTTAGTGTGGGAATTAACTGTTCACACCAAACAACAGTATTTCCCAATTACTAAATCATGAGAGTGCACACCAAACTTCATAATTTCTAATTATTACAAATATTAAGGTTATATCAAAACAGCGCCTTTGAATCTCTACACTATGTGTGAACTTGGTTAATACACTCAAAAAATAAATAAATAAAAAGTTCCAGTGAAATTAATGTAGCTTGAATTCAAAATTAGATTGTGGGTTTTCAAATGTTTTAGAAACTAATATGGCTTCGTATTGAACGGGAGTCGACTCCTCTGATGGTAGGATTTTTTTTTTTTTTCCTTTTAAGAGAACCTCCGAAAGGAGGAAAATTTATTGATATAAAGAAAAATTGTTAATCCTCTGATGCTAGGATGCAATCGTTTTTATCACTAATGAAGTGTAATATTTTTGCTAAGTCTCTTGTGATCACCAATACAAGGTTTCATGATTCTCGTGGTCTCGGACTTATCTGGTCCATATGAGTTGTGAGATCTCATGTTCAGGACTTACTGAAGGATTTTCTTATCATCTGAATGTTAGGGCATCATCCATTGGACTTTGGTATGCATGGCATATTTCATTCTTGCATGAAAAGTTAAAATTTTGTTGTCATAATGATCTCTTGATGTTGATTTTTAGTATATAAATATTTCACCATGAGAAATAATCTTAAGCCAAATAGAAAACACAGTTGTCATGTGTGTGTGTATATGAGAGAGAGTGAGAGATTGGTGCCATTTTCAATGATGAAATAGTTTGTAGTAAAGAACCCCCATTCTCCATTTTTACTACTAAAAACAAATTGTTGTTGGATTTTGGCTACTATTGATCATTCTCTGTTTTCCACATACAAGCTAGGGGGGGTCCTTTTAAGTTACTCTTGAAAGATATTGGTGCAGCTGGGTTGGTACCGCAAACTTAGATTCAACTATTCAATGCCTTCATCTTAACCACTCCTTATAATCCTCTTAATTAATTTACCCATTGGGAGAAAAAAACAAGATTTTTCTCTTGACATAAATAACAATGCGTCAAATTTCAAAACACGTACTTAGCAAAATGTTTTTCCATTGTTGCGAAATCGCCTATCAAGCTGTTTTTGTGATAATGTTTATCTTCTTAATGAAAACCATGTGACTAGTGTGCTCCAATCCCCCATAGATGCTGACCTAACATCACTCGACCATTCTTAGATTAATTGACAATCATGCAAAAATTGTCTCAACCCTTTTTTCCTAGTTTTTCATTTGTCTATTTATTACCTTCTATATTTATCTATATGGGTTAGGATAAGGGAATTTAATTTTGACATTAGTTGATTTGTCAAATGGAGATTGGAGCTTTGTCGTGTCAGCATTTTGAAATACCATTGGATATTGTGAATCTAATGATTTAAAAATAATGTGTAACTTTATGCAATACCGTAAGATCTTGTGAATCTAATGGTTTAAAAATGAGATACAAAAATAAAATTCCATGATTTGATGCTATCTATATATATATATATATCTCGCTCTGCTGCATCAATTATAAGAGAAATGGGCGAGGTCACGATCAAAGAATTTTCACAAGAAATCAAAATCACTAGGATTAATACAGAGGCAGATAGCCACATTTCCTAAAAATTGATGGTACGTACCAGCTGCAGTAGACTTTTATAGTGCACCATTAATGATAAGTTAGGCTTCCAAATGCAAAACAAAATACCCCACTTTGAAATGTGATAAAATTTGGTCCATACATAAAGATGTTGTGATGATAAAATCGAATTATGCAGCAAGGGCTTGCCATGTGTAAATTATTCTCCCCCCTCTCTCTCTCTCTCTCTCTCTCTCTCTCTCTCTCTCTCCTATATATCTTTAGGTTCTTCTCAAAAGGTTGAAATGTGCAGACCCAAAACTTTAGCTGATGTTAACTATATTGGACTCCACTGTCTTATCACCTAAGCATAGTGCATGACTGCATGGATTTTATTCTGAGCATTTTCAAACAATTCTTTTTGACTTGAATTTGGATTTATGTGAACAAAGTGAATTATTGCCAATGGGCCAAAATTGCATTCTGCCAGGCTTTGGAATTATGACTAATTATTCATTTATCTATTACTCAACTTTCCTGAATTTCGAAAACTTCTGCACTAAGTACAAAATTTTGGCTAAACCCCAACCCAAACCACCCCCAAAAAAAAACAAAAGAAAAATGAAAAAGTGACAGTAAAATAGTCAAGTGTTTTAAATATTTCTAAAATGTTTGGCAAAAAAATTATCTCCACTTTGAGAAAATTGCTTAGTTAATTTAATTTAATATTATTTTTAAGGGCAATAATGCTATATCCATTTGATGAATCCACCGGATCATGTTGCATATATATATATGTTTTTTCAAAGTACGGGCATTTTTTTTTTTTTCAAAACTAGGTACACATTAGCCAATATGTGTAACCGACATGTACCCTTTTCTAAAGGGATTGAGTCACATCGAACCCTTTTCCTCCCAACACTCAGAGAAAAAGATACTACTAAGACTACAAGATTAGTAATTACCCAGTCAGATTTTAAAAATTTAAGAGAGCAGCTATGAGCTTCAAGAGAACTCAAAATGGATTTAGGGCAGTCCAATTTCGATTTTTAAAATAGAAAGAAAATGTAAATCATATTTAGACGCGTGCTCCCACACCGGCCTATACGGTTGAAAATCCTAATTAGCCAAAAACTACCCTAATGAAATATGTAAAATGGGTGGTCTAGTACATGTAGAATGCGTCTGTATATATACAAGCCAAACTGAGCTACCAATATTTAATGAAATACTGGTATAATACACCATACATAACTTGCAAGTTTCAACAAAATGAGTGCTTTTAGGAGAAGCATATAGCCATATAGGTTGGTAATTTCAGTGGTAATGTCATTCCATATGTCAGCGTAGCACCCATTACTTACACACAATGCACTTTGATTAGTGTTAATCAATAGCGACGAGTCAATTGGATTTCAAGAGAGTTTTGAGGATTGGCTACTCATCAAGAAAACTATTATTATGGTTTAAGAGTTTTGCATTAATGAAAGGGGCCGGGGCGGCTATTGCCACCTCTCAAATTTTTTTTTTTTTTTTTCCACCTTTACTCATTTTAGGTTTCATGAAAACTGGTTGTGTTGTCCACTAGAAAAAAAAAATTGTACGTGTTTATTGTATATAATTTTTGGAGCATTACAAAAACACTTTTAGAAGAAGAAATTCGGAGTAAAAGAATCCAAAACCGTCAAAACTACAAAATAGGATAAACAAAGAGACTGGTTAGGCCAACCAGTCACTTGAAAGCAAGTTCAGGTTTCCTCAATTTTTGGGATTTCTTAACTATTTCGGACTCTTATCTTAAAATAGCCATATCTTGGTCAATTTAACTCCGATTTGAATGATTCAAAAGCCAAAATTTCAAGAATTTAATGTAAAATAAGTTTAGAATATTCTTGGACCAAACTCTCTAACCATGGTCAAGTGGCTGGGTTTTAGTAAGGTGATTAATCGAAAAATGGTCAATTAGCCTTTTTAAAACTTATTCAATAATTAAATTACCACTTCAATTAGACTCATTTCATCATTTTAAGACTAATAGAATAATCCGAAACAAGTTTCGGAATCAATTGGAAACTATACTAAGTAAAAGACAAAATTGCCCTTTAAGTCGCAAAAGTTCTAATAACCTATCCAAACCTATTTGGAATTGAACCAAATTTAACACACATATCTTAAATGATCCTAGAAACTAAATGCAAGAGATGGGACTCAACAATGAGACAAAAATATGCATGCAATAATGAACTACTCTCCTAAGGCTTAAAAGGGCAAAAGTGTCCTTTAAGATTTAAGGACTCTTAAACCTAACCAAATGCTATCATAAACTTATGGGGGGTTGAAAATGGGGGTGTCTACACCCACAAATTATAAATATGAGAACTCATTCTCATGCTAACACCAGAATCCCAAAATGCAAAAATAGAAAAATATCTTTGAACACCTAACTGCACATGAAAGAGAGAAGCCAACTTCTATAGCCCTGTGGTCTTTGCACCGTCTGTGGTATGGAAAAAGACTTCTCCTTATTCTTCAAAATACTGAAATTCTCCTCTCATGTAGTTGTAATTCAAAATAAATATAGCACATGCAAAAATTGCCGTGCATTTTAAGGAGATATCTATGCTGGATGAGAATTTAATATCCTTTAGGCTACAGATACTGAAAAAATAAATATATTGTTGATTGCACTCAGATGGAGTAATGAGAGGGAATCCCAGCCAACTGTCCCAAAAGCAAATGCATGGATTTCATAGTTAATGAGAATGGGATCATACTGAAATTATGGCAAAGTGATTCATTAGTGAAGGAAACTAACTCTTCACACCAAATACTACTAGTCCCAATTATTAAAAGTGACCCCATCGATCAAACTGACATTTTGGTAACTTGATTTACTTATTGAGCTGAAGCTTGGTGTGAGTTTAATTTAATAATGTTCATTACCTCATTACTCATCACAAAAATGCCCCATGATATGTGAATGGCTTTGGGTGTGCTCCTTAGGTTATCATTTCAACTTCTTGCAGGTATCCTTACTTATGTGGGTATATGGCATTTTACATTATATTAGGGGTTTAGTTTAAACTAAAACCTTGACGAGAGTAAGACTTGAGATATCCTTAATTATCAATAAAAATAAAACAAAATAAAATAAAATGAGGGGAAGGTCTAAAGTTCAAATATTCAAGCCACTCAAAAAAAAAAAAAAAAAAAAAAAAAAAAAAAAAAAAGGCCAGGTTGCCCGTGCATGAGATGATAAATCAAAGCAGTATTATTTTATAAATCAATACCATTATTATATTCATCATTGTTTTTATACAAATTATGTTTTCTAAAAAGAACCAATTTGTCTTTGAATCGACCAACAATATAGAATGTACTCTCTCTCTCTCTCTCAACATTATGGAAAAGCAGAGCTAGATTTTGAGTGATTAATTGAAGAGAGCATACAAGAATACGTACTCCATGGATAACCAGCCACTCAATTATAGTGCCTCAATTATAGGTCCTCACCACATATTTATCTCTCTCCCATGCCCATGCTTCAGTTCTATCTCCAACGGTAGAAAAAGAGTTCACTCATCACATAAATTCACACAATTAAATAACATCTATTTTCTTCATACCATAAATAGTGCTGATCATTGCCCATTTCTCACATCTTTCAGCCTCTCCGGCCACTTCCCCCCACCTTGTGGTCCCCGTGCTTCCTCTCTTTTAAGTCGATCACTCTCCATTTTCTCACCATTGCTTCCCACTTAATTATTCACCTCACCTGTAGTACATATCCTTTCGATCGCATCTTCAAAGGGCAATACCAAAATGGGAAGATCTCCGTGCTGCGACCCTGCTAGCTTGAAGAGAGGCCCATGGACACCTGAAGAAGACCGAAAGCTCGTAGCTTACATTCAAGAACATGGTCATGGAAGCTGGCGTTCGTTGCCCCAGAAAGCTGGTGAATTCCTCTTACTTTTTAGTCTACTTTTCCATAATCTTCAAGCTAGACACTGAAAAAAAAAAAAAAAAAAAAAAAGTGTTCCATTCCTAGTTTTCCAAAAAAATGGGGTGATAATTGTCATCTTATGGTATTTGGGTTTTTGGTTTTATTGTGTATAGGTCTCAAAAGATGTGGGAAGAGCTGCAGATTGAGATGGACTAATTACCTGAGACCTGATATTAAGAGAGGAAAATTCAGTTTACAGGAAGAACAGACCATGATTCAACTTCACGCTCTTGTAGGAAACAGGTAATGATGAAACGTTTTTGAATACTCCTATATCCGAGGAAGGCACACTTTTTTTGGCCAATTAATCTACACCCTTCCATGAATTAATAACCTTTTTTAGCTAATTCACACGCTTTCATTTAGCTACATGTGTTTGCACAGTCCGATCCTGCATGTGTTTGCGAAGCACTGCACCCCTTCCCAAAGGAATATGTTTACATAAAATAAAAGAACAAAAGAAAAGAAAATATAATGCGAAGGCTTTAGCCCTAAGAAGATATATACGTACTCCGTATAATGTATCTTTCTTCTTCTTTCATCTTCTTCTTCTTCTTCCTCTTTTTTTTTTTTTTTTTTTTTTTTTTTTTTTTTTTTTGCATCGAATATAATTAGGCATGGCTAAGGATTAAGGTTGAAGTTCTTCGAAATTTGACTATTTTTCTTGTCCTAGACCCAATTAACCTCCGCATTATATTTTTGGCTAGACTTTTTTAAAAATAAAAAGGTAAAAGAAATTTGGGTAGAATCTATAAGAACTTCATCTGTGTACAAAATGGGTACGGCTGGCTTTAATCGCTAAAAATCTTGAAATTTGTCTTAAACATGAGTAATTAATTAAAATTAAAAGTTTGTCTTGTTGGGTTTTTGATTGTGCCATGAAAGTCTATTTTTAAGGTCCCAGTTTGGCGTATGTTTTATTTACCATGTCATGGTATCTCTTTTTATCTTAGGTGGTCAACCATAGCTACCCTCTTACCAAAGAGAACAGACAATGAGATCAAGAATTACTGGAACACACATCTCAAGAAAAGGTTAGCCAAGATGGGTGTAGACCCAGTGACTCACAAGCCCAAGAGTGCCATCCTTGGCTCAGCCGGCAAGGATCCCAAGAATGCATCGAACCTCAGCCACATGGCTCAGTGGGAGAGCACTCGCCTCGAAGCTGAAGCAAGGCTAGTCAGAGAGTTGAAGTTGGGCCAACCTCAGCCTGGCTCATCTGGTTCTCAGCTACTCACAAAAATGGCTACTACAACTACACCACCACGTTGCCTTGACATATTAAAAGTTTGGCAAGATATTGGGTCATGCTCCACAAAAGGTGACGATGGTGTTGGTGGTGGCAGTACTGGTGGTGCTAATGGTGACGGCCTTGTTAATAGTGGTGACATTTTATCACGTTGTCTTGATATACTAAATGTGTGGCAAGGTATTTGGTCAGAGCCCACGCAAGGACAAGGTATTTGGTCAGAGACCATGCAAGGTGGTGGTGGTGACAAAAATGGTGTTGCTAATACTGTTGACATCAGTTGTACTGTTGAATCTCCAACTTTTATGTCGAGTTTGGATAATGCATTTGCAATGCCAGCAGTTGCATCATCCGATTTTTCGGGATTTTTAGGGTCGTTTAAGGGAAAAATTGTAGAAGCATGTGGCTTGCACCACCAAGACATGGACATGGACATGGTGTTTGATGCTGGAGAAGCAAATTTTTATGATGGGTTCACAAATTTCCTTTACAATAATAACCCTGGTATTCATGAAGAGCGGAATGCGTCCATTGGCTTGTGGCATAGTCTGTAGTAATGGAACAAAAATCATTGGAATGACACGTTCAATTTGGTGAATTGTGGACCGTCAAATTCTCTAGTGTGTGTGTTTTTTTTTTTTTTGGCACAAAAATTCTCTACTGTTTTGATATGAAATCTAACTCCATTATGTGATGATAGTCTGGTTGTTTCTAGAAATATTTGTACCTAAAAAAAAAAATTGTAAATTTCATTTATGGATCTCTTCGATCATATCTGCCCATCCCACACCACCGCGTTTGACAATATATTCTCCCAATTAATCTAAAATTTTTAATTTTTATAAGCTTTTCAAGAGTAGAGGCACCACCGCGTTTGACAATATATTCTCCCAATTAATCTAAAATTTTTAATTTTTATAAGCTTTTCAAGAGTAGAGGTGAACTGAATGTATTGGTTATTTGTTAGATCTCCCTTCCTTAATTCACTCATAGCCACACAAGAGTAGAGGTGAATTGTGGACCGTCAAATTTTGATTTTCTTTCTTTCTCATAGCCACACCAAAAAAAAAAAAAAAAAAAGATAAAAAAAAGATCTCCCTTCCTTAATTCACTCATTTTTTGAGAACCAAAAAGAGGGGACAGGTGAATATCGTTTCTGCAGGAAGAAATTAATTAACCATCATACCAGGACGGCCTACAAGAATATAGTTACAGTTGGTAGCCATTGTTAGTTAAGTAGTTATTAGTCATTTAGTAAGAAATTAGTAAAATTTTGCGCTGAACTGTAATTAATTTCCCATAGTCCAATGAATCTAAAATTCCTCCTAATTCTTTAGGATTATGTAAACAAAATTTTCATAATTTTTATGGGTTTAATTCTTACCTAATATGTATGAGTTGTGAAGACTTATATGAATTCAGAATTTGACTAAAAGTTTTTTTTGCTCGGAAAATAAAAAAATCTATAAAATTTTTTCTGCTCTTTTCATTCTTTGAAAAGAAAAGGAGAAATTATCCAGAAAGGTTAAAAAAAAAAAAAAAAAAAAAAAAAAGCTTTTATTTCCTTTTTTAAGGGTTTTCTAACATAACCCATTTTGCTCTCTAAGAGCATCTCTAATGCCGTTAGCTATCCAGTGCCCTTAGCTATTTTAGGTAGGTAAATCACTTTTTTTCCTTCTCCAAGGGGCCAACTATTTTATCTATCATTATTTTATCTAACTATATTTAATTAGCGAATGTTCGCTAACTAAACTATTTTTAGTTAAAAAATTGACATTTGTCATCTCTATATGCATCATTTTTTTTTTTCTTATCTCTCCACCAAATGATTAAAAAAATAAAGATTATTAATAAAAATTTGAAATAACTAAAAAATAACTTGTACATACCTTTGGAGTACTCACTTAGATAGTTAGCTAACTATTTTAAAAAATGTAATTTTTGCTAGCTAAAGTAGGAAAAAAATAGTTAGTGCCTTTGGAAATGCTTTAAGAACATCTCTTATTTAAGAGAGCTACTTTGATAAGATAAAAACAATTTTTAGGTCAAAAAACGTAAAAATAACTTAACTTTATACAGTAAAATGGTTATTCTAATACAGTAAAAGCTATTTTTTTAGCTTACCTAATTTTCTTAAATTTAACTTTTAATTTTAGCTCTAATCTATTTTATCTCGTTATTTAACTTTTTTTATAAGAGAAAGTCCTTTAAAACTAAAAGTTGCTTTTAACTTTAGCTCATGTATAACTTTCCCGCTAGAGATGCTCTAAGCACGTGTTGGAAATTAAAGGAAAGGTGAAGCAGGAGTAATGAGTAATGGTTACAAAATAACAAAGATGTGGGTAAAAGCATAAACACTCTTGACAGAGAAAATGACTGATGACTGGTGAGTATGGCCTTGCATTTACCATTGTTGCAGGTGTACGGTGAATGGAAGGGTTTCCTTTAGTACCATCTAAAAATAAAGAATAAAAAAAAAATTCCCTATCAAATTAAGCTCTACGATAGTGCCAATGAGCAATGCTACACGCTACATGATTTTTTTTGCATTTTTCAGTGAGTAATGCTACACGCATTCAGTGAGTAATTAATGCTACATGGTTTTTTTGTATTTTAATTTACATTTCAATTTTCTTGCCGAAGATGCCTTATCAAATTAAATTATCATTCTCTTGACATATGAGGATAATGTGGATGGTAAGAGATTATGATTCAGGAATCAGAAATCTCAAATTCAAATCTTTACTTTCTCATTATCATATGTATGAACTTATGAGTAATTTGTGCATTACAAGGATTAGTTTGGACTCAGTGAAGTTTGACATAAAAAAATAAAAATAAAAGCAAAAAATTTATCAATCTCTTCCCAAGAGTAGGAATAAAAATTAGAAATTGAAGTGGAAGCATACAACATTTTTCTTTATCCTCCCAATTAATGCCCATGGGCTCAATGGCGCCTTCACTAAGTACTCTGTTGGCTTAGTGAACAATTTTGTAGAGAGGGTTTGGATCTTTCTCTCTTTTTTTTTAATTTTTTTTTTTAGGAGGGTTAGGATCCTCTATAGTCCCCAACTCTCCATTTTTCTCCTGTTGATGGTTCTTATAGAACCAACTCATCTCATTCCAATTTCATAGCTCACAACGAGCCACTTCACTTATTTATTTATTATTATTATATTTTTTCTTTTTACAATTGATAAATTTTTTTCATATCCCCAAGAAACCCCAATATCAACAAATAGGTATCAATGTTTATCTGTAAGTTTGAATATGAGACCACTCACTCAATAAGTGAGAAGAATACTACTACGCTATCATGCCATCGCCCACTTCACTTATCTAGATATGTGTGCGGGATACTTACGACTGACAAACGAAACCTTGACACGTGGAAGCTTTCGGTAAAACTCTTGAGGAAGTGAGGAACCCTTGGTGGGACTACCGCTACCCTCGGGCCTCTATGCCCTTAGATCAACAAGCCCATTGGCTGCAAACCCCTCGGGCAAGCGTGCCCTCGAGCTAATATGCCCTCGATTCGGCAATTACCTTCGGGCCACTCGAGCGTACGTCCTTCGCACGCTCTAGAACTACTCCACTTCCTAGATTCGACAAGGAAAATTTGGCTGGGTCAGGGCACGTCTCTGATGACCAATTCAGGAATAAACAAAGCCGACAATCAGGTCTGAAACCTCAGAATATCCTTGATCAGACCTAAAACCCTGAACTAACCATGGTCTATTTGAAACCCTAAGCTGACCATGGTCAAATTAGAATGAGAGCTCTCAGGCCTTTCCCTTTTTTTCTATAAAAGGGACACTATTCATGCGAAATGAAAGTAAGTGCCCCGCAACACAAATCCCTAGAAACTCCCTTCTCTTTGCTCTATCTCTCTAGACATAGAGACTGACTTGAGCGTTGGAGGGTTTTAGGCCGGACAACCCCCGACCTCCTTTAACGGTTTTCTTTGTTTTCAGGTCACTGCCTATTGGAGAAACGAGCGGCACTATTCAACGAGCCACCTAGCACTACTGTTCACTGGGGCAACCAAGCATTACTGTGCATCCGGAAGTCAGCTTAGCCTCTATAGCTCTCCCCGTCCACCGTCACGCGGCATTCCGGATCGTTGGACCACCTTCTTTAAAGCGCTCTGCAGATTGTCCGGATTTTTCCCCGTACAATATGTTAATTTATTCTCTTTAAAAAAAAAAATTACAAATGGTTTTTAATGGAGTGATCAAGTTGTAGATTCACTCTTCTCTTTCAAAATTTTGCATGCCGGCCCACCATATGAAATTAAACTTCAGTGACTATATTTATATGAATTAAATACAATAGGAAACAAAGTCTATTGGTAGAGCTAGCTTATAAATTCTTACAAGATCTTAAATTTATTACACACGCATCAAATTAAATTAAATTGGTTTGCCAGTCATTTCTAGATCAAAATATTGTTGTTTGGACATTTATATATAGAGCAATGGTCAGAATTTGGCCAAGCCCAATCGACCAAAAAACCCCTAACTTATTGAATGCCATTTTAAGCCACCCCCACAAAAAAAGAAAAAAGAAAAAAGAAAAAAAGAAAAAGGAAAACATGTCTGCGAATGCATGCATGCACTTTAGTACGTGTAATTAACGTTGTACTAGCCAAAAGGACCATATATTTATTTGTATGGGGCACTTGAGAGAGACTTCTCAAGTGTTCTTACATATGTATTAGACCGAAAAGGCCTGGAAACATTGGCCTGGACCAAGCTAGACTGCGCCCTTCAATCTTGACACTCCGTGTGAACCTATTCAAGACAAACTTTGAAAGGAGGCCGGAGAGGGAGGGAGAAAAAAAAAAAAAAATACAATATTCAAATTTAGAAAAATTTGTTAACTATATGAAAAAAAAAAAAAAAAAATCCCTGAGTGACAAAATTTTTGGATGGCTGCATATTCATTAATTAATTATTCCGAAAAAGGGTAATATTTATTGCAGTCAGATGGAGTAATGGGATGAATCCATCCAACTGTCCAAATCTCAAATATGGATTTGATAATAATGAGAATAGGGTCGTGTTGAAAATATGGCAATGTAGATCATTCATCCAAGGGTTCCTTTCTAAAATGGCCAGTCCCCACAGATTTAATACATACATACATACGTGTGTATATATATAAGACAACGGTTAGGTGAAAACATTCAGATATAATTTATATCAGTCACATATTGAAAGTCGTACATTGTGTATTAATAAATTACAAAATATATTGGGTCAATGCAGAGACAGACCTACAACAGGCGCTTGTGGGCCATGGCCACCCCCAAGTTTGGAAATTCCTGTTGTTCCACTGTCCCACTTCAATAGATGGCCACCCCACTTCCACAAGATTTACTCTAGGTAGCTAGGTTGGCACAATGGTCCAATGGTCCCTCACAATCAGCACAATGGTCCCTCAGTCAAATAAACAACTTATATGGTTATATCCAAAGGATAAAAGGTTAAAATGAATATACAAAAAAGGTAAAACGTCCAATAAGTAGTTAGACAAAACACAAACACCTTACCCTATTGTTTGTTTGATATTTATTTATATATTTGAACCCTCTTCAAATTAATTGTTGCTCTCAATCCCCCATTTATATCTATATATATATATAATGGTTTGAGAAGTATAACAAGGTTGAGTTGTTTACCTCTATACAATTCTCTTTTGATGTATTAATTTAGTCTTGGATCTTAGTATGATTTTCATTCTTGAATGGTAAAATTTTTTTGATTCATATTTTGGCCACCCCCAAGATAGAATCTTGGTTCTGTCCTTGGGTCAATGCACATGGTGCAACCCTTAATACATGATAAAGGATATAAGTTATATCATCATTTTGATTGTTTGTGGAATTTGTAGGAATGTGTTTTGTTTGTTTTTAATTGCAGCTTTCTATGTAGGGGTATTTTGGGCTTTGTTTATGGTTGTGGTTTGGAGCACTGTGGTTTTTAGTAGGGGTGCTCTGTAGTTCTTTCAGTCGTTCTAGTTGGGGGTTGGTTTGGAGTATGGTTTTTAGTGGGGTGCTCTGAAGTTTTTTTCGGACGTTTTAGTTGGGGGTTGTTTTTGTATCTGGGCTTTGGGTGTAATCTCTCTTAATATTAATATATTATCCTTTTTGTGGATAAAATTAAAAAAAAAAAAAAAAAGTATTCAGCACATGCTGACTTGATATATATATTGATGTGGTTGACACAAAACTCAAATTAAATTAAGAGGGTTTTGGATGACATTTATGTCGATATTATTTGTGACCATATATGTATCTTTGGTGGGTGATCTAAGGGTAGATTAGTCTTTTAATATGTGCTTGATGATAACCTCATCTCACTTGTTGAAATGGAGAACTAATAGGGAGTATTAATTTTGTGGGATCGATGGAGTTAGTGTGGGAATTAACTGTTCACACCAAACAGCAGTATTTTCCCAATTACTAAATCATGAGAGTGCACACCAAACTTCATAATTTCTAATTATTACAAATATTAAGGCTACATCAAAACAACGCCTTTGAATCTCTACACTATGTGTGAACTTGGTTAATACACTCAAAAAAATAAATAAATAAAAAGCTCCAGTGAAATTAATGCAGCTTGAATTCAAAATTAATGATCCCATCAAGCTGACTTTCTAGCTATTAACTTGAATATTTAGTCAATGAGTAGCATTAGATTGTGGGTTTTCAAATGTTTTAGAAACTAACATGGCTTCGTATTGAACAGGAGTCGACTCCTCTAATGGTAGGATTTTTTTTTTATCTTTTTAGAAAACCTCCGAAAGGAGGAAAATTTATTGATATAAAGAAAAATTGTTAATCTTCTGATGCTAGGATGCAATCCTTTTTATCACTAATGAAGTGTAATATTTTTGCTAGGTCTCTTGCGATCACTAGTACAAGGTTTCATGATTCTTGTGGTCTTGTATTTATTTGGTCCATATGAGTTGTGGGATCTCATGTTCAAGACTTACCGAAGGATTTTCTTATCATATAAAAAAATAAAAAAAATATTATCTCTAAACACAACCCATTTTACTGGGTAATGTTTTTGCACGAAAATTTTTTTTGGACAAGCCATTTTGATTTTTGTCATGCAGATAATTTGAATCGATCAATCTAGAATGGATTCTTTTTCTTGCTTCGATATCTTCCTAGAAAATAGAGTATATTGGATGCTCGATTGAAGATGTTACAAAATATAACTCTGATCTAGTGGTTACTTTGATCGAATTCTTTCATGCAGTGCCATGCATTAATCTTGTAGCTTCCTGTGCATAACTATTAATTTGCAAACTTCTCATCACTTCTTCTTGCAACATTATCCATTATAATAATAATAATAATAATACTATTACTAATAAGAAAAATAATAACAATAAAAAGGCGGAAGAAAAATGAAAATTGATAAAGAAGCCAGCATATTTAATCATTCTAGCTAATATTCTGTAAGGATTAATTGTAATGGGTCCCCTTAAATGGTGGATCGATCACATGCATGCATGCACAACATGCAGCCCCTTAAGTGACTCCTTAGAACATCTCCAACCATATGAGCTAAATTAGGTGTGCTATTATTATTTTAGCACATGCTACAATGCCAAATGCTATAATTTAGCACAATGTGCTCCAATGATGCAAATAAATGTAGTGTGCGATTTTTTGCCACAACTTCAACTCTTTCCACAGATTTAAGGTATCGTAAGATAGTGAATGGGGTATATCATAGATCAAATGCAATGTTGCTTGAGTGGGATGAATGAGTTAAAAAAAAGGGTATGTTTTTTTATTTTTTTGATTATTTTTATTTTTATATCTATAAGATTTCAATATTATTTTTGAAAATATTATATTTATTTATGGGCTGTTTGGTTACTGAGAAAATTTTGGAAGAAAAATAGAAGAAAAGAAGTTGCTGGTGTGTTTAGTTGTTAAGAAAGGAAAGAAAAGCTGACATGACAAATATAGCAATATCTTACCCTTGTGCCAAATGTAGCACAAGGCTATTGCTATATTTAGCACATGCATTTAGCATACCATTGGAGCATCCTAACTTGTGCTAAATGCTATAATAAAGCAATAGCACACCATATAGCTCACCTTTGGAGATGCTCTTATGTAGGGGGAGGTTGTAGGTTGAGTCTTTGAATCAGCCTACGTGCCCTGCTTCTCCAACTCCATGAATGGTCCAAGTGTTGTCCCAAGTAAATAACCCTAGAGGGGGGGTGAATAGGGTTATAGGCCAAATTAAAAATTAATAGCAATATCAAATTCAAATTATTGCAAATAAGATTAAATGTAAGAATATGCAATAATAAAGAGATTAAGGGAAAGAGAATGCAAACGATGTTAACGAGGTTCGGCCTCCTGCCTACGTCTTCGCCTTAAGAGCTCGCTTAAGGATTCACCAATCCACTATCACTCTCCTTCCAGGTGGAGCAGCAAACCTTTACAAATCAAGTGTTCTTCACTAACACTTAGCCAAATGCACTCTTCTCAAGTGCTTACAAGTGAGGGTACACACAACCCTTTGATACAAAGTGTTTGGAGATGATTTTGTACTCAAAGAAGAACTCTCTCAAAGAGTAGATACACAGAAATTGAAAGCACACTCAGCTATTGATTGATTTCAATGAATGCTCACAAGAGATATTAGGGCTTGTAATTGATTTTCTTATTTGTAGCTCAATGAATGCTCATAAATGAGCTCAAGCCTTGTATTTATACTCAAGAGGTCCAAAATAGCCATTCTAGAACAATAAATGCCGGGAAAGGGAGTTTGGTGGGCATTAAATGCTTCAAAAGTCCGTTATAAAACTAGCCGTTAGACCTCTGCCCGAGGATTTCAGTCGGCTGAAACATCTTTCAGCCGTCTGAAACTTCCCTTTCAGCCGTCTGAAGAAGGCTGCTGAAAATTCCAGAGAGGGTGTAAAAATGGAACTAAGAGCCAAGACTATTAGCCGTCTCAAATCTTAATTTCAGTCGGCTCAAATGACTTTCAGCCAGCTCAAAGAGCTGTTTGAAATTTCCAGAGAGCTGAAATTTTTGAAGGGTGCATATTCAGCCTGCTGAACAATTTCAGCTTACTGAAATAGCATTTTCAGCCATTTGAAACACTCTGTTTTTAGACAGAAAATATGCATTAAGTCCATTTTCAAGGTTAGTCATTTTAGGCCTTTAAGATTATCAAATTAGCATTGTTCTAAGCCCTTTAATCTTGTGTGAGCAAAGATTGAAATTAATCTTACAATATTTTCCTAAAATTCCTCACAAGTTGTTTTGTGGTAAAGCTAGATTGTACTTGAATGTTTGATGGATCCATTTGCGCTGCTTTCAAGTGATCTGTGCTTTATTTGCTTGTGCAATTTGATCCTTAATTCTTGAAACATTTTGTGGCTTTGATACCTGTCTAGATTCATCACTTAAATGCCCATTAGTCCTCAAACATCTTATTATGTATTGTTATCATCAAAACCTCGGGGATAAAACCATTTAGGCCAACACCAAGAGACCAACAGGATATGATTGATCACTTCAAGAATCCTCTTGTTGCGGTTTCTTCGAACGCTTCTGATATTTTCCCAAGAATGACTCCATCAAGCTCTTACTACTTTGTTCAAGCTGCTATGTTTCCAGGAAATTTGCAATTCCCAGCTTCTCTTGCACTGACAGACCAGACATTTCTGAGAGCCTTAATTGAAAACCAGGGATCAAACATGAGGCAACATTTCAAAACAGATAGGCTATGATTAGTGTGTTAGAGGTAGGGTTGGCAATTTAAGCCCAAACCCATGAACCTGCCCAAACCCGCCCAAGTTAAATGGGTGCAAATGGGTGATTTTATTAATTGGGTTATAAATAGGTGCCCATAATAACCCAACTAATAAATGGGTGTAATCAGGTTTGTATAAAAAACATTTGGGTGCGAATGCAACCCGATAGGGTTTATTTACATCACACAAATTATATTATGTTTTGGTCCTTGTGGAAGCTATTTTTGTAGACTTCAAAATCTACTGAAGATGGAGGACTAGAGGTCTTGTGGAAATTATTTTATGCTATTTTATTTTACAGTCTTCCAGGTTTTCAATGGTTTTTTTTTTTTTTTTTGGGTAGATCTGAAAATGAAATGCTATGGTAGTTGGAATTTTTTATTTTTTATTTTAAATCCAGGTCATGAGATTTTATATTTTAGAGATCACTTGTAGCAAAAATAATGGACAAATGTTGCCTTTTTTTCTTTCTTTTTTTTGGGTAAACAAACAAAAAAAAAAATATTCTGAGGGAGCAAAGTCTCTCAACGTGAAAGTTACTAGAAATTTAAAGAGCTCCCCAGTTGCGCATTGGTTCACGTACAAGCTCAAATGGGTGAGTTTGGGTTTCAACCTATAATAAATGGGTGGGTTTGGGTTTTGCTTAAATGGGTTTTTCGTGTAAATGGGTTGGATTGGGTTTTGGGTGATATTTTTAAGGGGGCCTTTATTGGCACCCCAAGACTTGCTTTTCATCTCCCGCTTATTTTATATTTTAAAATTTTATGAAAAATATAAAAGGTTTTCACAAAAACGGATTACGTAATCTATTAGAAAACATCATTTTGAATAATTTCGTAAAAGAAAATTTTTCGAAAATTTATCGTTTAAATGGACTTTGTAATCATTTATTTAACAAAGACTATAAATGATAAAAAATTTCACTTAAACGACAGATTTTGAAAAAATTTTCTTTTACAAAATTATTCAAAATGATGTGTTTTAATGCATAGTGCGTTTGGTTTTTATAAAAATTTTCTATATTTTTCATAAAATCTTCAAATGTAAAATAAGTGGGGATGAAAAGCAAGTCTTCGGATGCCAATAGAGGCCCCCTATTTTTAATACACCCGTTTAAACCCACCGAATTGTAAGGCATAGTCACAGGAAACAGGTGTATCTGCTAGGGGTGCAACTTGGTACGGGACGGTCTGGGACAGGGGTATATCCGTCCCGTCCCGAAGTAATTCGGGACCTAAAAATCAATACCGAAACCGAACCGAATTTAATATTGTCCCGTCCCGTCCCATCCTGTCCCGAAAAATACCGGGACGGAACGGTCCGGTTCTCGGTATTTATCAGTTTGTTTTCCCTGAATTAAAAATTAAAAATAACTACTTCCAATTAAAAATTGTCAACTTGATTAGCCACAAAATGAGCTACATATACCTGCTCTTCCACAAAATAGGCTACATAAAATCATAAATATATAATCATTAATTATAATTCATTCATTCATTCATATCGGTTTTTTTGTTTTTAGGCAAAAGTAAAAAATTCAAAATGTCAAAACGGTGTCAGAAAGGGCTGAAAGGCGAAAATATTCCGAAATATTAGTAATATATAATTATATATTATATATTATATATATAAAAATATATATAATATTATATTTAATCTGGGAATTCGGTATGGGACGGTACTGAACACCCCTAAACCGAGTCCCGTCCCGAAAAAATTTGGTTTTTAAAATTTGTCTCGAGTTCCGTCCCGAACACTGTTTGTCCTGTCCCGTCCTGGACCGAATTGCTCGGAACGGTCCGATCCTCGAAATTCCCCGAACCCAGTTGCACCCCTAGTATCTGCTGATATGAACACAGAAATCTCTTCCGTCGTGTCGAATCTCGAAATGGGAAAGAGGCCATATGAAGACCATGAAGGCCCTTCTTCTGCTGGACCATTAGATTTTGATTATTTCTTGAATTACTGAAAGTGAAAAAAGGTAGCATTAGAATAATGATTGAAACAAGAAGAAGAAGAAGAAGAGGAGCAGATTCTCTCGTCTGAGACCCAATTCTACACGATGACTCCACCGCTTTGTCCCTAACACAAGTTTCCTCAACGGTGCATAATGTTTCTAATGGGGGTAGCAGAACATTTGCATGCTCCACACCTCCAACATATGGAATAAAAACACCCAATTCTTCCGCCATTGCAAGAAGCACTTCATCATCATCATCATTGTTCTCACTAAGAAATGGGATTAACTCCTTTCGGGATCTCTCCTCTCCAAGCACACGAGCAATCGTGGAGAGACGGCGGATCGAATTCAAATGAAGCTGAATGTCCTCATTTTTCAGTTCATCGATCAACACGGCAATCGGGTAAAGTGGCTCTTCGATCATAGCCATCGTGTCTCATAAGATCTTACCAGCTGGAGGATCTTCGGAATGGGAGTTGCAGGCAGTCGTCCAGCTATGATCTATGGGAGAAGTGGCGAAAAAGGTCAGATCCTTCAATACAGGGAGATAGCTCTTACTACTCTGTTCAAGATGCTATGTTTCCAGGAAATTAATTTGCAATTCCCAGCTTCTCTTGCAACGACAGACCAGACATTTCTGAGAGCCTTAACTGAAAACCAGGGATCAAACATGAGGCAGCATTTCAAAACAGATAGGGATATGATTACTGTGTCATAGGAAACAGGTGTATCTGCTGATATGAACACAGAAATCTCTTTCGTCGTGTCGAATCTCGAAATGGGAAAGAGGCCATATGAAGACCATGAAGGCCCCCCTTCTTCGATCTGCTGGACCATTAGATTTTGATTATTTCTTCAATTACTGAAAGTGAAAAAAGGTAGCATTAGAATAATGATTGAAACAAGAAGAAGAAGAAGAAGAAGAAGAGCTTCAGTTAAAATTATTGTCTGAAAAAGATAGTGTGATTCTGTGTATAGAATTTCTGAATTCGAAAGAGAAATTTGAAAGCAAGTGAATGATATTATTATGTGGTATAGGAAAATAATAATTCCTATTATTTTTGTATCTTATTTTTTAGATTTTTTTTTATTTATAAAAATTATATATATAATTGTCAAGTTGTTTGCATGCAATATTGTTAATGAGCTAAGAGATTCAGTTGGTGGCTATTTGATTTTGTTTTGGCATTTATTTATTATTTATTTTTTTATAAAAGATTTACACAATGTGATGGATTAAATTTTAGTGCTCACATCACTAGGAACGTACAAGAGTTTCATTCTCTTTCCTTTTTTATTCTTTGTTCAGGTTGTGGGGACTCTCTCTCTCTCTCTATCTCTTTCTTCACAGTTCATGCATCAATATTAATATTGCCCTCCTCCCTCAGATACAACTGAAATGGCATGGCATGAACTCCTTTACCAACAATAATACATGATGGAAAGGGATGCATTTTTTGTTTAAAGCTTAGAAAAGAATAGCTTATGTCATTTATTTTGGATTATCAGAACTCTTGGGTTAAATTCATTGCACACACTCTTAATCATTTCTGTATCTTAATTTTTAATTTTTTATATTTCTCATGGTGGGATTTTACCTCTCATTCTCTACACTACATTTCTCAACAGCTTTAATAGATATCAAAGCTAATAATCAGTGATCCTTCTCTGCACCATAATTAATCACTAAGTTTAATTTCCAACATGCAACAAGAAGTCCAACGATCGGGAAGTTTATCAATGTAAATTTCATTCAATTCTTCATTTAGCCATCTGTTCATTCATTTATTAATTTCTCATTCTATATCAAGGGATACAAGAAAAAAAGATACAACCAATAGACCAAGAAAAATGTACTTTTTTTTTTTATAAAAAAAAAATTTTATTTTAATAATCGATAAAATTAACTCATACTTCTAACCTCTCAATATCAACAAATAGGTATCAATACTTTTCCATAAACTTGTACCCAAGATTACTCGTCACTCAACTAGTGAAGAGAATGTTATTAGACTATAATGCCATTCATTACCTTCATTTTCTTGAACTTGGAAAATACATTTGTAAAAAATATAAAAAATAAACCTTGAAAAATTTACCTTTTCTTTTTTTTTTTCTTCATCCTCTTGAACTTGGAAAATACATTTCCCTACATCTTTCTCTCATTTTCTCTTTTCAAGCTGTATGGCATGTCGCATGGCAGAAGAATTAATATTCTTTTTATTTTTTTAAAAAATTTTTTTTTTTTAAAAAATTTGTTTTGTACCATGTGGGATTTTTGAGTATTCTTGGACTCATGATAAAAATCCTCCCAACAATGAACAATTTAAGTCCTGCACGAAACAATCCTAAACAGTATGAAACTGGCAAGATTTTTGCCCTTCTACAATTTTTGTTGGATTCATTCCCTCTCTAAGTAACAAATTTGTGAAAGGTTTCCATCCTCTTTTCCTCCACAAACGGTCCAAGATTAAACAACTCCTCTGTCTGCTACATAAATGCATACATTTTTTTGCAGATATTTTTATTCTTCTCACGTGATATACACTCTTGGGTGGTTAGAGACGGAGAAAAGTCATGGTACCTATTATACATATTTTAAATTGCATGCTCTAAATAGTTGAGAAATAAAAGAACTCATAATAAGAGAGATGAGAGGGTTTATGCCATTATGGATTCAAAAACCTTGATTGATTGATTTACTTATTCTTGTTTTTTGTTTCTTATTTTTATTCTTTTGTTTTTTTGTTTTTTTTGTTTTTTTAATGAACTGGATTCAACAACGTACGTAATGGAGCCCCATCTTAACGAGTTTTTGTTGTGTGTGATGAGGTAAGACGGTAGGAGTCGAAGAGAGTTAGGCCTTTCTAACGGTCAACACGTAGGCACATGGGACCCACACCGATTCCCGCGTTAATCAGACACGCGGGTTCAGGTTTTGCTGGCGTCACGATTGGTGGCCAACGAATGCCACTTTGGCCAGCCATCATTCGCCACGTGCTTATATTTCCCCCTGGGCCCAATCACAGCTGGGTAATTGCTTACGTGGAAAGCCTTGAACGACCCAACCAGATTTTAGAGAGGGAGAGAGAACGTGCCTTGGAAGTCTATCAATCTCAATGTGCCTTCAGCCTTTCAATCCATCTTCAATTTATTTATTGGCCAAAAAAGGCATTTAACTTTTCATCCAAGAAATCAAAAGCACAGATAAGAATATCGCACATTTCGCATCAATTGCTATCAAAAATGAATTTGATTGATATATACTTAATGAGTAAGTCTTAAAAAATATGAAAAGTCAAATTCAGAATCGTTTGTCATAAAAATAATTTGTCTAACCCTCTTGGTTTGTTTCATTTTTATTTATTTGTTTGGCTAATTATCCAAACATACGGCTTAATTGATTTCCTAGAGCACAGATAAGATAACTGTTCATTTTGCATGAGTTAACCCATAGGGTAAATTTTACTGGTAGGTGACCCCTAGAAAAAGTGAATACTTAAATTGAACACCTTCTGCTTCTCAAAGCTTAAGTCTCATGAATCACTTATTCACCTCTTGAGATTCCCTTCATCTTGAATTAAATTAATCATGGCTATATTTTATATTTGTCATCATAATTTTAGGTTGATAAACATCCACCATCAAATGTGGGACTTAGAAACGTTAAAATCACAACGACAGGTGCACAGTAGAATTGGAGCAAAATTCAACGTTAAAATCACAACGACAGGTGCACAGTAGAATTGGAGCAAAATTCACCGTACGTAGTCCTCAACATGACCACTAATAGTGTGCCACATGTGACTAAGTGCTTTGTTTTTTGAAAATGACAGTTTCACAAACAGTAATAATTGTCTTTAACATACAATGAATGTAGTTATTGGTTTGATGGTATGATGTTACATGAAAGAAAGAATGGTGGAAACAATAATAGTGTTTTCTTAAGATAAGGTATGGACATATGGTGCGGTCAAGCTTATCCTTGGTTACTTGTTATGTAAAGTTCTTTGTTTTTGTCAAAAGCTTCATAAAGGAGTAAAAGAGAGGTTGGAGACTTGATAACAATCATCACACCCCATCACAAGAAAGATTTTAGAGGCTTGTCCTTGCTGTTTTTGTTTAAAGTCACTTTATAAACATCATCTCATTGCTTGCCCACGTGCATGGTTAGTGTTTTTGTGTTTACAAAGTTTGGTTTTGTAAAAATGTGATAGGAGATAAGGAAATTAAGGAAAAGGGGAAAAAAAAAAAAAGAAATAAACGGAAGGATAAAATGATTATTTCCCTATTTGTCAAAATTCCCTAAATGTGATTTATAAATTTTATAAATCACATCTAGGGAATTTTGATAACAAAGGTATCCAAATGTTTAGCATGACTAATTATCTGAAATACGGATGAGGTCACCATCCACTCTACTTCAATTAACATGACAAACTAGTCCGAATGTTAGGGCAACATCCATTGGACTTTGGTATGCATGGCATTTTTCATTCTTGCATGAAAAGTCAAAATTTTGTTGTCATATTGATCTCTTAATGTTGATTTTTAGTATATAAATATTCCACAATGACAAATAATCTTAAGCCAAATAGAAAACATAGTTGTCATGTGTGTGTGTGTATGACAGAGAGTGAGAGATTGGTGCCATTTGCATAGATGAAATAGTTTGTAGCTAGTAAAGAACCCCCATTCTCCATTTTTACTTCTAAAAACAAATTGTTGTTGGATTTTGGCTACTATTGATCATTCTCTGTTTTCCACATACAGGGAGGGTCCTTTTAAGGTACTCTTGAAAGATATTGTTGCAGTTGGGTTGGTACCACAAACTTAGATTCAACTATTCAATGCCTTCATCTTGACCACTCCTTATAATCCTCTTAATTAATTTACCCATTGGGAGAAAAAAACAAGATTGTTCTCTTGACATAAATAACAATGCGTCAAATTTCAAAACACTTAGCAAAATGTTTTTCCATTGTTGCGAAATCGTCTATCAAGCTGTTTTTGTGATAATGTTTATCTTCTTAATGAAAACCATATGAGTAGTGTGCTCCAATCCACCATAGATGCTGACCTAACATGATTTTTACTAATCTTATCACCTAAGCATAGTGCATGACTGCATGGATTTTGTTCTGGACATTTTCAGACAATTCTCTTTGACTTGAATTTGGATTTATGTGAACAAAGTGAATTATTGCCAATGGGCCAAAATTGCATTCTGCCAGACTTTGGAATTATGACTAATTATTCATTTATCTATTACTCAACTTTACTGAATTTCGAAAACTTCTGCACTAAGTACAAAATTTTGGACAAACCCCAGTCCAAACCACCTCCAAAAAAAAAACAAAAGAAAAAGGAAAAAGTGAGAGTAAAGCAGTCAAGTGTTTTAAATATTTCCAAAATGTTTGGCAAAAAAATTATCTCCACTTCGAGAAAATTGCTTAGTTAATTTAATTTAATATTATTTTTAAGGGCATTAATGCTATATCCATTATTCCATTGGATGAATCCACTTGATCATATATGTTGCATATATATGCTTTTTCAAAGAAGGGGCATCATGTTTGTTGTTGTTGCTTTTTTCTTTTTTTTTTTCATAATACTGGGTACACATTAGCCGATATGTGCAACCGACACACACCTTTTCTAAAGGGATTGAATCATATCGAATCCTTTTCCTTGGGTACTAAGAGGAAAAAATACTATTAAGACTACAAGACTAGTAATTACCAAGTCAGATTTTAAAAATTTATGAGAGCAGCTATGAGTTTTAGGAGAACTCAAAATGGATTTAGGGCAGTTAAATTTCGATTTTAAAAATAGAAAAAAATGTAAATCAGAATCAGACATGCACTCCTTCACCGGCCTATGAAAATCGTAATCGACAAAAAACTACCCTAATGAAATATGTAAAATGCGTGGTCTAGTACTTGTAGAATGTGTCTGTATATATACAAGCCAAACTGAGCTACCAATAGTTGATGAAACACTGGTATAATACGTCATACAACTTGCAAGTTTCAACAAAATGTGCTTTTAGGAGAAGCATATATATATATATATAGCCATATGGGTTGGTAGTTTTAGTGGTAATGTCATTCCATATGTCAGCGTAGCACCCATAACACAATGCACTTTGATTAGTGTTAATCAATAGGGACAAGTTATTTGGATTTCTAAGAGAGTTTGAGGACTGGCTACTCATCAAGAAGACGATTACTATGGTTTAATTAAGAGTTTTGCATTAATGACGGGGCCGGGCGGCTATTGCCACCCCTCAAAAAAAAAAAAAATTTTAATATTTTTTTTCACCTTCACTTAGTTTAGGTTTTCGTGAAAACTCGTCGTTTTGTTCATCAAAAAACATCATTTTGAAAATTTTCGTAAAATAAAATTTTCCCAAAAGCTATTATTGTAAATGTGTTTTTTGGCTGTTTCGAGTCTTTGAAAAGACAAATTTTAGAAATTATGATGTATGCACCCTAGGATGCATGGTGAACTCACCCCTGATGATATAATAACTGTTACTATATGACAAATTATCTTCTCTTTTTTTTTCTTTTTTTTTTTTTGTCAATTATTTGTATATTTTACAAAATTTTCAACTTTTAATTTGTAAATTTTCTGTTGGATTATGGGCTTGTCAGTTGGTCAGATGACGGAAGCGGTCAGCCCATTAACAAACCTTTCTAACTTGGGAACGGCTATTGCAATGCCCCATTCTTATAAGCCCACCCCTTTCTTTTTATTTTTTAAGATTTTATGAAAAATATAAAAGGTTTTTGCAAAAACGGGTCACTTTGTCTATTAAAAAACATCATTTTGAACAACTTTGCAAAAGAAAGCTTTTCCAAAATCTATCGTTTAAGTAGACTTTTTGGCAAAAAATGAAATAGAGGCTATAAATGGCTAAAAAGTATATTTAAACAAAAGATTTAGGAAAAAATTTCTTCTACAAAGTTGTTTAAAATGATATTTTTTAGTGGACTTCACAACTGGGTTTCATAAAAACCTTTTATATTTTGTATAAAACCTTAAAAACCTAAAGAATGTGGGGTGAGGTGATAAGAATGGGGGGTTCCAATAGCCGTTCCCTTCTAACTTTGTGATCAGTTTGGTTTAAAGACCCTGCGGCTTGCCTCGTAAAAACCGCATGTCGGCCCAATTTTTCGGCTCATTATCAGCATGACTCACATTTTGTACCTGATAAAATGCTGCTGCTGCCTACGCCATGGGCGGAGCCAGGGGGGGCCTTGGGGGGCACGTGCCCCCCCTCCTCAACCAAAATTTTTTTTTTTTTGGGAGAGATATTACCATCTGATGACTATTTCTAACAATAATGCCAAAAAGAAGAAAATAGTAGTCATTTTAAAGTATATTTACAGTCGGTTTGCAATAAGTTGACAAAAAAAATCCTTTTTTTGGTATTAAATTGAAAAATGATTACTAAAATGTAATTTGTTTAAAAAAATTGCTTTCTAGGATTTTAGTTCTCAGTTCCTACTTCATAGAATCATAGCATAGTGCCCCCCTTGAACATAAATCCTAGCTCCGCCCCTGGCCTACGCCTAAATTCACTTCCGACCTCAACCTAAAATGCTAACTTCTCTTTTTGTTAACAGGGTATTAAGACCATCGGCCCCATTAATTCTTGGATATGTATAAGATCATAGCTTATTTTATATTGGTTAATATCTGAGATAAACCCGACTGATGGCTTAGCCCAAGAGAGATCGGAAGTTGAACCAGGATCATCTTCCTAGAGTTTAAGCCCACAAAACTCTAGACCCTTTTTTTTTTTTTTTTTTTTGGGGGGGGGGGTGGGGGGGGGGGGAGGTGGTTGTGTTCGTTAACATACAATTATACAAAAACATCATATAATATTTTGACAGTAACCTTGACTTCCTTATTACACAGAGGGAGCAGAGATACCACAAAAATTAGTGAATGGGTAAATTTTATAGTCTGCCTAAGCCAAGAGGAACATCTGCTAACGGAAAGCCTCTCTGGCCCCCACTACCATTAGGAGAAAGCAGCAAGATTTTCAATTCCTATTTTCAAATCTTGACCCTAGAGATCATTACTATATATATACACACACTGGGAAGGGATCACGTGCAAGGCACATGAATTTCGGCATTTTCCATTTACTCATTTGATTTTTTCAATTGAGCAGAAGAATAGTTATGGTGGCTTCCAATTGAACTACATATCTAACCACCAATTACTGATATTGTGGAAGATTGTATCTTTAGTTCACACGCAAGAAGAGAGGAAAAAAAAGAACCCTAGAATTAGATTTCTTAGGCAAAAGTAACATAAAATTAATTTTATCAAATCATTTCAAAATCTTAAAAATCTGCTTTGATATAACATAAAAATACAAATCAAGAACAATGTGTTTAAGTCTTGCCCCCACACTTCATATCAGAATAATTTGCCATTTAAATGTCTCAAAAGTAAGCTATGAAACTTATTGAAGAAATTTTTTTAAAATATTTGACAAATTGAAGAAAAACATATGTTTCATAGATGCAAGAGCAATGCTTGCCACTCGCCAATTAAGGAACCCGAACACGGCATATTGGCATGAGTTCTCGTATACTCACAAGGAGATAGGTTCCCTTTGCATTTTCCTTTCATATATAAAGTAGTGCTATAGTACACGTTGTCTATATCTATTGATCCATTTTCATCGGGCATAGATTTTGATGGATGCACTAGTATTTCTCTTATATAAATACTTCATCCGTTTCATATTAATTGTCTTTCTTTTTATTTTAGACCGTTTCAAAATTATTGTCAATACTTTATTTTAATCAATTTCCCAAAATACCCATATTCATGGTACTAATTACATGATATGGACAAAATAAACTCAATTAATGATTATACTACACTAGAGATCAAAATTGAAATGTTAGAGTATAAATGTGGATTTGAAAGCATTAAAGAAGGATGACTAAAAAAAAATGTGTTTTTTCAAACATGTTGATTAATGTGAAACAGAGGGAGTACGTTTTTTAATGAGAAACAACTGTACATTTTACAGCTCGATGAGAAAACCAAGCCTCACCCCTCGAGTTTCCTTTATTATAAAAACACCATGGTAGTTATCATTGTGAAGCATATTTATCTCAAGCATCTGTAAGATACCTCATTATTTTAATTAGATCATAAACATGCAAAGCAAGCCAAGAGGAACATCTGCTCATAGAAAGCCTCTCGCGGGGCACTACCACTTTGCAGAAAGCAGCAAGATTTTCAATTCCTATTTTCAAGTCTTGACCCTAGAGATCATTACTCTATCTATCTATATATATATATATATATATATAAGTCCGAATTAAAACGTGTAAAACAATCTTTAATAAGTTAATTACGTGACGGAGATGCTTAATCATGTCATAATCTTTCACATTAGTTTAAAGAGGCCATATTCATGTAAGACAAGCCTAGAGCCAATGGGTGGCAGCCCTGCAACCGCACCCACAATAATTCTTTGACTTAATAGCCTTAATTATATAGAGGGGCCACAAGATCTTGTGTGGATTCCTTGCCTTATTCATTCTAAATGACTGGGTTTGAAATGTGCTGCACAATTAACATGAGGCACATCATATGAGCCTATTCATTTCAAGTATATCCCCCCCTCATTCCCTTCTCTCCCTCTCTCTCTCTCTCTCTCTCTCTCTCTCTCTCTCTCTCACACACACACACACACACACACACAGGCACATCGATCACTTGCAATTAGGCATTCTCGAGGATAGTAAATGATCATGTACATTGTACCAACCCTAATCTTACGTTAGGAACAGAAGTACCGCTTTCTTAGACTATCAGAAATTAAGTACCATTTTCTTGGACTTTTGTTCCATAATTTCCTAAATCCTAACAAGCTAACATGGAAGTCCATGGACCACTTCAATTTAATTTTTGTCGCTCTTGGACCAATCAATTTGTCGTGATGAGATTTTTGATTTGAACATCCAAAATCACTACGATTTATCACCGGCCCTTATGGCTTAGCAGTACGTGGTAGCTGGGTAGCTAGGTTTTGGATTAGGCAATCTTAGGTATAGGGGTTATTTTCCGTGGCCATATAACCAGAAATATTCACTACAATTTAATGCAAGAAAAATGGAAGAACTCTGGCTTTAATTTCCAGTTTTTTTAAAAAATTTTATTTAGGGATGGTTGAATTTGCCATACGAGATAAAGGGGTAATGCTAGTTAACCCTAAAAATTGAAACAAAACTAAATCCACATAGTAGGACAAGATTTGTAGAGTAAAATATGGGACTAACTAGCATTTCCTCTTATTCAAACACCAAGGGATATATAGATTTGAAAACTTGAAGTTATTCCCATATATTTCTAACAGGCCGGTTTGTCTCTTTGTTTCATGAAAGAGACTTCTCATTACTTTACAAATTAGACTTCTCGCCAAGAAGACATGGTCCGGCATTGAGTAGACTGGACTTCCTAATGGAGTGACCATATAACAATAATTGACCCACTGATCTTACCTTAATCATTCTAACTAGGTAAAGAGAAAATAATGAAAAATGAATAAGGGGTGAAATATTTTATCTCGTTGGCTAATATTATATTGAAAACACTTAATTGTAAAATAGTCTGTCACTGAAAAAGCAATAATACCCAAGATATAAAAACACTCAATATGAATCAATTCCAATATATTATATGACATGCAGCAAACCTAGAAATTTCGTGCACATATTAGAGTGCCAGTCTTAGTAGAGGATTATTCCTCTGTTATGTACTGATCGAGTTTATTTTATTAATATACTCTTATCTTATACACTAAAATGAAGAAAAGAAAAAAAGATCACATAATAGACATGCCCGGGTGTTCGTTATTTCAGCCACTCAATTATAGTGCCTCACTCCCTTTACCGCACCCATGCAAAAGTTTTATGATCTCCTAAGGTAGAAAAGATTTTTTATTTTTTTATTTTTTATTAATTTTTTATTGTTCCAATACTTACCCAAAAAAAGGGGGTATTTTTGTCATATAACTTGACACTACAGTTGAATGACATCCCTTTCCTCATCCCATAAATAGCGGTGATCTTTGCCCATTTCTCTAGCCATGTAACTCATACTCACTCCACTTCTTTCCAAGTCTCTCAATCATTGCTTCCTCTAAATTGAAACAGCTCACACAGCTTCAAATTCAAATCCAACCTCATGATGGGAAGATCTCCATGCTGTGACGCGGCTGGCTTGAAGAGAGGCCCATGGACAACCCAAGAAGACCAAAAGCTCCTTTCTTACATTCAAAAACATGGCCATGGAAGCTGGCGTTCATTACCTGAGAAAGCTGGTCAAGTCCCTCATACTTATCAGTCGATACCTTTCATGGGATTCCAAATTTTCGGTTTGTTCTTGTTGGAAAGAAATGAAAATCGATCTTTGTATTATTTAGGGGGAAAAAGAAAATAGTGTTACAATCGATCACTTGTTCTTCGAATTTGGTCACAGCCTTTAAGACCATGTATGGTGATTGTGATCTGATGGGGTGGTGGGTTGTTGTTTACAGGTCTCCAAAGGTGTGGGAAGAGCTGCAGACTGAGATGGACTAATTACCTTAGGCCTGATATTAAGAGAGGGAACTTCAATAAACAGGAAGAACAGACCATAATTCGACTTCATGCTCTTCTAGGCAACAGGTAATGATTTTGTTATAATCTTTCCATAAACACTTAAATGGGCCATTGATACATACACATATATCTTTGATCTAGTACGTCCATTAATTGAATTAGCACTTCTTTTCTTATTTTTTCGACGCTCGGAATTTTTAGCACTTGATCATTTTTCTTTATGGACATTTCATTATTTGCCCCCGTCCAAGAAAGGATGAAAAGATGCAAATGGCATAAAGAAACTGAGCCCCATGCCAATGGAATTATAGCCTAGATGGCACATCTCTCCTTTAAAGGAAAGATTTGGAGAAGGTTATGGTTTTAACTCACGGTACGTTGTGCATGCATATAGCTAATGAGGAAGGGGAAGGGGGATATGCACACTGCTCCCCCCCTAGTTTGTGCAGCCCAATGGCCCATTAGACTTTCCTTTAAAAAAATAAAAATAAATAAAAGGCACACTAACCCCCAAACACCAAAATAAATAAATAAATAAATAACAATAATAATAAATAAATAAGTAAGAGAACATTGAAATAATGTACTCCAATTAAAGTAAAATGCTTTACAGTTTGCAATATCTAGTTTTTCAATATATAATCTATATATGATTTTTGTATTGAATATATTTAGTCCAAAGGAGATTTGAAGATCTTAATGAATTGACTATTTAACTTGTCCTAGTCCCACCTCCACATTATATATTTTTTTTCCTCTCGTTTGTAAATTAATTACGATAATCTTGAGATTTGTCTTGTAACACAATTGAAAAAATATTCAAAAACTTTAAAATAAGAAATGCCAAGTTCTTTTTTGTCACTATATGATCGGAAATTTGTCCATGTTTTTGAATCAGATATTTTCTAAAGTTTTAACCTAGGATTCTTTTTTTTTTTTTTTTTTTTATTTTATGATGCTACCTAGGATTGATCTTGTTTTCTATCATGGTACCATTTTTCTCTTAGGTGGTCAGCAATTGCAATGCACTTACCAAAGAGAACGGACAATGAGATCAAGAATTATTGGAACACCCATCTCAAAAAAAGATTAGCCAAGATGGGTCTAGATTCAGTGACTCACAAGCCAAAGGGTGCCACCCTTGGCTCTGCCCACGCCTATTCATCCAACAATGCAACGAACCTCATCCACATGGCTCAGTGGGAAAGCACTCGCCTAGAGCTAGAAGCAAGGCTCGTCAGAGAGCCAAAGCCATGCCAGCATCAGCCTGGCTTTTCACGGTCCACTTCATCTTCAGCTAAGCTACTCAACAAAATGGCTACTACACTAGCACCACCACGTTGCATTGGCATATTAAAAGCTTGGCAAGGCGTTCTTTCAAGGTCCACCCAAGAAGGAGGTGGTGTTAATACTATTGACATGAGTAGCAATGTTGAGTCTCCAACACCTACATTGAGCATGGAAAATGAACTGTCAATGCCAGCCATTGAATTATCAGAGTCCAGTACTGCAAGTTTAGGCTCGTTTGGAGGTGAATCTGTTGAAGCATGGGGTACCAAAGAAGCGGATTTCAACGACTGGCTCACGAATTTTCTTCTCGAAGATGAACAGAATTATTCGTCCGTTGGTGGCATGGATTGTAGTGATATTGGTGGTGGAAGTGAAAGCGAGGCATTATTTGAAGGGAATGAAAATTATTGGGGTGACATATTCGATTTGGTGAATTGTGGAGAGTCAAATTCGCCAGTGTTTGATGTGGAAATTAAATCCAGTGCCAGTGTGCGGGCTCTGCATGAATGTTTTGATTGATTCAAGAAATATTTGTGTTTAATCTGTATTAATACATTTGTAAAACTATACTTAATTCATCTCTCAGTGTATATACCCATAGGCCGGCCTAAGGATAAACCCATCTTAATGCTTAACAAGTTATCATCTAATAACTAAACAATTGAGCGTCTAATACCATCGGTTTTGTAGTCTTTGTGATATCTCTTTCCTTTTGTATGTAGTAAATACAAAAAACTTACTTGATACGATAAGATGCCTACAACCACGATATAGATATACTAAATTCACTATAAATAATCAATAAGATGCAGAATAAAGCCTCCACAAAGCAAAGAACATGACACGAAACCCTATTTGAATACACACTAAAAAATGTTCACCTCAGGTCACTGCTAGCTCTTCACCGGCTCTCCTGAAAAGAGGCTTCTCAGCTTAGTCGAGCTCTTGGAGTCTAGTAATAAATAAATATAAGACACCTTACAACAACTAGAATTTCCCACCTAAGGGAATGACTCATTTTATTTGTGATTAAATTAGTCTTTGATGAAAAAAGTTGGAAGAGAGTTTTCGATGTGACAAAAAAAATTTGAGAGAGAGTGAGAGAGAGTATGTATGTGACTTTATTTATGAGTAAATTAGTTTTTGATGAAAGATAAATGCAAATATAACTTCCCAACAATTAATAAAATAAGTAAATTAGTTTTTGATGATTTACCATAGTCTATATCCCTCCCATAAATTCATATCACAGAAGCTAAAAAATTATATGCTACGTAAAGCGAGAAATATTTTTAAAAAACCAAGTCTATCATTGAAAGACCTGACTCATGAGTTCGATCACATAAAAGTAAAGAGTTTCCCAAATAATTTTTTAATAAATTTTTCAAATGAGAAAAGTTTACAGTATGGAAAATTATAGGAAGCCATGACAACCTAACGTATACCCAAAAGGTTTCAAATGCGAAAAGCTCATTTTTTTCAAATGAGAAAAGCTCACATGGGGCCTTTAATGGGAAGCCATGACAACCTAACTTATACCCAAAAAGGGAAAATTGAGCTCAGACCAAATTTATGGTAGATTAGCCGTGTAATTTTTCCAGTGGATATGGATGGGAAAATGACAACATTAACTAGACAAGATTGGTACTTATGTTATCGTATAAGACCTTCCTAAAACCACATTTATCTCCTTGGATTTTTGTTGGCAGTGGTTCTTTGGAAACAATGAAGGTTATTACACAAAAATTTCTCCCATTATACATTAGTTTCACAAAAATTCTCTAGATTTAAATATTGAATAATTCAAGAGTTATTAAATCATAACACTTTCTCCTTTTCCGGTAAAAATGTTTTGATCAAAATTAACCATGTAAATCTGCTGGCATGATAGCCTAGCATGATAGCTCAGTAGCATTTGTCTTACTTGATAGGTGAGTGATCTAAAATTCAAATTTATGAAAAAGTATTGATAGATGATACTCATTTGTTGGTATTAAGAAATGTTAAGAGTTAAATGTAGATCTATATATTTTATAAAAAAAAAAAAACATGGTTGGTTGCACTATGTTGGTTTGGGCCTAGACATGATCAGCCCGACCTTGGGCTTAAAAAAAACATGATTGGGTATGATTTATGCTATCTAAGACTTACACGAAATTTAGATCGGCTTAGGTTCGACTCTCACTGTTAGCAATCTTACTTAGTGAGTAATCTTTAAGTCTAATGTAAGTTTTCGTTGAGGCCTGAGGCTTGCTTTGGCCCTAGATTGGGGTAGCCTCTCATCACCTAAACTTTTTTGCACCAAAAAAAAGAAAAAGAAATTTAGATTGGCATAAGGCCAGGACTTATATGGGCATGCATGGCATGGATAAGCCCGTAAAATCATTGGGCCAACCAGGCCATACCTTTGGGCCACACTTACTCCATTGTAGGCCCTGGTAAACTTTCTCCCCAAATCCATGGTCCAGACTTCTGCTTTAAACTACGTGGAAATAAATCATATTTTAGAGAAAGACAAATCTATATGAACTTGTGTTAGAAATAAATCGATCAATTATCATTTTTGGGTATGGTACCCCAAATTTATTTATTTATTTATTTATTTTTCAGTGGGTACCAACGTACCCTACTTTTGATCTAATCTAATCTAATGGTTAAAATGTAGTCATGCTTCATTAGTTTTATTTCTTGTCATGGTTGTGAGTGCCACGCCTAAATACCACATAGCTTGAGAATACGCAGTAGTCTCAAAGGACTAACACGGAGAGGAGTCGCCACCCAATAATGGGAACGAGTGAACCCTAGCAGGGTTTAACTCGTCATAACAAGAGATTCGGGTTCGGAGCTAGGGTACGTCGCTGGGAAGGTGTTAGGCATCCAGCCACGCTCGGTCGGAACCGACCCCCACACATGATTAATGGCTTTAATTAATCTAAATGCTCAATTAAAATTGACCCTAAATCGTGCAATAACAACGGCACACACAATGACCAAAATAATGAATAAATAAAGAAAAGAGAATAAAAGAATATATTAGAAAGCAGAGATCAGAATATACAAAAGATCAACCAGATACTAATCAACTAAGAACAAAACTAAATAAAATAATAAACAAACAATCTGTTTGCCGAGGTAAGGTGTGTACGCATTACTAATTGGTGCGTATGCATCACTGATATATGCGTACGCACCTAATAGGCATTTCACGCAAAATCACAAAACTCACATATCAATCTACATCATGCATCCCAAAATAAATAAAATTAAACTAAACCTAAAAACAAATAAATACAAATATAAAAACTAAACTTAAATCATGCTAATCATGCTTTAGACAAAAATAAAATAAAATAAAAATAATAAAAAGAAGAACTAAAATAAAAGCTAAATAAAAGTAAATTTACCGACTTTGTAATTGTTCGTGGCTCCTCAGGTCTTTAGATTGAATCAAATCAACATGAATCTTCCTCTTCGTCAAAGCAGTATCACAGCAAAGAGATCAAAACTCACTCAACTTTGAAAAAAAATGGAAAACAAAAAAGAGAACAAGAGAAAAGAAAAGTGATTTTCGTCACTTTGCAGCAGCAGCAACTTCAATTGCGTTTTTGGGTATGAAAACGTTGGATTTGGACAAAGCTCGTGAAATACAAAGTTGTAGAGAATTGAATTATCTTTCTAACAAGACTAATTTCATCAAATTTTGACTTTGGATGAAAACGTTATGATTAAAATACGACTGCTGGTTTTCAGGAAATCTACTGCTAAATTATGACAAATTTCACTCTCTAAAAACCCTATTCTCCTCCTCCCTATCTCTAAGGCATTAAAAGAGTATTTATAGCTGAAATCTGGAGTTTCCCTTTCCTTCCTAGACTAGGTTTCTTTGGAATTGGAGAATAATCAAAATGTATTTTATAATGATAAAAGACTTCTAATCTGAATAGGAAAGGGAAATAGTCTTTTGTAAAATTGGGAGACTGACCGCTAACACGCATGCACATGTACCGTATGTGCGTACATACACTCATCACATACGTACACGTGTTAGTGGCATGATAAAAATGGCTAATTTAATAAAATAATTTTCTTTTCATTTTAACCAAAAATCTCATGCTGTGATTCACACTAATTCTTAAAGGATAATCTGTAAATAACCACACTAAACTCATCATCGAGGCCACGGGACTTAAGATGACAATCGGTACAAAATGGGGTGTCTACAGTTGCCCTTCTTTTGGCTGAGTTTTGCATTGCAATACGAAAGTCAAAAGCCTGAAAAGACGAACCATTTACCGGTTGGCAACTTAAAGTCCACACACACACACATGTAATAAGGTCATGCCAACCTTAGTTGACTTCCTATGTACTCCTCAGAGATCAAACCTAGCGTAGTTCATGCAAAACAATGGGGGCACTCAGTAAGTAATTTCTCGAAACTACCAACTGCAAAGATCAATATAAAAATGTTATTCCTTTCCTAGGGAATAAGCAAAAAGCTTTATCCCTATCCAGAATCGAAGCTGGGTACTAGGACCCAGAGGGAATCGAACCAGGGTACTAGGACCCAAAGAGAATCAAATTAGGGTACCAGGACCCAAAGAGAATTGAATCAGGGTACTAGGACCCAAAGAGAATCGAATTAGGATACCAGGACCCAAAGAGAATTGAATCAAGGTACTAGGACCCAAAGAGAATGAAATCAGGGTACCAGGACCCAAAGAGAATCAGGGTACTAAGACCCAATGGGAATCAGGGTACAAGGACCAAATGGGAATCAAGGTACCAGGACCCAAAGAAAATCAGGGTACCAGGACCCAATGCGAGTCAGTGTACCAGGACCCAAAGAGAATCAGGGTACCAAGACCCAATGCGAATCAGGGTACCAGGACCCAAAGAGAATCAGGGTACCAGGATCCAAAGAGAATCAAGGTACCCGGACCCAAAGAGTATGGAATCAGGGTACCAAGACCCCAAGAGAATTGAATCAGGGTACTCGGACCCAAAGAGAATCGAATCAGGGTACTAGAACCCAATGAGAGTGGAATCAAGGTACTAGGACCTAATGAGTGGAATCAGGGTACTCAGACCCAAATGAAGGTGGATCTTAATGAAAGCCAAAGAAGGATTTGTAGACCCTAATGAGGGTGGACCTTAACAAAGGCCAAAGAAAGATTTATAGACCCTAACGAGGGTGGACCTTAACGAAGGCCAAAGAAGGATTTGTAGACCCTAACGAAGGTGGACCTTAATGCAGGCCAAAGAAGGATTTATAGATCCTAACGAGGGTGGACCTTAACGAAGGCCAAAGAAGGATTTGTAGATCCTAACGAGGGTGGACCTTAACGAAGGCCAAAAAAGGATTTGTAGACCCTAACGAGGGTGGACCTTAATGAAGGCCAAAGAAAGATTTAACGAAGGCCAAAGAAAGATTTATAGACCCTAACGAGGGTGGACCTTAACGAAGGCCAATTTGGAAAGTTTCAGACCTTAACGAAGGTCAATCAGGATTTTGGACCTCAATGAAGGCTAATACGAACAAGGACCATGTGAACATCTCTGACCCTAACGAGGGTTGATACTAACAAAGAGTAATCAAACATCGTAGACAAACCAAAGATTCAACTCAAAGAGTTCAAGTCCAAAAACACATCTCATGTAAAAATTCAATGCACTAAAAGAATCCAAACCCCGAAAGGACACTTAGAAATTATTCCAATCTCCAAGAAAGATGCCCCTAGGGCAAGTTAAAAGATTTCCCTTAAAGAATCTGCCTTCAAAGCAAGAATGGTACCACTCAAAGGTTCGAATTCAAAAGCAACATTCAACATGCATGAATAGACTATTCGGAGCCCATTCCCTACCTACATGGTCTAATCGAAATCGAATCCTTGGTAGGATCGCTATTGATTTTTCTTTCTTTTAATGATCACCTTTGAACAGGGTTACTAATTTGATTAGGACATGTACTCATTCATTTCTTTGGCATCATCTTTATCTTCAACACATTTCCTAAAACCTACTTGAGACTGCTGAATGGAATCTCCCAGAAAGATGCCCCTAGGGCAAGTTAAAAGATTTCCCTCAAGGAATCTGCCTTCAAAGCAAGAAGGGTACCACTCAAAGGTTCGAATTCAAAAGCAACATTCAACATGCATAAATAGACTATTCAGAACCCATTCCCTACCTACATGGTCTAATTGAAATCGAATCCTTAGTAGGATCGCTATTGATTTTTCTTTCTTTTAATGATCACCTTTGAACAGGGTTACTAATTTGATTAGGACATGTACTCATTCGTTTCTTTGGCATCATCTTTATCTTCAACACATTTCCTAAAACCTGCTTGAGACTGCTGAATGGAGTTGTAGCTTCTTTCCCAGAATTAAAGATCCTTTCCCAGAGCAATAATGGCACTATAGCAATTTCTTCTTTCAAGGAGTTATAGGCATGTGAATACATGAAGCCCAAGACAAACACTTATTTCAAATGAAACACAAAACACCAAACCTTCATACTACTTCCGTAAGTACGCACATGGATGACATGTGCAAAACCGTCCATTGTTCAACCCTTTAGGATTATACTCCAAGTAAATTGCTGATGATACAAAGAGGTAAATGAGGGCGAAGAAGATAGAACCAATAACGATGATGTAGATAAGAAGCTCAAGCAAGACCAACAAGAAACTCAAGTATAACCTGGAATGATGAGACAATAGACTTGAGTCTTGACCTTACCTATTTCAAATGTGTCTCCCTTTAATTTCCATCTCATTAAGGCAATTATTCCATTTTTCTTTTCTTAGTTAATTAATGAGGATCAATGATGTACTAGTTATTTCCATAAAATTTCACTAACTTTGGTCCACTCTTACACCAACAAAGACATTCCATATGCTGATTTTGATGGCATGTGAGGATATTCAATTGGGCTTGCCCCTTGACTCAAAGGTTGGAGTATGCATCACCTTCCTTGATGTCTGGCTATGATATCTATAGGCTTCACTCCTTCACTTTTTTTTTTTCTTTTTTTTTCATACCCTAACTTTTGCCTAGGTTGCCCTTTCGAGTTTTCAACCTAGCAGGCTATCTTTTCCCAACTTGTCTTTCTTAAACTGCTTCTGATGTGACTTTTTTTTTTCATGCCCCTTGTATGGATTCCAAGCGATGTGAATGCACCTTTGCACAAACTTCAAATAATGTGGCTGCACTTTTGCAAGCTAGGTTGCCTACGTACCCAAAAGGGATCAAGCCAAACGTAGTTCAATCATATTTGAACAACTTTAATCAATCGGAGAGGACTTTCATATGGACTGTAATGTAGGCTTTAGGCTCTAGGCTCAAGAAAGAAAGGATATTAAAAGCTCAAGTTTAATTTCAATGGGTTCCTATTTTTCAAGGATCACTTCACTTCACTTTCACTTCTAAACTTAGCACTTCACCTGCTATCTCATTCTGGCATCCTTTTTTTTTTCTTTTCTTCTCTTATTTTTTTCTTCCATTTTTTTTTCTTTCTTTTTTTTTTTTTTCTTTTGTTTCATTTACATTGCCTCATCGCTTTAAACAAATCTCTCTCCAAAATTTGCCCCTAGTGTAGGGGGTAATCCTTGACAAAGGTGTTAGAAAGAAAACTCATTAAGGCTCAAAGGGGTTAGCAAAGGATTTTTCTTTATATATATTTTTTTTTCCAAGAACGGTAGCAGAAACGATGGCCTCTCTTCATTTCGATCTCCATTGATCAAAATTTGAGTATGAGAAGGATAAATGTGCAAACTTTCAAGTTTATTCCTTGCGTCTCTTGATAAGTCCATCAGAGTTGTAAGATCAGCCTATTCTGGTGTTAACCAATTGATATCTCTTTAAAATCTTCATTAACGTCCAAGTTGATTAAGATAGCTTCAATTTTAATGGATTTCACTTTCCTTTCTTGATCCTCGTTAATTATTTTTTCTAGATTAAAGGAATTTTGCATTCAAAGATTTCATTATTAGAAGACACATAGAAATAAGCGAAATAAGATTTTATTCCATTATCAATAAAAGGGACCACATAAAAAAGGCTTCAATTACTTTATTGGGCTCGACTAACTTAAAAGACATTGCTGAACTCGACAGACTCGAAAGAAAACTTAGAGCTTAATAGACTTAATAGCGAACTCAAGACTCAATAGATTCATAAACGGACTCAAAAACAGATTGTAGAGTAAACTCAACAATGGATAGCCTCGGTGCCCATATTCAATACCCTACATTCTCTAGTTCTGGTAACCTACCACTATCAATCATGTCTTGAATCTCATGCCTTAGCCTTGTGCAGTTGTCTATCCTATAACTAATGCTTTGATGGAAGTCACAATATTCATTCTGCCTCCAATAGGACGGAATCGGATTGGGTAACGGCCGGGGCTCCAAAGCTTTCAGGCAACCCTTTCGAGACAAGTTATCAAATACTTTAGACAAAGGGACTCCAAAGTTGTCAAACTGTCTAGGTTGTTGTGCCCCTTGGTTGATGGCTCCTATGGTGGCCTGTGCGGCTCCAATGCCTCTATTATTTCCACCTGTGTTATTGCTGCTTGATCCGAATACTTTCTTATTCGTAGCCTTGCCCTCTACTTGGTCTTGATGGATCGCGTCTTCTATCCTGGTCCTGCATTGGTACAATTGCTGGAAGTTCATGACAGACGAAGTCAACATTTTATCAAAGTAAACAGGTGTCAAGTTCTTCAATATCATATTAACTTGGTCTATCTCTACTGGCCTGTTTGTTAATTTTACCGCCTTCGCCCTCCATCGCCCTATGAACTCAGAAAAAGGCTCATCAGGCTTCTGCTTTGTCATCTCCAAATCCCTCAATGTCACATCTAGCATTATGTTGTAGTTGTATTTGTTGGTGAATTCTTCAGTCAACACCTCCCAAGTTCCTGTTGTTTTCTCATTGAGCTTATAATACCACTTCGAAGCATCCCCTGATAAGGACAATAGAAAAGCATAGTGGACTTGCTCTGAAGTCAGACCCTTCATTCTGGCTATGCTTATGTATTGGCGTAGATGTTGCTTAGGGTCGTTAGTTCCATCAAACTTTTCGTAATCCGCAATCTTGAATTTAAGGGGTAGCTGCATTCTAGTTTCTGACGTGGTGCTAGGCATAGAAAACATGTAGTCATCTATCCCTTGAGACTTACGCCAAGCGGCCTTCATCTGCTTTATTTGTTCTCTCATTTCTTGATTCTCCATCTCTAGCTTATCGAACCTGGGATCTTCCACTTTGCCCTTGTCTTTAACATTCTTCTTACTAGCTATGTAATCTGCGAAATCTTCATCATCCAAGGGTGAGATTCACCCTCAGGAGTTTTCAGTGCACCACTACCTTTTCCTTCCTTGTCGACCCCTTTTTCGCCTTCGGGTTGATCAAATAACCCTTTACTCCCCATCTCTAAATGTTCCAGCTTCTGGGTTAATCCCGTGATGAGTTCCTTCATTTCAGCTTTATCCTGTCGCAACATGGCCATAAGATTGGGTTAAGGTAGGCTCTACCGCCATTGATTCTGGTTCCACCTTCCTTAATTGATTGGACGTAGGTGATCGGATCCAAGCACCAACCTGGCACACTTTCCACAGTCGACCAATCCTTTCACTGCATTTAGCCATGTGCCACCTATTAAGTCCACATCCCTTGTTTGAATAAATAACCCCTGTTCCATTTACCCAATTACTGCTCACTATACCTTGGGCTTTGTCATGTTTACTATATCTTCCAAATGCCCAA